>NQII01000304.1:614010-633994 GCA_002778355.1 Clitarchus hookeri
ATTACATAATACTTGAACGGCCCCTAAGTGCGAATTTCACGAACATTGGCCCATAGGCGATAAATTCTAATGCTATTTAATACCCATTCTAACACTTGATTCCTATCCTAATTACACAGAGCCCTCTAGGGACACCACAGGCACTCGGTTGTATCACTCGGTATCGAGTCATGACCCATTCCCAAGTGAACGTTGCGTACACGCATCGGGACGCACGGCATGCGTGTTCTGCGGACCGTACTGGTGCAGCGACAATGGTCCAATGACGTGATGACAGTGGCCTTGCCAGACCACGCAGGAGTAGTCCACGTAAGGAGGAAATCTTTGGATCGATCAGACTACATTGAGAGGTTGTTGAACAAGTTCGGGATGGCAGGCTCCAAACCAGTGTCGACACCAATTGAAACGAGCTTCAAGTTTGGACTTCTAGCTTAATGGTCCGAGTGATAGTGATGAGCAGTGTGGTGGAACTGGGTCGTACCAGCAGGCTATAGACAGCCTGTTATACTTGTCCCAAATGTCCAGGCCTCACATTGTTGATGCTGTTAATTTCCTCAGCCAATTCAACAACCACCCTAAACTGCCCCATTGGGTTGCTCTGTAGAGTGTGTTTAGGTATCTGAAAGGCACTAAGAATCTTAAGTTAGAGTTCGAGAGAAGCTGTGACTTCGACATTGAACTTTTCAGTGATGCAGATTGGGGAACGAGATCAACAAGCACTCTGTTACAGGCAGCATCTCCAAATTCATGGGAGGTGCTATCTCTTGGTACAGTAAAAACAGTTTCACAGTCCAGGAATCTATATGGTCGAAGACTTTGTCTAGTGAACTGCAACCTAGGGTTCAAAAGCCATTCACTACATACTGTGAGAATGAAGGGGCGATGCATCTCGCAAAAAATGACTCAACAAGTCAGAGATCTACACGTACATGTTATATTTCACTTCATCAGAAAACATGTACACGACAAAGTAGTTTCTCTTGAGTATGTTCCCAGTGAAGAAATGATGTCGGGCATATTGACCGAACCACTAACTAAAGATATGCTAGGACTTGATTAATGTGTATTTCATTAGAACAAAAAAAAAAAAAATGTTTTGTAAAGATGATCCTAATATTGTGAGTAGGCCTAATTGCTGTTTATGTCGTGTTTTTTTTTTTAAATTTGTTATGTGATGATGTGTATGCTCATGTTGAGATGCATAGTGATAATTCAAGGGGGAGTGTTGGAGAGTGAGTTATCACGAAGATAAGTGTCGCAACACTGATGTTACCATTAGTGAAATTAATGTGCTGTGTCAGAGCATTCTCGTGCTGTTTACGAGTAATGTGAAGTATTAACCCAAATGTGTTTAACTACACCAACAGCAAACAAAAGCAGAGGAGTAAGCCACCCAAGAGGATAAAAAATCCTGGCAACATGTGGCAAGATGGTTCGCTATGTTGTAACATTGAGACTGGTATGTATTTTGTAAGAGTATGTGTCAAAAACGGGATTCGAATTTATTCCTAAGACTTTGACAACACAACTGTCCCCACCTAATGTAAATGGCTTTGGAACCTCTTTGGAACCTCGTCATCTGGTGGAAGCCAGCTCAGGATCGCTCAACGGTTACTCATTAATTTCCTTAATATGAATCCCCATTTGGCAAGAAGAGAAATGAGTTCCCTTTAAATCACCAAATCTGACTCAACTAAATGTGACCCAGTATCATCAACATCATACATGTCTGAGAGCAAAATACTGGAAGCAACAGGGAAATGTTGTCTCTCATCTTCTGCTAACTGCTGAAGAGTACGAAGAGCTAGAAACAGTGCTGCTGACACTGTATGTTACAGTTCTTACCTATAATCCAGCACAGGGTGAGTGTCACAGAATCACCAAACAATGCATTGATAGTCCTGATGGGATGGACTGACCTCTATTTGTCTGTACATCTGCTTGACAACCTCATATAGCAAAATGTGCAATAATAGATCACGAACATCTCTCTGAAGCTTGGGGCCTGTCATAAAAATGTCATTCCATTAAGAGAAATGAATGTAGAACACTTTGCCGAAGCATTGAACACCACTCGTAGTATTATAGGGGAGCTCCCTGGTATGACCACATAGTTGTGGGGAATGTAGTATGATTTTTCAGAATTTATTTGAGGCTCTGGTACCTTCTCCATATGCCCCATGGCCAGATAATCTCTACTAAAATTAGAGTGCATCCCTTTCATTTGACATGACCAAGCTTGGCTACGACGATAAAGCCAACTTGATCTGCGGTGAGCTGATGAGATGTAGGGTCGTTCGTCCGACAGCCTAGGGACTCTGGTAACCACTCCGTCATACAAACGTTGCCGAGGTTGTGGGCCACCTCGCACGCCTTACTTGATTATCAATAAAACAGTGGTGCTGGTTGTTAAGGTANACGCGAGAGATTCCAAGGACCTGATTGTAGCAGTGCAGAATTCCCCGTCCTCGTGCTTTTTGTGCATCTCGGTCTATGGTCTTGCTAACGTTACGGGTATGGTGCGTACGTGCCTCCTCCCCTCTTGAGTGTTAGAAACGCGTGGGAGTAAATGAAGATATGTGCCGCTTCGAGAAATTTGGAATCCCATCAACAACAGCCTCTCATGCAGGTCGGACAGAGTGAGACAACTCCTAATCATCTCTGTTCGGCGGCGTTCATCAGCAGCGCTGCCATGAATGGCAATGTTAATTATGGTCTCCAGGAGAGCAGGTTGCGAGTCAACCAAAGGGGGCTGCCCAGGGCCAGATCGAGGTTTTACTGCAGCAGGATTGTTTTTCCGATGTTCAGCTTTCTCAAGTTTTTCTTTGGCTCGAAATTTTTTTGCACGCTTGGCACTGTCTCGTTTTTCTTTAAACATTTCTTTCAATTCTTTCCGTAGTTTTTTTATTTCTTCGTGAACATCATCTTTGGCTATACCAGGGTCCCTTGCTTCAGTAAGAACACTTATTCTCTGTTGAAGTAGGTAAATTTTCTTCATAAGAGTTTCTTGAGCCGGGTTTGTTTGGAACATTTTTAGTCATGTCCGAAACAACGAAGTCGTGTGTGGTCCCGTAGACGGAATGTCCACGTTGTCCACAATTTCATCATTAGTCTCACTTCGCTCATCATGAGTATCGCTCCGACAATCGATTCCATAAGAGATGAACAGCATCGGAATCCTATAAACGAAGTGATAAATTAATATAGGTATTATTGAGACATGCGATATAGAACTTATACACATATATATATACTACATATATTATTTGTATAAACATCCAGACCTACACAAACTGCACTGAAAAAGTGTAGGTATATTCGCACCTGTTTTTGTTGAAGAGTATGCGAAGTCGGTGGTACATTGGGCCTTGCTGACAATAGTGTTGCTGGCGTGCTTGATGTTTTCATAGGTACTTAAACAATACATAATACTTATGACCAGTTCTTTTATGAAAAATCTAGGTTTGGTTTATATATAATATACCTACCTATATGTAATATTATTACATTTTAGCAGTAAACTTACCTGTGTAAAATAACTAAGCATTATTGCTGTCTTCTTCGTGACCTTCACCTTGAACTCTCGTATAACATTATTTATATGTTCTATAAACTTTTCTTTATTTTTAAGTTTTTCTTTAGCCGTTTTCCAAATTTCGTTGGCATTTTTTTTGGCACAGTTGCACTGGCAAGTCAGCATGAGAGCCTTTATAGGACAAAACAGCTGATGATGCAAATCTCCCTCTTTTGAGGACATTATAGTATGAACTCACTTTAACAACACTGACACAATGTGCTTCTGCGTAAACACTAAACGAATACTAACAACGAAAACCAAATTAAAATGACGTAAAATACAACATAAACGAAAAGGGTTGCTAACTTGGAAGATTTTAATTTCCTAGGTTTTTTATTTAAATTTAAAAAAAACAATGTTACGTAACGCATTGTTCAAACGCCCCTCCCGCCCTTGTAAGGCATCGTAACGTTTTACAAGATCCCCCTCCCCCCAAATTGCGTTACATAATACTTGAACGCCCCCTAAGTGCGAATTTCACAAACGTTTGCCCATAGGCGATAAATTCTAATGCTTTTTAATACACATTCTAACACTTGATTCCTATCCTAATTACACAGATCCCTCTAGGGACACCACAGGCACTCGGTTGTATCACTCGGTATCGAGTCATGACCCATTCCCAAGTGAACGTTGTGTACACGCATCGGGACGCACGGCATGCATGTTCTGCAGACCGCACTGGTGCAGCGACAATGGGAGGAAATCTTTGGATCGACCAGACTACATTGAGAGGTTGTTGAATAAGTTCGGGATGGCAGGCTCCAAACCAGTGTCGACACCAATCGAAACGGGCTTCAAGCTTGGACTTCTAGCTTAATGGTCCGAGTGATAGTGATGAGCAGTGTGGTGGAACTGGGTCGTACCAGCAGGCTATAGACAGCCTGTTATACTTGTCCCAAATGTCCAGGCCTCACATTGTTGATGCTGTTAATTGCCTCAGCCAATTCAACAACCACCCTAAACTGCCCCACTGGGTTGCTCTGTAGTGTGTGTTTAGGTATCTGAAAGGCACTAAGAATCTTAAGTTAGAGTTCGAGAGAAGCTGCGACTTCGACATTAAACTTTTCAGTGATGCAGATTGGGGAACGAGATCAACAAGCACTCTGTTACAGGCAGCAGCTCCAAATTCATGGGAGGTGCTATCTCTTGGTACAGTAAAAACAGCTTCACAGTCCAGGAATCTATATGGTCGAAGACTTTGTCTAGAGAAACGTAACCTAGGGTTCAAAAGCCATTCACTACATACTGTGAGAATGAAGGGACGATGCATCTCGCAAAAAATGACTCAACAAGTCAGAGATCTAAACGTACATGTTATATTTCACTTCATCAGAAAACATGTACACGACAAAGTAGTTTCTCTTGAATATGTTCCCAGTGAAGAAAATGATGTCGGGCATATTGACCAAACCACTAACTAAAGATATGCTAGGACTTGATTAATGTGTTTTTCAACAGAACAAAAAAAACACAAATGTTTTGTAAAGATGATCCTAATATTGTGAGTAGGCCTAATTGCTGTTTATGTCGTATTTTTTTTAAATTTGTTATGTGATAATGTGTATGCTCATGTTGAGTTGCATAGTGATAATTCAAGGGGAAGTGTTGGAGAGTGAGTTATCACGAAGATAATTGTCGCAACACTGAGCACATGATGATGTTACCATTAGTTAAATTAATGTGCTGTGTCAGAGCATTCTCGTGCTGTTTACGAGTAATGTGAAGTATTAACCCAAATGTGTTTAACTGCGCCAAAAGCAAACAAAAGCAGAGGAGTAAGCCACCCAAGAGGATAAAAAATTCTGGCAACATGTGAAAAGATGGTTCGCTTTGTTGTAACATTGAGACTGGTCTGTATTTTGTAAGAGTATGTGTCAAAAACGGGTTTCGAATTTAATCCTAAGACTTTGACAACACAACTGTCCCCGCCTAATGTAAATGGCTTTGGAACCTCGTCATTTGGTGGAAGCCAGCTCAGGATCGCTCAACGGTTACTCATGAATTTCCTTAATATGAATCCCCCATTGGCAAGAAGAGAAACGAGTTCCTTTTGAATCACCAAATCTGACTCAACTAAATGTGGCCCAATATCATCAACATCATACATGTCTGAGAGCAAAATACTGGAAGCAACAGAGCAATGTTGTCTCTCATCTTTTGCTAACTGCTGAAGAGTACGAAGAGCTAGAAATGGTGCTGCTGACACTGTATGTTACAGTTCTTACCTATAATCCAGCACAGGGTGTGTGTCGCAGAATCGCCAAACAACGCATTGATAGTCCTGATGGGATGGACTGACCTCTATTTGTCTGTACATCTGCTTGACAACCTCATACAGCAGAAAGTGCAATAATAGATCACGAACATCTCTCTGAAGCCTGGGGCCTGTCATAAAAATGTCATTCACTTTGCTGAAGCGTTAAACACCACTCGTAGTATTATAGTGGAGCTCCCTGGTATGACCACATAGTTGTGGGGAATGTAGTATGATTTTGCAGAATTTATTTGAGGCTCTGGTACCTTCTCCATATGCCCCATGGCCAAATAATCTCTAATAAAATTAGAGTGCATCCCTTTCATTACTGAATACCCTTTGCGGCATTTTTTGAGACGAAGCAGCCTGTGGCCTAGAGGCACCCAGTTCTGACTGAGATGTGCACAAACGGCAAGGAAACACTGTAACTCCTTTCATCCCCACATNCTGAATAAATAATAAACACTAATGTACTCGTGCCCACAAGCCTGTCGGTGTGGTGTGTCTGGTGTGGACATACTAAGGCAGTCAGTGGGCAAAAGGACTCGTGAACGCGCGGTTCACGTCACATTACTGAATACCCTTTGCAGCATTTTTTGAGATGAAGCAGCCTGAGGCCTAGAGGCACCCAGTTCTGACTGAGATGTGCACAAACGGCAAGGAAACACTGTAACTCCTTTCATCCCCACATNGGCCTAGAGGCACCCAGTTCTGACTGAGATGTGCACAAACGGCAAGGAAACACTGTAACTCCTTTCATCCCCACATATGTGTGTTGCAGCAAAAATACTTTCACAACGATCATCCTCAACAGAAACGTGTTTTGTCAAAGGGAATTCCTCTACTTCCCAGAACTTTTTGACAACACCCTCCAAGGGTGAATGTGAAGTGAAACTCACAGATGCTACATCTTGCAGAGGTAACTCTGTATCGACCTGGCCCATTAATAGCCACCCTAGAACTGAGTTCAGAGCAACTGGTGACCCATCAATCTTGCCTCCTGTAACAAGATGTGGAAGCAAGTCGGCACCAATTAACAGGTCTAGGTATGTCAAATTCAGGGTCTGCAAGTTGAAAATGAGACACNATGTGGAAGCAAGTCGGCACCAATTAACAGGTCTAGGTATGTCAAATTCAGGGTCTGCAAGTTGAAAATGAGACACAATAATGCGCACTGAAGAAAGGTATCTGCAATAAAACTAGCCTGGATAGCTGTATCAAGTAGTGCTCGAATGACAAACGGNATGCGCACTGAAGAAAGGTATCTGCAATAAAACTAGCCTGGATAGCTGTATCAAGTAGTGCTCGAATGACAAACGGCATTCCTGAACAATCAAGGACATGCACTTGAGTAGTTGCCAGAAGAATGGTAGCAGTTGGCTTGTAAATTACAGATGTAATGGATGGTAAGACTGTGGTGGGCTGCTCAACTGACTCAGACTGGGTGTTTTCATCAGACTTCGGAGGTGGATTGCTATTGTTTACCAGCTTTGGCTCAAAATGTGGCATCGAATGGTGACAGGCACCACAACAGTGGCATGATGATGTAAGTGGCAGTTCTTGGATTGATCGGACGGTGATAGACAATTTATGTTCTTTAACTATTTTGTACCTATTCTTTGGGTTACATTTAGAAAATTGAGAACACTTGAATACAGGGCGTGTGTCTACACATGCAACACACATGTGCAGAACTCACCACGAATGACTTCGAACTTGCCTCCAGCTCGGTAGTGGTCTAGTGCTGTTTTGAGGATTGTTCACAGGAAATTTGGTCAGAGAACATGCTGCTGCTTCTTGCGCACGACAGTGCTTTTCTAGGAATGTAATGAATGCATTCCGAGTTGGAAGATCCTCAAGTGTCATTTTCCTCTGCGTTTGCAGAACAGTATGCGACACCAAATGTCTTAGAGGGGAGACATTTTTATTAATATCTGTCAATAAATGAAGCAGTGTTTTTGGGCAATCTGCTGAAGCAGATGGTGCTCGCAGCAGAGCTTCTACATGGACAGATACAATAAGGCGCTTGTTTTCATATCGGCCAGGGAGTAATTTTCAAGCCATATAAAAATTTACATCATATATGTGCAAAGCCTGTACAGTGTGGTCACTTTCCAGGAATTCTCAAATTCCAGGTATTTTCAAGGATGTCTACGCTAATGTTAAAAAGAGAAATATTTTTTTTAAAACACTAATACTGGCGATTTACAGGAGGCCACATTTTACATTTAAATAAAAACTAGTACGTAGTAGGACACGTGTGAAAACTGTAGGCAAATAAAGTTTTAAGAACCGACACAAAAACATGACACTTTCTGCTGGGAAAAAGTATTAACTAATTAATAAAATACTGTAGAGGAAGACATTAGACTCCGTATAGCAGTTAAAAGAATGGTAAATTGCGAAAACAATTACAAAAATTAAAACATTATAAAATTTTAACTAACATTAAAAACTTGTTTGTGTGGCATGTCTGTCTCTTAATTCTCCAAGTCCCTCTCAACCACAGTCCACAATCTCGAGTTATAATTAATTTGTAAACTTGATAACTACAAAAGAAACTCAATACATCTAATAAACTAACACAAAGAGGAATAAAGTCACTTTGTGTCTAAACAATTTATGGAGATTCGAACTTCACCAAAATAACAAGATTTTTTATTCATTTAAGTTATCTGAAAACTACTGCAACAAAACTAATCACAGCGACACTAAGTAATTTTTATTGAATCTCAAAGGAACACAATATTCTAGCCACAAACATAGACCTTCATACTATTTATTTTTGCATAGATTTTTATCTGTTCTTCAATTGCAGCTACTTCCTTTGCTGCATCGCTCAGTAATATAGCATTCTTAAATTCCAAGAGCTTTAAACTTCGTGCATCTTAAATTTAAGCTATCATTTTTGACAACATCCAAGTTTGGTTTTTCTTTAGAGGTCCCTGGCAAGTCGAAAAACAAACTTATATGCAGTGACTTGTTGCATAAGTTTGGAAATATGTTTGGTAGATTTTTCATGGTTTTTCAAAGCAGTTTTTCTCATTGTCCGAATGTTTATAACGGTGTTGGACCACGCACATTTGGTGGAAAACGGCACTTCGGATTTTCGCAGACCCAAGCATATTCCAACTCGTATCTAGCATTATATGAAGTCAAACTTACTTCAACATGCGAGCGACATGATAATAAAACATCACAGCACACTTAGACGACGTATAGAACTTCCAATACAGTCATCACAAAAAAACGCAAACCACATCATCAGAGGCATACACAAAATTCAAAATGACAGAATTCAATCCAATGTTCTAAACAGACGACGACACGGAACCAATAAACAGACTCATAAGAAAGAACAAAGAAGCAACACAACATGAAAGCCAATAGCAAACTTCGATGTTCCCATAAAAATGTAATCTACTATCAAGATAAAGAGAAACCCAAACCAGATGGTTTCTTCCAGGCTACATTATTAAATCCATGTGTTTTTCCCGAATTCCCGGTGAAAAAATGAAAATCAAGGTTTTTCCCCCAGATTCCAGACTCAGCGGCCACTCTGCCCAAAGGTGCGCCAGTGAGTGGCGCTTTCAAATATGTGAGTTTTCCAACTGCAGACAGTTCGGGAATATCAGCCACAAGTGTAAGAAATTCTACCACTCCTGAGCACTGCCATCAAAATTAGGCAACACAATTATAGGAAGGTTTACATGAGACTTTCTGACCAGAGAACCTGCCAATGCAAACCATATCTTTGATTCATCAATGGAGTCCACGACCGTCATTACTTCGAAGTACTTATCAAACAATGTGAGGTGTTCAGCATGTTTCTCAGTAAGTTTTCTATTTCACCCGCAGCAGTTTCAACTGCAACAAAGTCTGCCTCAAATTTTTCACGAACTTGTGGTAGGTCACGTACAGTGGCAAGAAAAAGTCTCTGCTTGTTTGGATCTACTACAACAGCATGCACAAGGTCAAACGCATGCCTGATACGTCCTTCAGCCAAACAAATCCTTACAAGCGCTGATTGAGGATCAGCTATTATGAATATAGATCTTACCACAAGGAGTAAAGGCACACACGAACAAAAATCAACAAAATCACAACAAAACAGCCAACGTTATAACAAAACACACAATTCTTGGTAAGTCACGTGACATCACACGCCGGTAAAATAACAANAAACAAAAATCAACAAAATCACAACAAAAAACAAAACAGCCAACGTTATAACAAAACACACAATTCTTGGTAAGTCACGTGACATCACACGCCGGTAAAATAACAATTGTCGAGATACNAATTGTAGAGATACAAAATATGCACCACAATAGACAGTAGAAGGTAAAATAACGATCGTCCAGCTACAAAACTTGCACCATAATAAACATTAAAATTGCCTTTCCACAGGTTGCAACCTTAGATGCATCCTCAATCAAATTTTTCACGAAGAACAAAGCACAGTTTTTGTTCAACATGTTGCACAACGCACTGGAAGCACACACTCATCCGACCATAAATGTTGATAGCGCCTATAAAAGCTACAACAGATATGTAGAAAACTTTAAACATTGCTATAAATATCCCAAAAGCAGCAAGCACGCCAGACAGCGCTTGTATACAGAGAATAGATTATTTTTAAGCCAGAGAGGTTTATTCATGCATGGCAACAACCGACGTTTCGCAAGAACGCATTCCCACAAAGCAATCACGGACATTCTTGGCATCCATGCGCACATTGCCAAGTTGTTTACAGCTGTGCCGGCAGCATCGAACGCTACACTTCACTGACATTCTCTCATACGTGCTTGCCAGATACACATACGTGAGTGATAATGGGAAAGGGACGAGTGAGATACAATGCAAAATTTAAATTGAAAGTTGTGATATATGCATGTGAACATGGAAAAAGGGCAGCTGGTCGACAATTTTTCGTTGACAAGAAATGTAAGGCATTGGTGCGGGGAAAAAAATACGTAGTAAATATTGCCTAAATGTGTTATGGGTAGGGTGGAAGGGAGGTGTTTCCTGTACATACCTAAAGTACTTGAATGGGNGTCGACAATTTTTCGTTGACAAGAAATGTAAGGCATTGGTGCGGGGAAAAAAATACGTAGTAAATATTGCCTAAATGTGTTATGGGTAGGGTGGAAGGGAGGTGTTTCCTGTACATACCTAAAGTACTTGAATGGGGAAAAAATAAAAATTGTCATTGTTTTGCTAGAATTTACATGATTACAAGATTGATTACATATTTCTGATAAGTGNGGGAAAAAATAAAAATTGTCATTGTTTTGCTAGAATTTACATGATTACAAGATTGATTACATATTTCTGATAAGTGCATTTATTGTTTGGTAAACTTGGTGAAATTGTAATGATGTTAAATATAAAATGTATTTTTTTTTTTGTATTTTCAAGAAGACTTCTGTTTGTTTATTACTGCATGTGGGTGGGAGAACAAAAAATGGTGTGGCGGGCAGGCGGAAGTTTGCAGACAACTCGATTGCACAATTCTTAGTAGCTGCTGTTGAATGTAATGATAACAGACACAAATAATCTACTTGCACTCTAAGGGGTACTCCCTGCTGATGCATAACCTTTGGTGTTATTTTATTGTGGTCAGAAACATTTTTGCACTAACCCATTTGTTTTCTCCCCAGTTTCAAGTATACACCGCACCCCAAACCTTACACCGCTCGACGTTTGTAACATTTTGGGAGACAAAGAAGGCTAAGTATACACCTAGAGAACATTATCTTTATCAGAAGATGCCTGCCTATTATTTTTAATTTATATTAAACACTGAATTCACTCCGGAAAAAAAAAAAAAAAAAGGCAAATTTCAACGTATAGTGGATGGGGGTGGGTCAAAATCTGTCCAAAATTTCTCAAAATATCTACTGTAACCGAACCCATCTTGACCACCTTATTTCTGAAAACCAGGCGACGTCATTTTAATAACGTTCTACTTTAAATNCTGTAACCGAACCCATCTTGACCACCTTATTTCTGAAAACCAGGCGACGTCATTTTAATAACGTTCTACTTTAAATTACCAGAAGATTTTTCTGTATGAAAATATATTTATGTAATAAGTCATCAGATTGCCAATGAAGAAACGTATTTATTTGCATCTTTAGTGCTTTATTCCTCATGAAAAAACTAACCTCAGCCACCCATTAAGGCACGATTTNAACGTATTTATTTGCATCTTTAGTGCTTTATTCCTCATGAAAAAACTAACCTCAGCCACCCATTAAGGCACGATTTTACTATGAAAAATTACCAGTGAAAGGTGAAAATCACACATGGGAAATGTAACAACTGTACTATTACATTGGTCTGTCAGCTTGTTGTTGCATTTGCAGTTAGAAGCTAGAGAAATATGTTTTATTTTTGCAGGAACTTTTCAACAGTCCGCCACAGATGTCAAAGTTTGTTTCGGTTGCCACCTTTGCCAGGTACCACAAATGTAGGGGCACTGGCATCTGGGCGAAACAGTGACACCAGATCAATACGAAAGCAAGGAGATGATTGGCAGTGAATGGTTCAGGTTTTGCCTGTCCTGGCCTTGACGCGACACAGATGACACGAGNAAAGCAAGGAGATGATTGGCAGTGAATGGTTCAGGTTTTGCCTGTCCTGGCCTTGACGCGACACAGATGACACGAGCACCATTACAAAAAAAAGCTGTGTACTGTTGTTTACAATTATTCGGGATGCAGAATAAAATTTTTGGATGGGAATTATTTTAAAAAACCAAATAACCCCCTCCCCTTCCCACATATCAGTTACTTTGAAACCATGATTGGTTTTGCATGCTGAGTTGTCTTGTACACCAGCAAATACTGTATATTTGGTATGTTGTTTTTAATGTAGTTCATTACTGTGCATTAATAAATTGTCGCTGTAGCAAACATAACGGAGGGAAAAAAAAAATTACTAGCGTGTTTTACTGTTTTATTATTTGTAGCAATACCAAGTTAATATGATTTGCCTCAACTTGCAGCATTTCAGTTATAACTGCATATCCTTATTTTCTTAAGCCATTTACACATCAATAAAACTCTTCACGGCAGGGCATTTGCATTTCTTTCCACAGAAAGTACACTTGTTTTTTTTATTCCTCCTCCGGCTTCTCCCTCTTGGCACACCAACATGACACATTTTGGATGGTCATATTTTCTCACTACTCATTTTCCATTTTGTGCTGTGTAATTAATTAATCTTCAACACGAACTTACAGTGAATCTACACCGTATTACGCTCACACAAGAACGTGAATTGACTTACTGTGCAGTGTAGAGCAGACAATCACAGACCATCAGGCACATTAGACAAGCAGAAAATATGCGATAAGAAAGAGTTCCTAGATTAATTAAGACATTTTATTTTACGTGGTCACAAAACAGTGGTTGTTAGTGTTACACACTAAATTTCGTGATAAAATAGTAATGTACAGGTGTTCAAAATGAAATGCACAATAAAACGATCCGTATCCAAGCGAAACGCAACTTCAAAATCTTTTTCACGTCTCCAAACATGCTTTCCATACGTGCTTGATATTAATTCTAAAAGCATACAGTAATATTGCTTAATATAGTTGATTTATTTTTATAATAATTTGGCGAGTAACAGAAGACCAGTCAACTTTAAAAAAGACGGGAACAAGAGGCAGGCCGTGCTGCCATCTGTTGAGCAATGTAAATGGCTCACATCTCGCCCTGTCATGCCATGCGCGCTATCTGTCCGCTCTTTCCCAAAGCATTACCAGCCAGAAAAGAATAGCTTTCGTTTGTGATATATAACAAATATACAAACAGATACCAATAGTTTTATATTTCCGCGAGCTCTGCGTAATTTTTAAAGTAACATATATTTTGTGTACAGCGATTTTGAGTTCTAGCAATTTCTATTCGGTCGGTAATCGTTCATCTGCTTAAATTGTACGCCATAATGTTCTCCAGAAAACCCATTTCCTTGTTTCCGTGTTGTTACTATATTGTATTAATAAAAAGAAGAAAGTGGGACATGCGTGAATAGAATTTAAGCAATTCTTATGTTATTCCACGTCACATATTTCCAATTCGAACTGTTTGGTATCAGTAATAGCAGAATTACTGCATTGCAATCAATAGTCGTTGGTGAGTTGTTTGCGAATAGAAGTGCATTGTCAATCAAATTTCCCGAATTATTTTTAGTTTCAGTTATATTAGATATGACGTCCAAAGTGTGATAATAGCTACAATTACCATCTTGCAAATGTTAACCCAAATTCGCTGTCTCAGAGAAATTAAAAAAAATTAAGCAAATATTAAATTTTTTGCAAAGTTTTATATTTTTACTTTTATAACCTACAAATTTTTTTTTAGACAGATNATTAAGCAAATATTAAATTTTTTGCAAAGTTTTATATTTTTACTTTTATAACCTACAAATTTTTTTTTAGACAGATGTCAGTCTAAAATATCTTAAAATTTGTTTAGCATTACAGTACAATGGNAAATTTTTTTTTAGACAGATGTCAGTCTAAAATATCTTAAAATTTGTTTAGCATTACAGTACAATGGCAAGTGGAATAGCTGACAGTGTGTTGATAAAAAAAAAAACAGCCTCCACTTTACGCATTAGCTGATGGCGAAAGGATACATAAACAAAAAGTAAACATTGGCACTACTTTAGTCGAACTGTCAAAATCTTGCCAAGTTACACGAGACAGAGAATATGTTATGTCACCCACCAGTCAATACATTCAAATAGTCCGTGGTTGAGGGGTCTGTAAGCACCAGGCGAGCACTGTTGATTGCAGGTACAACCCAGCTGTCGGGAGGGAGTGGAGAGGGGGAAAGTCAGTCGCCTTCCCCTCACTTGACCCGAGCAAAAGCAGCTACCTGTGCTGCGTCACGGCACACAACCTTATCAACCCCTTGCATTATGGCTAAATATGGCCTGCGAGATCAGGGGTGGATCCAAAGGGACACGACCCACCCCCAAAACCCTAACATTGACATAAAACTATTCTGTGAATGTTTTAAAACAGAAAGTAAACAATACCAGACTTTTTTAAAATACTGATTTTATTTGGTTAATTTAATACTGTTTCCTAAAATTTTGATTAGAGAATGCCACTTACACAAGCCACGAATATAAAGTCTAAACCAAAATCCCCTTTCCTCCCCCATTCAAAAGTCTTCATCTGCTCCTGCGCAAGACCTGTGTAATAAACCTCTAATAACAAATTAAACATTTCAATAAAAAATTAATAAATTTATATTTAATTTAAAAACNACCTGTGTAATAAACCTCTAATAACAAATTAAACATTTCAATAAAAAATTAATAAATTTATATTTAATTTAAAAAAGTTTGTCATTTTTACACCAGAGACAACTGAGCATGGATGTCATGTGAGAAATGGCAAAATTTGACATATAGAAACTTGGGTGAGTCAAATCGATTCAAAATTTTGAAAAACACCTACGTATTGCGACCACCATGAGAGATGTATCAGTCAGGTTCTAGGGTATATAGAAATACACGGATTATCAAAACATTTCACTTTCCCTCTTTCAATACACATCTATTTTTGAATACATTCAAAACAAACCTATATGTCTACAACACAAAATCAAGTCATAATAAACTAATTAATTCTCTGAGAAAGTAACAATCACTTTACACATTATCATTTAAAAAGTTGACAGAATGCATTAGTATGTACTCACAGAGCGGTACTTGTGGATAGACACACACACACACACAAAAGTCGGATGAACACATTCCCCACGCGGATACGCGACATTTCGCTGGCTATGCCAGCTTCATCAGCCTGGGAAACGTCGTGCGACCGTGCATCCCCATGGAAAATGTGTTCATCAGACTTTTGTGTGTGTGTGTGTATATCCACGAGTACCAACCTTTGAGTAGTTGTGCATTCTGTCAACTTTTAATGACGTAAAAACTCAGCCTAGCTGCTTATTCCCACCATATCTTATTGTTTACACATTATCAGTACAATTCAGGCTGGATGCAGTTACACAAGAGCATACCTATTACAGTAATAATCTAATATAAAGCAATGTTTCGTAAAGTCTAAAAAATTAACAATTTTAAGTAAAAAAAAAAAAAAATTTACTATCAAAATCACACAAATATACTGAGAGAAAGGAAAAAAAAAAAAGAGGAAAAACTCTGTTGTCAGTACAAATATCTAACAACTTAAAGAAGAGACCAGCTCAAAAATATTCCACCATACAGACAAATACTCAGTATACTTCTTAAAAAAAACCATCCTCAAAGAGTCACAAAATTCTGACCCATTGTTCTGCATTATAAGAAGGTACTTTTCTTACACTGGAATAGTTTGACATTGCTCTTTCAACAACTTAGTTAACATTTCTGGCGACTAATTTCTATTATTAAATAAAATCACTGGCTACCTAATAAGTTATTTCAGAATTCCTCTTCAGTCAAGGTTAACCAAACTAATTTTCCACATCCACAAAAGCAATAACTGTTTTGAAACCACACATTACCTTCAGTGCAGCACAAAATTTACTGTTATACAGCAGCACCACATCAAAGAGCAAAATTTAAAAAATCTCTTGGAACAGTAGTTTATATTTATAGTACAATTATTACAAGACACAAAAACATTCATACAAAAATTCTATAAATCCACAACAGTATCAAAAGTGCTTACAATAATATAAAAAAATACTTTTCATGTATTTAAATTAAAACTTGTATTTATACTCGTCCAGCTGTTGCAAGTTTCATGCTTGCTTACAGTCATAAACACAATTTGAAGTCACAGTCACATATTTCCAGTAGCCTAAAAAACAATTCAATAATTTATAAATGCCTAAACAGCATAACCTATATGGCAATATAAAAATATAAAAAATATATGTTCCTCAGATATTGCTTACAAGTCAGTTCAGCATTGATCCACCAAAGTTAACTGGTAACACACTTATTATTTGAAGAATACACACTATCATAGGCACAGAAGCGAAGTCCTGTCACTTTTCAAATTTCTTCTGACCTGACGATATTTCGAAGATAACACTCCTCATCCTTTCAAGGTCTGTCAGTTCCATTGAAATTCTCTGCAGCTCTGAGTCCTTATCTTGGATGCTTTTCTCATACATCTTGTTAATCATGTTGAGATTGCCAAGTTCCTGCAAACAAAATGCACAGTGTATCGTGTGCAAGTGTACCGATTACTAAAAATCGAAATACATTACGCAAGTCAATCGTTCCTGGGTTTCATTCAAAATGATAGCAAGTGAATATTATAGACTGATTTGCTTGGTTAGAGACTCTAAGGAATCCATTCAGCCACATTTGCAGTGAGTATACAGGCTTCCCCTATGGATACAAGGCTGAAACAAGGTGTTGACAACCCGTACTACCCTCTGATACCATAATATAGTTCATTTCATATAAGAAGGCCACATTCTGACAGTCAGTGAGTGGCACTTGACGTATTCAAAACAAACAACGTGCCATTTATAAAATCCTGTATCAGCTGATGCACGAACGAACAATAGTTAATATTACGTATTACGTTGGCTATTCTGAATGCACTGCCAAAGCACATTAGACCAGCCGAAAATACGCGCGATAAGAAAGAGTTCCAAGGTTAATTAATAAATTATATTTTACGTGGTCATAAAACAGCGGTTTTTAGTGTTACAAACTAAACTTCTTGATAAAATAGTAATGTATAGGTGTTCAAAATGAAATGCACAATAAAACGATCCGTATCCAAATGTAACGAAACATCGAAACCTTTTTCACGTTTCCCAACTATCCAACCATGTGCTGCCATCTTGTGAGGTACAGGCGAGCCATCTGTTACAACATGCCCTTCCACGCTATCTGTTATCCATATCCCGAACTACACCCAGAAACATATTATAGTTTTGTTGTTTAAAATAACGTATCTACGCACATATACAAATGGTTATATTTTCCCGCGAGCTTTGTAAAATTTTTAAAGTAACATATATTTCGTGTACCGCGTTTACGAATGACCCTACACACGTCCACCAAGCTCCGTTTACGAATGCAGCGCCACCCAAGCAGTTCACCAATTGCCACACTTAGCAGCACCTCCTGGATGCACTGACTCGCCGCATCAAAGCCTATACTTGAGACACCAGTTGATGGTGAATGGATAAATAAACGAAAAGGCGCTGCAATCGTCAACTGTCAAGAATGTGGCCTTATATGGTACACAGTATACTATACAAGTCATGGAGTGGAGTAGAGAGATTTTGGCGGCTCTTAACATTGAGGTCTTGAGAGCTGATAAGTGTGAAGTGAGGTGAGTATGGAAAAGCACCAGGACTCCAGGGCAGATGAAACGGGAGATCCCCGAGAAAACCAGTCGACCAGTGGCATCATCCGGCACAATCCTTAAGTTCGAAAATCCGGGAGCAACCCTGCTGGGAATCAAACCCGGTTCACCTTGGAGGGAGGCGAGTGATCTGACCACTAAACCACTATGGACCCCTACAAGTCATGGAAGATATGCGGCCACCTTTCACCGCCCCCATGTATACAGTTATTGTGAAGTATATTTTAAATGTTTGTTACGTCACGTAATAAGTAACCAACCAAAAAACGTGAAATACTGTAATACAATAATAGAAGGAAACAGTTCTCTACTCAACTAATATTGTTCAAGTGCAACCAGTATCATAAATTCTTACAATTGAATGTGTGTTTAGAACAGTTTGATGATTCACTTGCCTCATCATCTCTAAGCGTAAGGTGCTAAACTGGTGTGCAGTCTTTCCATTGGTGACTCGCCTGAATGTGACCCTATATTTTTATGGCATGCCACTAAAGATTAAATTATGATGCATGTCTAAAAACTCTGAAATTTCTGTATGGAAAATTTATCAGCTAAACCTTATTCTGAGAATGCCATTCTAGCCACTCTCATGCCCAAAAAAATTATCTCTTCGAATTGAAATTTGAACATGAAACTCGTTTTTAAGCACAAAAGATTCTTAAATGTTTTTCATGTTCAGGCACCACTTAAAAATGTCTCTTTTGGAATTACAGTTTTTAATTTAATCTAAGACTCCATCAATTCTATGACACACCCCAGTTTTAGTGCTTAAAATATCTACAAAATTTCACATGAAAATCTAAGACGCACTTTGATTTAATACAACCACCAACAAGTTCAACCGGAAACCAACACTTAAGATCAAACACTTTCTATTATTCTGTTCGCATCATAATGCATAATTTAACACTTAACTTTTCTATTGCAAACCCAGCTTAACCTGTTAGTTTATCAACGGCACTCATTCACAAAGCCAAGACTGAACAAGGTAACTAGTTTTTAAAGGGGAAGAGGTAAAGACCTTACATGTTTTTTATGCACTAATACTGGGGTGCGTTTTAGAATCAATGACGCCTTAGACTCAAGTAAATACGGTATCATGGATGCCATCAGCGAAGTTAAAAAAATTACATTAAACCAATTTAAGGTCAGACAGATTTAACTAGTTACACTATCAAAACACATATGCGCTACTATAGTCAGTTCACGACTGGAAGAAACTTTTGAAAATCAACCTTTGAAAAAACACCCTAGCTGTTAGCGACATGCATATAACATTACAAACAGCGGCGAGCGCGGATACAGTTATGCCGTTAGGTTTCCAGCACAAAGAGAGGAAATAGTTCCAAAGGTTTAACGTAATTGTTAATTTATCGCTTACAAATGGGTGTCTAAAAGAATTGTATCTTATTATGCAAATTATTAATGACGTGATGCTAACATATTTAGATTTCAACGTTTCTTGCATAGCCACAGGATTACGCTCAAGGTTAAAGTAAGGCGGCCGTTTGTTTACTAACCTTCGTAGTCCTTGTGTTGTTGACACACGTGCCAGAGAATTTGTGCGATTATCTCGTTTAACCTATAATAATTCATTCATTTGTCTTGTTTTTACTAATATCCGCTCTTTATTATTTGGTTTTTAATAACGTATGATTTTAATTTGTGCTCACTTTAAGTTCTAATTTCTCTTGTTTTTGTGTGTTTCGCGCACGTGTCTTTCCTTTGCCACTTTATTCTAACGTTGCAGTGTTTGCACATAAGAATTGTTTTCACATTG
>NQII01000304.1:634468-666956 GCA_002778355.1 Clitarchus hookeri
TAGACACCAACACTTCACACTCTTATGTCTCGATAAATACAAATACTTTAGTTACTCACAGTTTTCAGAGCATCGTTCTGCTTTCTGAATTCATTGATCTCGCATTCTCTATCTTGGATTATCCTCTCTCGCTTAGATATTCTCTCTTCTAGCTTGAACTTCAATTTTGTCAACTCTGAAACACAACCCCATCATACAATAAACTTCACTAGAAGCAACAGCAACATAAACAGTGTCCACAAGGAAGATCTTGCACTATCATCTTTAAATTAGCTATGCTCTCTTCTAATATGGATACCAATTTTGTATACTCTGGAAAACAATCCAATTACACAATAAATTCATCAGATGCAAAAACGACACAAACAAGACTACAACGTTGAGATCAAAAGAACTTTCCCACCAAGTCTTGCTGCTTGATGCAACCCCAAAATTATTTTCCTGCCCAAAAATGTGATCTTACTTCAAGTACATCTTGAACTCCATGACATGCACATACATTACATACAAACGTAACGTTTGCCTGCTTTTTAAATAAATTTTATACCAACAACATTAAACACTTTTATTAATATTACATTTTTCTCTCTTTAATAAATAAAACTTTTATATATATTGTCATTAAATTATAACATTTATTTTGTATTCAATATGAATTAAAAACTGTGAAATCAGTGCTCTGTTGGCAAATGCTAGTAATAAATATTTTACTATAACATGTTACTAAATAAACTTTTGATACACTACTTTAATTTTTTTCCAGAACTTACTAAACTGTGAAAGCCCCAAATCAAATTTCATCTTTGATCAAGAATCTGCCCAACACCCTGACACTCCACCCTCAACTGTAAAATAAATAATTGAAATAATCAAATCAGTTCAAGAACAATTAAGCACCCGGAGAAGAGTCTATTATTGCTGAGCATTGGAAGCATGCAATTCATAAATTTATACACAAATTGACTGAAATTATCTAAAATATTTGGTCAACTAGGAAATCCCCCAAGACTGGACAACAGCACGAATACATCCACTGCACAAGAAAGGCGATAAAACTGATGTAAACAACTACAGGGGCATCTTACTTCTGTCAGTTACTTACAAAATCCTATCCAAAGCATTATTAACAAAGCAGAGAAACAATTTGATCCACAACTTGGCGAATACTAATGTGGCTTCAGAAAAAACACATCATGTGTAGAACCAGATAATTAACCTATAAAGCAATAATAACATACTTAAAAAGGGGGGGCCAAAAATTTTGTCATCACTTTTGTTGATTTTCAAGAGGTATATGACTCAATTGACAGAGGAATATTGATCAATATCCTCAAAGAGCTGGGCCTAGACAATAAAATAATAAATTTAATCGAGCAAACATTAACTAGTACCAATTCCAAAGTGAAGTTCAGAGGTGAAATTCCAAGACAGTTTGAGATTAAAACAGGAGTCAGTCAAGGGGATGGACTCTGCCATTGCTGTTCCAATGCCCCCTTGAAAAAGTTATAAGAGAACTAAGAAAATCAATGAAAGAAAACCAAATTAATGAGAGAATCGGAATTGGTTACAGTGGAGACGACCTGTCAATCGATTGCCTAGCTTTCACAGATGACCTAGCAATTATCTCAGACTCAGTTGAAATAGCTACCAGACAGAATACATGGCCAACATCAAGACAGCTCCCAAGAAAATGGAAACTAAGTACAGCCAAATTAACGGGAAGGACAAATTCAAATATCTAGGTGAAATTATTGAACAAAATGTTTCAAAAATATAAGCCAACAAATCAAGGGTTAACAAGTTGAAAATAGCTTATAAACTAACTACAGTGGATTCTCGTACCAAAAATGTATGTACTGATAAACCGTATCCACAGTTAATTTTCAGTGGTCTTGGCAAAACTTCTACATAAATAATGATAAAACTAACTGCTTGTATCATTTATCGGATGTTGCATCAATCAAAATATATTTCAGCCCTGTCACCTAAGATTTCCCGCAACAATCATTTTTAAGCTAGTTATTTATGCAAACGTCTAGTAACTGGATGTGAAATAGGTCACGCATGCTGCCATTTATCACTACTCTGTGACGCATAGTCTTCTCTTCCCAAAACGTCTGTGGCGTGGTGCGAGCCTGGCTTGCTACCTCTCCTTACACGCCTGACGAGAGGGGAAGCAATTACCTAGCAACCAGCATGACTCCTTGCGTCCTCTCTCTCCCCTTCCTCTTTCTATCTCTCTCAGTAGTGCACCTTTCTTCCTCTCCATACATGCCTTCGAAAGGGGTAACTGTTGTCTAGCAAAAAAAAATGTGTGTCTTATATCTTGACCGCACGCGCTTGCTGGCGATCATAAAAATTTTAAAATTATCCGTCTCTCAAATTAGTTGCACCTATTGTCACTAGTATTTAAAAGCAAATGGTTTCGCCTGAAAATGTCACTCAATACATTTTAACGAGGAATTATTATTTGCAAAGATGTTTTCTTTTGTGATTAAAGGTCTTTTTCCCCGTAAAGTTTGGTGTTGAATTGTATCTAGCGTAAAATCAACATAATTTTAAAACTAAATATTGATTTAACTCAATGGACAGCATCTTTGTGAATAAAATTATGTCTAGAAGCATAAACTTAACCCGCCCTTGTCGCCAAAAATTGTTTGAACATCGAGCGACTTGTATTACCAAGCGTAAAGTTCATTTTCAGTAACTTCCTGTGGGGAAATCGGAGGATTTATATTAATTTATTTCAATAGACACATGTCTTTTGAATAAACTGATATCCTGTAGGGGCCTATTCGACACTTTCTGTCCTAATAATGGGTAAGTACAGAGCCTGAGTGCAGCGTAACTCATGACAGAAAATCAGAGGACATGGTTTTGAATGATTAATTATTAAAAGAGTGTGAAGAAATACGAGGGTTATTCGGAAAGTAAGATACGAATCGCCGTAGCTAATCAAATGTAGCGTGAACATAGTAACGTGCATGCGCACCGACTCCCGGCATGCCTTGCTCGTCAAACGACGCCATTTGCATTGATATTGTTGCAGTGTGCTGTTTACAGTGTCAGTTCAAAATGTTTAAAACAATTGATCAGCCTGCTGACTGTGAAATACGGTCAGTGATTCGGTTTTTGACAGCAAGGAACGTTTCAGGAGCGGAAGTTCATTGACAGATAAGACAAATGTATGGCACCAATGCGATGAGTAACAGCAAAGTGCGTAAGTGGGTAAGAGCTTTCAAGGACGGACGGGAAAATGTCCACGATGAACCGCGATCAGGCAGACCATCAGTGAGACCATCGTGAAGACCGGCGATTCACAATTTCAACTTTAGCATTGGAATTTCCGAATGTGGGTAAAACAACTTTGCACAAAANCGCGATCAGGCAGACCATCAGTGAGACCATCGTGAAGACAGGCGATTCACAAACTTTAGCATTGGAATTTCCGAATGTGGGTAGAACAACTTTGCACAAAATTGTCTCTGAAAATTTGCAATTTCACAAATTGTGCGCATGTTGGGTTCCCAGGCTGCTTACTGAGGAACACCTAATGAAAAGAATGCTGTGTGCTCTTGATTTTTTGGACTGATATCGTAAGGAAGGTGATCAATTTTTAGAGAAGATTGTCACAGGGGACGAGACGTGAAAGAAGCAGTTACAGACTGGTTATCCTCACAAGCGGCAGACGTCTATGACTTAGGCATTCAAAAGCTTGTAGAATGTTATGACAAATGTTTAAACTTTAAACAAATATGGAAACTATGTAGAAAAATAGAGAAACATGTAAGAAATTAAATAAAAAAAAGTTTTTTGAAAAAATTTGTGATGGTTTATATTTTATACGAAATCGGACCTTACTTTCCGAATAACCCTCGTAGATTTTAATCACCTTATTTATTTATTTCTGTCTCAAAACTACAGTTTTTTTTNCTTACTTTCCGAATAACCCTCGTAGATTTTAATCACCTTATTTATTTATTTCTGTCTCAAAACTACAGTTTTTTTTGCAAAGAAATATAATTAATTACTTGAAAAGACAGACATTTGCCACGCGCACAAGGTGTCACCAACATGNTTTTTTTTGCAAAGAAATATAATTAATTACTTGAAAAGACAGACATTTGCCACGCGCACAAGGTGTCACCAACATGATGCAGAGAGGGGTACATTGTTTAACCCCTCCCGCCACTCCTCCTTCACCATCATGCCCGCCGTGAACGCATTGCCTGATAGATAATAATCTCTCCACGCGCTCTCAGTTGTTCAAGTGCACGCAGGACATTCAAAATTTCCCTTGCATTCGGTGTCAAATTACATACTTTCATTTTCAGAAAATTTTAAAGAGTTAGGTTGCTTGCATTTGGTGTCGAATTACAATAAATTGTACACTTATTTTGAGATGTTATATTCTTTATTTAAGTGAGTTGAGGTGAAATATTTTTTAATGTATTATTTACAGTAATACTTTTTAATTCCATCTTTATAGTGTTTATTAGCAAAACTTATTCACATACAACGTACCGCTTTCATTATACTCATAATGAAGGATAATAAGGTCAGAAATTGTATTTTATTGATGTACATGTCAGAACCCTCATCCACTGAAATCATGCATGTATGGAAATTTTTTGGCAATCCCTTGGAAAACANTTGATGTACATGTCAGAACCCTCATCCACTGAAATCATGCATGTATGGAAATTTTTTGGCAATCCCTTGGAAAACAGTACTTAGGGAGTTCATTGTACGTAATAATGTCTACAATAATAAATCAATATCCATTAATACTAAACTAAGGCATTACTCCACAGTAATTCGTCCAGAAGAACTCTATGCAACGGAATGTTTGACTTTAAATAAGAAAATGTTGATGGAGGAATTAGAAGTCACGGAAAGAATACTTAGAAAAATACTGGGACTAGATAAAGACAGGGAACAATACAGGCGATGCCATAACCAGGAACTATACAATACACACATTGAGAAAATCACAGACATAATTAGGAAGAGAAGAATTTCATTTTATGGACACCTTCAAAGAACAGACACAGACAGACTAACAGGAAAATTTTTCACCTACTTAAAAAAATTGGAACTAACACATGGATTAAAGAAACTGAAAAGTCATTTGGACTGAGGAGAGAAGAGAGAAACATAGAGAAAGGATGAAATAAATGTAGGAAGCAAGTCACAGTTGAAATAAGTGTAACCCATACTGGCTAATAAAAAAATTTAAATTTTTTACTGTCTGATAAGTGCAAAATTAGGTGTGGTGACCCTGGCCGCATGATTTTCTTGTACCTGGAGGAAGACACTTGAATAGATGGAAAAATGCATGTACATTGTTTTGTCGTTACATTTCTCAAGATTCTCAGTGCTTGCAGTAAGCAAATTATATATATATATTTTAAATTTTATCAAATTTTTTATTTATCATAATTAATGGTGTCTATTTGCAATCCACAATTAAAACATGATTTTTTTATATTCTAAGATTTAATAAAATACGTATTCAGATTGGATGGCACAATAGTTATAACTTGGAAACTAAAACCGCACAGCGGGATGCACACACAATAGTTCAAAATGCTGATGCAGCCATAATTTTTGTAAACAGAATCACAGTGTAAACAACTATTATATTGTAGTAACAGCATTTTTGAAAGAATATTTATAACTCTAATTCCAGTTTCTGAACCATAACATTAACAGATTGCTTTTGCTTAAAAATAATCTGTAAACTATTTCCATGAAGTGGTACATATCATGAAATTGTATGACAACACTATCAATGGCTGCGCTGTTTTGCCAGCATGTAGTTGCTGCATGATCTGCTAGATGGCTTTGCTGTTATTCCAACGTGCAGTTGCTGCATTCCCCACCAGATTGCTGTGCTGTTCCTCAAAGGTAAAAGAATCTGTACATCACACTAGATCCTGTTCCCGCAATGTCACGCTAGACCCTGTTCCTGCAAACACGCATCCACCCAAGAAGCTACCACAAAATTTTCTGTTGTTTTCTGGAGGATGCATTTCACATTGCAGAGCATGTATGCTATATGTTGTTTTATGAAATTACTGTTAAAAACCATATTCCACATCCTGTATACGATTTCGTCTGTAGAACATGCAACTTTGATGTACAATTTTACATAGTACATACACCTTACTTAAAGCATTCTTTCCAGACTTTCACAGAGAAATTTGTAAAAACTTATCTTGGTACCTTATTTTAGCAAACGGTAGCCCAATACGCACCATGTTAAATTATCAGCGGAAGTACATCCGGCCACACTGATAAGAACTTTCTGTCTTGCAACTACGTTCAAGGTCAAATCTGTTTTCGTACACGTTACAGGGAATAGGAGTGCAGAAAAGTAAATAATAACAATTAATAATTTTTTTATCCTCTATTGTTTTGCTTTCTTTGTTGTATCGTTTTGGTATTTAAGGTATGACAGCTAATCCTGGTGTTGCTGTTAATTACATTAACCAGATTGATGTTAATAATAACTCAGACAAACAGTACAGCTGCACTAAAAAAAGGTTTAGGCCAAAATACAGATTGTGCTTGATTCTCAGCCACACCCTTGTTTTTCAAAAATATTTTAGTAAAATATGTACAACTTAGGATTGAGTAAATACAGTATTTGAAGGCCATGTCTGATTACGTAGAAAACCTTTGTAACTTTTTCCTGACAACACTGAAAGAATTACAAATGTGTATGGAAATGAGTATTTGCTACAAACCTTATAAATTACCCAAAGTATTAAATCCAGTCAAAAAGGTGAAAAGTGTTGGAAGGGGGAGGAAACACAATAATTGTTTCGTCAGTAGAACAATGTAAACACAGCATTTGCCAGTTAGAACCCTGATTCAACAAAATGTCACGGTTACTGAAAATATTTTCTTTCTTTTGCTATTTTGTTAAATTCAAATTTACCCAAAAAGTTGTTACAAAAACATGTTTTTTTTCTAAAGTTAAGACAGTGTTTCGTCATTGATGGTGCAAAATAACACTTTTATTTAAATTAAATACTAAAGTAATTCACTAGGCAGTTGTTCCGCAAATGAANTTGATGTACATGTCAGAACCCTCATCCACTGAAATCATGCATGTATGGAAATTTTTTGGCAATCCCTTGGAAAACGGTACTTAGGGAGTTCATTGTACGTAATAATGTCTACAATAATAAATCAATACCCATTAATACTAAACTAAGGCATTACTCCACAGTAATTCGTCCAGAAGAACTCTATGTAACGGAATGTTTGACTTTAAATAAGAAAATGTTGATGGAGGGATTAGAAGTCACGGAAAGAATACTTAGAAAAATACTGGGACTAGATAAAGACAGGGAACAATACAGGCGATGCCATAACCAGGAACTCTATACAATACACACATTGAGAAAATCACAGACATAATTAGGAAGAGAAGAATTTCATTTTATGGACACATTCAAAGAACAGACACAGACAGACTAACAGGAAAATTTTTCACCTACTTAAAAAAATTGGAACTAACACATGGATTAAAGAAACTGAAAAGTCATTTGGACTGAGGAGAGAAGAGAGAAACATAGAGAAAGGATGAAATAAATGTAGGAAGCAAGTCACAGTTGAAATAAGTGTAACCCATACTGGCTAATAAAAAAATTTAAATTTTTTACTGTCTGATAAGTGCAAAATTAGGTGTGGTGACCCTGGCCGCATGATTTTCTTGTACCTGGAGGAAGACACTTGAATAGATGGAAAAATGCATGTACATTGTTTTGTCGTTACATTTCTCAAGATTCTCAGTGCTTGCAGTAAGCAAATTATATATATATATTTTAAATTTTATCAAATTTTTTATTTATCATAATTAATGGTGTCTATTTGCAATCCACAATTAAAACATGATTTTTTTATATTCTAAGATTTAATAAAATACGTATTCAGATTGGATGGCACAATAGTTATAACTTGGAAACTAAAACCGCACAGCGGGATGCACACACAATAGTTCAAAATGCTGATGCAGCCATAATTTTTGTAAACAGAATCACAGTGTAAACAACTATTATATTGTAGTAACAGCATTTTTGAAAGAATATTTATAACTCTAATTCCAGTTTCTGAACCATAACATTAACAGATTGCTTTTGCTTGAAAATAATCTGTAAACTATTTCCATGAAGTGGTACATATCATGAAATTGTATGACAACAGCATCAATGGCTGCGTTGTTTTGTCAGCATGTAGTTGCTGCATGATCTGCTAGATGGCTTTGCTGTTATTCCAACGTGCAGTTGCTGCATTCCCCATCAGATTGCTGTGCTGTTCCTTAAAGGTAAAAGAATCTGTACGTCACGCTAGATCCTGTTCCTGCAATGTCACGCTAGACCCTGTTCCTGCAAACACGCATCCACCCAAGAAGCTACCACAAAATTTTCAGTTGTTTTCTGGAGGATGCATTTCACATTGCAGAGCATGTATGCTATACGTTGTTTTATGAAATTACTGCTGAAAACCATATTCCACATCCTGTATACGATTTCGTCTGTAGAACATGCAACTTTGATGTACAATTTTACATAGTACATACACCTTACTTAAAGCATTCTTTCCAGACTTTCACAGAGAAATTTGTAAAAACTTATCTTGGTACCTTATCTTAGCAAGGGTAGCCAAATATGCACCATGTTAAATTATCAGCAGAAGTACATCCGGCCACACTGATAAGAACTTTCTGTCTTGCAACTACGTTCAAGGTCAAATCTGTTTTCGTACACGTTACAGGGAATAGGAGTGCAGAAAAGTAAATAATAACAATTAATAATTTTTTTATCCTCTATTGTTTTGCTTTCTTTGTTGTATCGTTTTGGTATTTAAGGTATGACAGCTAATCCTGGTGTTGCTGTTAATTACATTAACCAGATTGATGTTAATAATAACTCAGACAAACAGTACAGCTGTAATAAAAAAAATTTTTAGGCCAAAATACGGATGGTGCTTGATTCTCAGCCACACCCTTGTTTTTCAAAAATATTTCTGTAAAATATGTACAACTTAGGATTGAGTAAATACGTACAGTATTTAAAGGCCATGTCTGATTATGTAGAACACCTTTGTAACTTTTTCCTGACAACACTGAAAGAATTACAAATGTGTGCTTAGGTGTATAGAAATGAGTATTTGCTACAAACCTTATAAATTACCCAAAGTATTAAATCCAGTCAAAAAGGTGAAAAGTGTTGGAAAGGGGAGGAAACACAATAATTGTTTGGTCAGTAGAACAATGTAAACACAGCATTTGCCAGTTAGAACCCCGATTCAACAAAATGTCACGGTTACTGAAAATATTTTCTCTCTTTCGCTATTTTGTTAAATTCAAATTTACCCAAAAAGTTGTTACAAAAACATGTTTTTTCTCAAGTTAAGACAGTGTTTTGTTATTGATGGTGCAAAATAACACTTTTATTTAAATTAAATACTAAAGTAATTCACTAGGCAGTTGTTCCGCAAATGAAATGGTACCCCACAAGACCATAAACGATCTGTAGTTAATGAACATAAAGTTTAAATATTGTGCGCACCTTAACTTTTNAATAAAGTTTAAATATTGTGCGCCCCTTAACTTTTAACAAATGCGAAATCCATTTCCGACAGCCTCTTGGAACAAAATTTGAATGATTTATTAATAAAAGTTAAATTTATTTAAATAGTAAGAAGTATTATGAATAAAAATATATTATAACAAGTCCATAAATAAACCTCACGTTAGCGAGAAAAAAGTTTTAAATTGTGCACACCTTACTTTATAACGATTGCGAAATCCATTTCCGAAAGCCTTTTTGTACAAAAATTAGACGATTTATTGATGAAATACAAATTTATTTCAAAGTCTTTCAGATAGAAATATACATCCCACAGGGCCGTGGACATCCTTTTACTGCCACAAAATATAAAAACTAGTGCTGAGCAGATACAGATTTGTACTGATATCGGTACGAACCAATACTTCCTTGCCGACACAGCCAATATCCGATACAATGGACGTATGAGCAATGAACTGAAAGACTTCTACTAGCACTAAAAGAAATTTGGAAAGCTGATGGAAATCTGTGTTAAAGTCAGTGTCACACTATGTACTATTTGATGCTTTTTAAGTAAATNAAATTTGGAAAGCTGATGGAAATCTGTGTTAAAGTCAGTGTCACACTATGTACTATTTGATGCTTTTTAAGTAAATGTACAGAACAATAGGTAGAATTAATTTCACATAAATTCTTCAAAATCTGAGAATAAAAGCAGCGCTTATAAAATACTTTAGTAATATATTTTTAATCTTAGGTCAGGGCAACCTAAACAATTTATGTTNAAATTTGGAAAGCTGATGGAAATCTGTGTTAAAGTCAGTGTCACACTATGTACTATTTGATGCTTTTTAAGTAAACGTACAGAACAATAGGTAGAATTAATTTCACATAAATTCTTCAAAATCTGAGTATAAAAGCAGCGCTTATAAAATACTTTAGTAATATATTTTTAATCTTAGGTCAGGGCAACCTAAACAATTTATGTTTTAAACTTATCAAATAAAAAATATTAAATCTACAAGGTTGTGTACAACATTTCTCAGCATAATTCAACTTTGTTGCTGCCTCAAAACAGCAGCACTTGAGCCTGTTTTACTCCAAAGAAGCCACCCTATTATCATCTGGTGCTACAGCCAAGCGTAAATGAAAATGTCAGTCTCAATATCGGCTAAAAAGGAAATCGGTTCAGAAACCCTAATATCAGCCAATATTTAATATCAGGTATCGGTATCGGCTCAGCTCCAATAAAAAAATTAAAACATTGTGGCACATATATTTTTTGCCAGCGTACATTTTTAGCCAGTGCGAAGACCAACTTTCTCACTATAAGGAAATAAATAAATAAATAAAACAATTGTTTGTAATCTGTACCACTATCGTGCCTTCATTTACCCAACACACTAACGGCCCCTAGTGGCATATGTAAAGTCTGCCGACAGGCATGAACACAAATGATGCAAAGGACATGACCTACTTTTCAAGAGTAACTGTGACATGTGTGACAGAGAAGCAAGGCACGTTGCAGCAGAAACTGGTGCTGCTGGCGCTATTATTTACGTAATATATTGTATCCAAAACCTTAAGCAGTCAATTGCAATAGCAATACATAATCAAAATCCAAGAAGAAAAGCCAAAAATCAAGGTTTAACAGCACTATTGAAAAACATGTCAAACACTGCACACAAAGACATGGTGTGGGCACAACTCACAAGATAAAAGGTGTTCATGGGAGGGAAAGGGGAAGATCTGTAACCCGCACTATTATTAGCTACCACTGTTGCAATGTGTGCATGGTTGGTTGGCAGCTCAGCGCTAGAGGAAGGAAGGCCGGGGCATTGAAGTACGGGTGAATAACAAAGTAGCCCTTCGTGACATCATGTGCCGCGCAAAGTTTAACTTGCTAAGCGTGTGTGGGGTCAACTCAAATCACCACCACCGTAATTTCAAACTGACTATCCAATTTTCTTTGTGTTTCAGCAGATGGTTTGAGGTTTTTTTTATTATGTTTTCATTGCAATTTATTTTATTTAAGCAAGGATATATATGCCTTTTCCTAAATTTTTGGAATTTTTTGATGGTTTGTGAAAACCTTTACTTTTACATACCATTTTCGTTACCTACATGTTCATTACATCGGGGCTCGACTTTAGTTGTCATATAATAGCAGTGGTTTTGTTTATGGTTTATGTAGACCAACGACTGAAAGTAGAACTTAGCAGGGCTTCAGAAAAGTGTGAACTTCCAACGAATGGGCTACCTATATATTTTATATACTAAAGCCACATTGATGCACCATGGGTAACATCGTATCTGCTCTACCCTACGCTACAGCCGAAGAGACGTAGCAGCCACTCGCCTCAGAGCTCATCGCCCAAGGTTACAGAAGTGCCGTGTTGCCTCCTGTCAGTCCGCAACCCAGGCAACGCAGAAGGCCTGCTTACCCCTCTGGTCAGGCAGCTAAGGGGCAGCAAACATCCATCCCTGCCTCCTTCGCTTAGTTTCTCTTCGCTCTCCTCTCTTCCACACCACTACCCCCGTGCTGGCCCTACCAGGTATATATAGGACTCGCAGTCCTCAGTTCGAGGCTGACTCACGCAGCTCGCTTGCAGAATGTCGCCCGGACGTACTCTAATACCGCTAGCATCTTGCTCCGGACGAATTGCTGCCCATCAGTATATTCGCTCGCCTTAAGTCCGCTACGTCTTCGGAATAGCCCAACAGCTGTCTCACAGCTCACGACGCCTTTAGCCAGTACGAGTCTAGTATTCAACGACTTGGGGTTTGGGGTTATCCTCGCCCCCACGTCAACCGTGACTAGGGACTGCACCTTGGTTGGCTTCCTAGGTCGGCCTCTCAGGCCAGTGTCAGGATCCAGGCTGGCTTATGTATGTTTTATTGCGTTAACAATAAACCGGCAAAAACTAAGCTGGTCAAGTTATCTTTCCCAAGCATTTTCTTTCTGCACCTTGTTCCTGCCATTTCCTATTTCGACACATTTCTACCTATACTCTTACAGAAGCAGGTACGTGCCGAACCCTCGCATCCCAACCATCTCCACTCAGAACCTTCATCTCCTTGGGGTGGAGGTTCTCTCTTGACTGTTGCAACCATTCTGTGGGTGTTTAGGTCTGCCGGCAACTTCCCGCCCAGTTACCCACTTGCAGAAGGTCAACAGTCAACCTGGACAGGGAGCTCCATCTTTACGTGATATGTGGATCCATGGCGAATTCTCGCCTTCCTATGTAACAAGGGAGCGGACTCCCTAATCCCACTGTTGTCACCTACAGTCAGGAGCTTGGGTCAGTCTGCGACTTCCCACCCGCCAAGTTTCTTGCCTGTAGACCAGCAGTTAAGCCTTCCCCATAGTCTCACCCTCCACTTCCTATTTCCTCCAGGTCGTATCCGCCTGTACTGGACATCCACTATCATGCTTCTACACAACGCCCTTATGCCTCACCATAGGGCTGGGCGGGATANGACATCCACTATCATGCTTCTACACAACGCCCTTATGCCTCACCATAGGGCTGGGCGGGATAAGGAGAACAAGCAGACTTAGGTCTTGGTTGGGGGCCTAGTAGGGGTAGGGCGGGGTGCCACTAGGGTGTATACCAGGAAGCGTAAGAGGCAGCTCGAGAGAGGGGGGAACACCAGCCAGTGCTACCAGCAGGGAGTGTGGCTTACAGTTTAATTAATTGTGGAACACACCTCGAGCAATTTCATCCCTGCCACCCACACCTCCTAAGAAGACAGTCGTCACCACACAACCTCCAACTGCCAAACACGTGGCTAGACGCATAGACATTACCCCCAGTTCGCACTCAGACCAGAGAAGCACCTCCTTCAGCATCTCCACATGCACAATGGGCTATAGTTAAATATCCGACACAGGCCCGTCCTGCGCCCAGCAATAACCCTGTTAAGTTGGCAGCACCAATTTTCCTGCCGTTTGGGGGGGATAAAAACTGCAGACGTCCTGCCCAAGCTAGGTACACGCCAAAGGTGAGGCAACAACATACATCAGACTTAACAATGGCAAAGTGTATATGTATTTCCACACATTTTATATGACAACTGACAAATTTCCTCAAGTGTTGGAAAAGCTGATCTTATTCTCTTTCTCTCTCTCAGACTGCTACCAGCATTTAATTTATAATTTTACATCAAAAATGTGCTTTAAATATACCATTTGATTATGATTCATGTAGTCATAAGCCAATCAGTATAAAAGAAATTAAAGGGAAAGGAAGAACTAAACTGTAGTTCATGTGGGAAGAAAGACATTACTTTGGGTTGCAGTGGCACTACCTTCGCAGTCTGTACTAGAAACATGGTAAATTGTAGCCACACAGTTACCATTACGGTGCAAAATACACTATAAGCCAAAAATTACATTTATTAAGAGACAAAAAAAAAAAAAGGTTTTGCGTGAATAAACTCTTTTAAACAAAATTTTCCTACTGGAAAACAGAGTTACTGAACCACTTTTGGCAGCTAGGTAACCCGAAAAATGTTTAAGCAAGTATCACTGATTTACTGTACTTGGGATTAGTGATGGGCAAAATTGAATGAAAACAATTTGAATATTCAATTGTTGCGGTATAATCGGATTTTCGATTTTTATCTGTGGTATTGGAATATATAATTCGGTTTGAAGTTTTCCGTCACGACAAAAAATGGCACTAGGTGCACTACAATTGCAATTGCACTACAATTGCAATTGCAATTTATATTTAACTTCTTGCTATTGTTGTACAAAGATTAAAAATTTTCTCTATGCATTTTTTCTTTAAACACAGTTTATGTAGAATATTGTACTTAAGGGAAGCAAAATTTCACCCAACATTTACTTTGTTAAATGAAGAATGATTTGCTTCACTCGTGCAAATATGTTCATTCGTTTCACTTATGTGAATGTTCTTACATATCTCCACAAAGAGAATGTTTCATTCGAATATCAAGGAAGTGAATAGCAGCTACTGCAATAATTCTGTTTCTGAAAATAAATTTTAGCAATTGTTTCAATTTTATAACTTTTCATGGTTTGCAAAGCGCTTTTAACTCATTAAAATACTTGAGAAAATTTATTTATCATTGAAAGGAGAACAGATTGTGAATAGAAATAAAATAACATAAAAAGCACTCTGTCTCAGTTCTAAAGGTTAAGGACAGCTCCGGAGTACACATTAGGGCGATAAATGATCAATAACTTAAAATGTTACCTTTTTCAAATACAAATAAATATTATAACTTCTTATTAACACAAGTGTCATAACTTTAGCCAAATACGCCATTCATTTACTAGCTTCAAAAAAGCACTTTCAAACTGTTAACTTGTGGCAGCATTAACATTCATTCCTTTCGATTAAGACGCAAATGGAGAAGAAAACAGAATATTCGCAATCCAAATGATTGATTCGATTTCTGACAAGACTATTTGTATAAAAATCGATTTCGAAAATAATTCGATTTTGCCCATCAATACTTGGGATTACAACCAAAAGGTTTATATTTGAGGATTCCTGAAAAGCAACATAAATGTTTACCAGCGTGTTTCAGGATCAATTCTTTGTGGTTGCTCTCCAGAGAGTTATACTGCGACCTCAATTCCTCCTCTTGGCTGTGAAGTGCTTCTATGTTTTTCTTCGCACACTGCAGTTCATTTTCCTTCAACGTAAATGCCTTTCGCATATCTTGAATTGTGTTAGTCAGTTCATTTACAACCNACACTGCAGTTCATTTTCCTTCAACGTAAATGCCTTTCGCATATCTTGAATTGTGTTAGTCAGTTCATTTACAACCGATTTTCTGTTCTTTATCTCCTGCAAAAAATACAATGACAAGTTAAAAATTGGTTTCCAAAAAATAAATTTATATACACATCACATGCATTGTACGGGCCAGGTTGCTGGTCTAGTGTTTCAAACTTCCCGCCCTCGGTAAGTCGTTACCCGGGTAATTGGTTAAATGTTTTNACACTGCAGTTCATTTTCCTTCAACGTAAATGCCTTTCGCATATCTTGAATTGTGTTAGTCAGTTCATTTACAACTGATTTTCTGTTCTTTATCTCCTGCAAAAAATACAATCACAAGTTAAAAATTGGTTTCCAAAAAATAAATTTATATACACATCATATGCATTCTACAGGCCAGGTTGCTGGTCTAGTGTTTCAAACTTCCCGCCCTCGGTAAGTCGTTACCCGGGTAATTGGTTAAATGTTTTAGTATACAGTATACTCTTTCATACCCAGAGCCCAGACATTTGGTCCTACGGGCCGGATCGAACCAACAATTCCCGTGTTGGTTGTTCATTTGCTTGTATTGTTCATGCAGTGTTTCCGTTTTTGCTTTGTGCCAAAATTGACGCCATTCTTATGTGGATATGGTGCCGAAACTTATAAGTGCACATCTGAAGATTAGGGATGTCTCATACGCGTCAAGTTAATCAGCGCACATAATTGGAAAAGATATTTTGGTGCGCAATATGGCGTCGTAACATTGTCACAGTACTGTTTGAGTCGAGACCGCAATTCACTACTACACGTGTGAGATCGACTAGTCGATTGTGGACTTTTCGTATTGACTTGTTTATTTACATAGTATGTTTTTACTTTATTTACATCATGACTGAGAAGGTTTAATTGTTGGCTAGTTGTCTGGAGCGTGCGCAAAACAGATTGCAGCGCACATTGGCTCTTTCAAATAAGGTAGACTCTGACAGTCCAAAATACTGACTGTTTATTTCTACGTACCGTGACTTGCCTGACCTGAAAACTAGCTTTGAGAATGATCACTTAACCTTTGAGTTTTACAACACCCAATGCGGATTTTAACCAAGGTAAGCACACAGAGAGGCTGGATGATTTTTATGATTTACATTATTATATTATGGCAGTTTTAGATACTGTGTCCTGTAATTCCAAGTCAGGCCATGCCTCNATTTTTATGATTTACATTATTATATTATGGCAGTTTTAGATACTGTGTCCTGTAATTCCAAGTCAGGCCATGCCTCCAAAGGGCCTACACCTTCATCGCGAGTGACTCTACCGTCAATTAAAATTCCTTATTTCACTGGAAATCTAGTAGCTTCGATCAATTTCTCGAATTTATTTGAGACCTTGATTGACTTTCTTAAAATTGCCTTGGAAGGTGAGTCTTTAGCATTAGTAGTATGTAACTGCTTTTAACAGATGACAATTTTGAGGTTGCTTGGAGCNCCTTGGAAGGTGAGTCTTTAGCATTAGTAGTATGTAACTGCTTTTAACAGATGACAATTTTGAGGTTGCTTGGAGCTTATTTGTGAAGCGATATGATAAGTGATTGATTATTTCTCACCACGTAGATGCCATTTTGCAAGTTCCTGTTGCCCACTTGAACTCTACAGCATCCATGCATTTACCTTCTATCCACAGTGAATGAAAATGTGGCAGCACTGAAGACCTTAAAACTTCTAGTGGATCAATGGAACAACTTATTACTTCATCTTCTTGAAAAACGTGTTAGTGGTGGACCTTCAAAAAATGTGGGAGTAAATTGTACAGGACTTGGAATTCCTACACTGCAATGCTTCCCGACATTTCTCGAGAGGCAATGCAGGTCTGGTGAAGCAGTGGGGGGTTGAGAAGGTGGGGGGAGGGGGGGTAGAGCCTGATATCAGCCCTACTTCAAGTTGGGTCATAGCAAAGCTACCCTTAGTCGGAAAGTTCGAGGTCAGTTGTGTACCACAACAGGTGCATATCTTGTTACTCCATCCTCAGTGTGTTATGTGTGAGTAAAGGTAAACATCCTATTTACCATTGCAGTATGTTTGCCCAGAAAAGTTCAAGGGAGAGGTTTGAGTGTGTTAAGGAGCACATACTTTGNTGTGTACCACACCAGGTGCATATCTTGTTACTCCATCCTCAGTGTGTTATGTGTGAGTAAAGGTAAACATCCTATTTACCATTGCAGTATGTTTGCCCAGAAAAGTTCAAGGGAGAGGTTTGAGTGTGTTAAGGAGCACATACTTTGCCATCAACTGTTTAAAACCGCTCCACATGGTGAAAAACTGTCCATCGTCGACTTCTTGTCACCACTGCTCATCTTGCCATAGCTCACTTCTGCATTTCACCAGTGTCGATATAGACAGTTCTATTCAACAACCACATGAACCTACAGAGTCTGTAAAAATGCCTGAAAATATAGTGGGAAAGAAAAACCCCCATCTCCTGCAACTGTTTTTTGGTCATTTTTTAAAGGGCTAGCTGTGCTACAGTGATGTTGTCCACTCACTGCCGTAGTTGAGGTTCAAGGCCCATTGGGTAACTTTCAGCAAGTTCGAGTTTTGTTAGACTCGGGTAGCCAAGCTAGTTTTATTTCAGAAGATGCCCTGTCACGTCTAGCGCTGTCCCGTAGGAAGACAACAATGCCACTCCAGGACCTTTCTCAAGCGCCACTTAGCATGGCACATGGAGTTGTGTCATGTGTGCTGAAACCTAGTGGGAACCTTGCTTCTCTGCAGACATGCTAGTCCTTCGACGTCTAACAGGATGCATTCCTTCGACACCGTTGCAACCAGAAGCCTGGAAGCACCTTTCGCATTAGAAGTTGGCAGACCCCAACTATACCAACCCAGGTTGTGGCGACATGCTTGTTGGGGCAGAATTGTTTCCATACATCATAACGGGAACAAAACTTAAATACCACCCTGGTACTCCAATTGTTTTGGACTCAGTCTTTGGATGGATATTGATGGGTAGAGTTTATAATGCACAGACCTTCGGAAAAGCTTTAGGTGCTGCAGTTGAGCGCCTGTGGAAGTTGGAGGAGTTACCAAATGCCAAAGCAGCACGCATGCTAGAAGAGAATGAATGTGAAAACATATTTGTTGAAACCCTTGTTTGATTTGAAACAGGGAGGTACATGGTCACACTGCCTTTTAAAACTACTGACACAGATTTAGGTGAAACCTGTGACTTGGCACTCCATCATCTTCACTCTTTAGAACGTTGTTTCAAACGAAAACCAGAAGTAAAAACACAATATGTGATCTTTATGCCAGACTACTTGGCCACTGGAGACATAAAGTAGCATCAGACAAGTTTTATTTTATTCACCTGCCATTTAAAGGTTGACAACCTNAAACCAGAAGCAAAAACACAATATGTGATCTTTATGCCAGACTACTTGGCCACTGGAGACATAAAGTAGCATCACACAAGTTTTATTTNCAACCAGAAGTAAAAACACAATATGTGATCTTTATGCCAGACTACTTGGCCACTGGAGACATAAAGTAGCATCAGACAAGTTTTATTTTATTCACCTGCCATTTAAAGGTTGACAACCTTTGTGGATAGCAAGGATATTTTAAGGGTGGGTGGTCAACTCTAGAATTCTGACTTGCCAGTGGATCTGAAACACCCCATATTGCTTCCTAAAAACAGTCGTCTTGCTGTCCTGCTCATAGATCAGCTCTATAAAGATTTTCTACACCCTGCAGTCTTCTCCAAGAGGAATTTTGGCTCATTGGCGCTAGAAATCTGATTCGCAGTCATCTGAGAATATGTCTGAAGTGCTTCAGGACTCACCCCAAGATTGTGTCACCTGCTATGGCAAGCCTGCCAGCAGAGAGAGAGTATCTCAATCAAAGCTTTTTCTCCACACTGGAGTTGACTATGGTGACCCTGTTTTTATCATCATGGCCAGAGTAAGAAAGCCACGTTTACTGTCATCATACATCTGCCTGTTTGTTTGTGTGTTTCACCACTAAGGCCGTACATTTGGAATTTGTTTCAGACTTCTCTCTTTCTCGCTGCCTTTAGAAGATTCATTGCACGACAAGGACGTTGTGCTCACGTATGTAGTGATTGCGGCACCAATGTTGTTGGAACGATGAGCGAATCGTAAGTTGACGGAACTTTAAGAATTTCATGCTCAAGCAGACACCAACAAAACCTTTTTAGAAACTTTGGCCTCGAAGAAGACAACATGGCATTTCAATCCACCAGCTGCACCTCATTTTGGTATTTGTGGGAGGTAGGAATTAAAAGTGTAAAATGACTGCTCAAGACAATTGGTTTATAGCTCCTCACCTACGAGGAATTGAGCACTGTACTGGCCCAAGTTGAAGTATCCTTGAATTCATGACCCTTGTGTCCCATGTCAACTGATCCCAATGACATGTCTGCACTAACTTCTAATAATTTCCTCACCTTTGGCCCTCCGCAAAAGCTTCCAGACCAAGATGCCCTCTCAGTTCCCACCGACAGGCTGCAGCGATGGCTATTAGTGCAACAAATTCACCAGTCATTCTGAAAGTGATGGCGCCAAGAGTATTAACTCAAGCAAAGGGAAAAGTTGATCAGTGGGGACAAGAACATGCTTGAAGGACAATTAGTGCTCATCAAGGATCCTAACATGCCTCTTATATGCTACGCTTGGTGTCACTGTGTTTCCTGGCAAGGATGGAGTTGTATGAGTGGCTGAAGTGCGCACCTCTCATGACACACTCATCCGGCCCTTAGTGAAATTGTGCCCTTTCCCCACTCAGTAACCAAGTACAGGTAGAGATGTGGACATGTGCATATTGTAAATATTTTTCAGTTTGTGATAAAACAAGGTATTAGTGTTGTGTTATGTTGAACTGTGGACACTTCAGGGTGGGCGGGTTGTCTGGGTCAGGTTGCTGGTCTAGTGTTTCAAACTTCCCGCCCTCTGGAGCTACAGTGGCGCCCACGCTGGCGCCATTTTGGTTTCCTACCAGACGTTTGCATGGGGTGACCACGGTACGTCGTTGCCCGGGTAATCGATAAAATGTCTTAGTATACGGTCCACTCTTTCGTACCCCGAGCCCAGACATGCACATTAATTTTAAATTTGATAAAGCTAAATACTACATTCAAAAACAGGTCCTCAAAACAACAAAAAGATATTTAACTTAGTACAAGAGTATGATTGCAGAACATATGGCATTGGTAAGTATTAAGGTAATTTGCTAATAATGCATTATAAGCATTTGGTCAAATAAATTTTATAGCAAAAAAAAAAAATGTTATTATTACAACATGAATCTCTTCTTTTTGTAATGATTTAAAGAAAACTAAATGGAATGAGTTATCCATAAATTTAAATCAGTACGTATTTAAGTGGAAAATATAAAAAAATACATAACAATAAGGATGATAGGACAACCTTACGAGAGCAGTGCACTTGTCAGGTAACACACATTGTTACGTCACAGTAATTTTTGTGCGATCAATCTTGTACATTGTCAAGACATTTAAAACTGCCCAAGAACACTCGCTAACATTTGAGTTTTACAAGATTTTTACACCACCCACATACAACTTCTGTTCGTTTGTAGATAACAATATTTAAATTAAATCCAGTTCAGTTCAATGTTACTCGAGCATAATCCACAACCCAACTACAAACGACTAGTACATATTTTATTATTGATAAAATAAAATTACTCCTTACATAGTAAAAATGTTTCTACAAAGAAGTGGCAGAAACCTATTTGTTTTTGTTTTCTTGGCAATATGAAAATTACACTACATTTGTTTTCAATGCAGATGCCTTCTCATTTTTTATGTCGCCCTTACTCCAGTCACCTGGAGCNAGGGTGGGTGGTCAACTCTAGAATTCTGACTTGCCAGTGGATCTGAAACACCCCATATTGCTTCCTAAAAACAGTCGTCTTGCTGTCCTGCTCATAGATCAGCTCTATAAAGATTTTCTACACCCTGCAGTCTTCTCCAAGGGGAATTTTGGCTCCTTAGCGCTATAAATCTGATTCGCAGTCATCTGAGAATATGTCTGAAGTGCTTCAGGACTCACCCCAAGATTGTGTCACCTGCTATGGCAAGCCTGCCAGCAGAGAGAGTATCTCAATCGAAGCTTTTTCTCCACCGTACATTTGGAATTTGTTTCAGACTTCTCTCTTTCTCGCTGCCTTTAGAAGATTCATTGCACGACAAGGACATTGTGCTCACGTATGTAGTGATTGCAGCACCAATGTTGTTGGAACGATGAGCGAATCGTAAGTTGAAGGAACTTTAAGAATTTCATGCTCAAGCAGACACCAACAAAACCTTTGTAGATACTTTGGCCTCAGAGAAGACAACATGGCATTTCAATCCACCAGCTGCACCCCATTTTGGTGTTTGTGGGAGGTAGGAATTAAAAGTGTAAAATGACTGCTCAAGACAATTGGTTTATAGCTCCTCACCTATGAGGAATTGAGCACTGTACTGGCCCAAGTCGAAGTATCCTTGAATTCACGACCCTTGTGTCCCATGTCAACTGATCCCAATGACGTGTCTGCACTAACTTCTAATAATTTCCTCACCTTTGGCCCTCCGCAAAAGTTTCCAGACCAAGATGCCACCTCAGTTCCCACCGACAGGCTGCAGCGATGGCTATTAGTGCAACAAATTCACCAGTCATTCTGAAAGTGATGGCGCCAAGAGTATTAACTCCAGCAAAGGGAAAAGTAGATCAGTGGGGACAAGAACATGCCTGAAGGACAATTAGTCCTCATCAAGGATCTTAACATGCCTCTTATATTATGGTGCTTGGTGTCACTGTGTTTCCTGGCAAGGATGGAGTTGTATGAGTGGCTGAAGTGAGCACCTCTCATGACACACTCATCCGGCCCTTAGTGAAATTGTGCCCTTTCCCCACTCAGTAACCAAGTATACGTAGAGATGTGGACATGCATATTGTAAATATTTTTCAGATTGTGATAAAACAAGGTATTAGTGTTGTGTTATGTTGAACTGTGGACACTTCAAGGTGGGGGGGATGTCTGGGTCAGGTTGCTGGTCTTGTGTATCAAACTTCCCGCCCTCTGGAGCTACAGTGGCGCCCACGCTGGCGCCATTTTGGTTTTATACCAGACGTTTGCATGGGGTGACCACGGTACGTCGTTGCACGGGTAATCAATAAAATGTCTTAGTATACGGTCCACTCTTTCGTACCCCGAGCCCAGACATGCACATTAATTTTAAATTTGATAAAGCTAAATACTACATTCAAAAACAGGTCCTCAAAACAACAAAAAGATATTTAACTTAGTACAAGAGTATGATTGCAGAACATATGGCATTGGTAAGTATTAAGGTAATTTGCTAATAATGCATTATANAACTTAGTACAAGAGTATGATTGCAGAACATATGGCATTGGTAAGTATTAAGGTAATTTGCTAATAATGCATTATAAGCATTTGGTCAAATAAATTTTATAGCAAAAAGAAAATGTTATTATTACAACATGAATCTCTTCTTTTTGTAATGATTTAAAGAAATATAATGAAATGAAATGAGTTATCAATAAATTTAAATCAGTACGTATTTAAGTGGAAAATATAAAAAAATACATAACAATAAGGATGATAGGACAACCTTACGAGAGCAGTGCACTTGTCAGGTAACACACATTGTTACGTCACAGTAATTTTTGTGCGATCAATCTTGTACATTGTCAAGACATTTAAAACTGCCCAAGAACACTCGCTAACATTTGAGTTTTACAAGATTTTTACACCACCCACATACAACTTCTGTTCGTTTGTAGATAACAATATTTAAATTAAATCCAGTTCAGTTCAATATTACTCGAGCATAATCCACAACCCAACTACAAACGACTAGTACATATTTTATTATTGATAAAATAAAATTACTCCTTACATAGTAAAAATGTTTCTACAAAGAAGTAGCAGAAACCTATTTGTTTTTGTTTTCTTGGCAATATTAAAATTACACTACATTTGTTTTCAATGCAGATGCCTTCTCATTTTTTATGTCGCCCTTACTCCAGTCACCTGGAGCNAAAATTACACTACATTTGTTTTCAATGCAGATGCCTTCTCATTTTTTATGTCGCCCTTACTCCAGTCACCTGGAGCCCTCACAGCCAAACTACAACGCCAAACCCTGCAGACTCCACAACATAAGTGTCTACCCGAGCCAGTGTTCCCTGACCTGACACAATAAGAACCTAAAAACGTAGAAGTGCTCCTCAGCCCTAGCCGTCACGCATCAGCGTTGTGGTTTTAGATACATTTAAAAAAGCAATTTCGTCGATGTTTCACAAATAAACTTCTCAGTATATTGCATTATTTCATGCTTCGCGAAAATTTGTTGGCCCTAATTACGAGTTATGACTAGTCATGGGACAATATGATTATTATTACCTGTGATTGATTCTTCCAATTTTGACTAGAATTAAGGAATCAAAATCCACAAGTTCAATTAAATTCTACTGATTATTTAATTCAAACTATTCTGTTAATAAAATGCATGTTTTTTTCATACTGTGGTGTACCAAATAAGTGCAACATTATTACACCCATATTTATTCACTTACAAACACATTTTAATTGCTTTTTATCACAACAATGGCAGTCACTTGAGAAACACCAGCGACCTTGAAGAGTTGGAGAAGCAGACAGTCAAAATAAATGCAAGAAACTTATTTTTCTACCTATTTCCTTCAAAGTTTCAACCATTTTAACCAAATTTTTTCACAGTTCCCTAAAAAAAAGTTATTTTGTGACAGTAGCTATCCCCAGGCCCAGGGTATAGAATCAAGAGATGAATATATAAAAATTAAATGTAAGCTCAAAACATTAAATAGTGCATATAATAAAAAAACTGACATAGGAATACACAACAATAATATTTACCATCTTAACCTTGAAGCTGATTTTTAAACAACATAGATGCATTACCAAACTGTAACATCTATATTCCCAGGCAATGGTGTTATTCCAACTGAGCTGATTACTGGCAACTCATGACCTAATGTTACGAACATGTGTGGTACCTCGAGCAGCTTGTTGTGGCCCTTGTCAACGATAGCCTGGGACTCTTGCAGGCGCTGCAGGAGGGCTGCCTTTTCCTCCCGCAGCCCCTCGACACACAGCTGGCTGTGGTAGAGCAGTTGGTGGTGCTTCCCAACCTCTGCAACCAGTTGGGCCACGCGGTGTTGGAGGTGTGTTGCGCAGTCGTTGGCCGCCTCCAGACTGGACATGAGGGTCTGCTCTGAGTGAGCCATCGCCGCCAGCTTGTACTCATACAGCTCCATCACCGACGACGTTGCCACGTCCTGGATCTACACACACAATACACCCTAGTTCCTAGAGTTGTTCCAATACTGATAATAAGGCCGATATTCCAGAACATTCAGTTTAGCATTACATATGTTGAACCATCTTGGGTGACTGAAAAGTAATGGACAATATACATAATGCACAGAACTTATTTATGAATATATTTTCTCTTTCTGTGCCTGCAAAATATTTTCATGACTTTTAAGGGTGCTGCCTAGTGCGGGACAGGCCAAGAAAAATGATAGGGTTTACATTACACAATATCGTTTTCAAACAAAAAACACTTTGTGCCCTATAAAGATAAGAACCATGCTACAAAACAGCAACTAAGAGTAAATTAATAAAAGCTTGTATTTTTGTTGAGTTGATAAATCTTAATTTACCCACAATTTTCAGAGTATTAAATATTGNAAATTAATAAAAGCTTGTATTTTTGTTGAGTTGATAAATCTTAATTTACCCACAATTTTCAGAGTATTAAATATTGTAGAAAAATATTTTGTAGAAATGTATACCCAGGCAAAGATTGGTAAAGTGTTTTTTGTTGGAAATTAATATCATGACAGGTGGCAGAGATATGCCTAAAATCACTCAACATGTAAAAACCCTAACCTTTCACTCTACTGGTCCCACACTAGGCAGTTGTGTTCACATATATGATTAAAATTGAGTAAATATTTAAGTGACTTTAATGACAACTTCTATGAGTCACACGGGCACAGTGGCTGAGCGGTTAGACTGCTCGCCTCCCACCAAGGCGAACCGGATTCAATCCCTGGCCGAANTCACACGGGCACAGTGGCTGAGCGGTTAGACTGCTCGCCTCCCACCAAGGCGAACCGGATTCAATCCCTGGCCGAAAGACTCCGAATTTTCATAAGTGGGAATCGTGCTGGACGATGCTGCTGGTCGGCGGGTTTCCTAAAGGATCTCCCGTTTCCCCCGCACTTTCATTCCGGCGCTGCTCCATACTCATCTCAATTCACCCTCATCTGCTCCCAAGACATCAATGTTAAGAGCAGTCCAGATCTCTTCACTCACTCTGATTCACAACATTTTAGGGATTTCCGTTAACATGAATTAATGAATTTTGGCGACTTTCGTGAGGATGCAAGAGAGGGGTGAGAAGAAAAAAATGCAACACGCACCTCGTTCCTCTCGGCAAGGTCCTTGAACTGAGCAATGAGGTGGTCGAGACGCTGCTCCTGCACCAGGTTGAAGAGGGGCTTCATGTCATGGGGGACGGCACTGCTGGGGGGATCTCCAGGCGGGGCCACATGCTTGCTCCCGCTGGGCGGGATCAGTACCAGCGGCTCCAGATCACATAAGCACTTTGCCAGCAGCGACAGACTGCACAGCCGACATCATCACCTCGCACACATGCACTCTCTCTACTATTTATGGTTACTTCCAACTTTTCTGAAGTCCTGCTAAAGTTCTACTTCCAGGATATTCTTCCGTCTTATGCTAACAAAGTTTAACCTAAGTCTAGAAAATTACACCAAAGAGACAATGNTACTTCCAGGATATTCTTCCGTCTTATGCTAACAAAGTTTAACCTAAGTCTAGAAAATTACACCAAAGAGACAATGAACCACTTTCGTGTGCACTCAGTGTAATAATATTTTGCATAAGAACTATTTCCTACTAAGGTATTACCAACACACCTATTTCCTACTAAGGTATTACCAACACACCTATTTCCTACTAAGGTATTACCAACACACCTATTTTCTCCCTGCCTTAATTCACATTAATTATAAATTAACTATTATAAATTATTTATAAAATATAAGTAAAAGTTAAATTTATCAAAAAATAAAGTACTTCTATGTTAAAAGAAGTATAAAACGCTTGCTTGTGATACATGGCCTATTTAGTACACAAACACGCAGTAAAAAAATTGAGACAGTAAAAACATGCTTCTGGCCACAATAAAATGTCATCACAGGCAGAGAATAACCCTTGATGGATAAGTAAAGAATNCGTCATGTATGGGGTGATTTTTCAAAGGTCTGATTCAAAAAGTGTGAAGAAACCACAAATAGGCTATACAGCTGATTCCCTACTAACTGAATGTCTGGAAGCACTGCTGCCCATTGTGTTGCCCTTCCAAAGCCACACGTAAACAGTTTTGGATCTAGTGGTTAGCAGTGATGTGCCTGTTAGGTCATAAAATTAAATAGTAGTTAAAACACACATACCATATACCGTATTCTGGCCTGTATAAGCAGCATGTCTTTTACTCAATTGCCATATGAAAACATGGGGTGCGGTCTGTACATGAAATTTTTTGATGGTAAAAAAATGGAAACAGTAAAAACATGCTTCTGGCCACAATAAAATGTCATCACAGGCAGAGAATAACCCTTGATGGATAAGTAAAGAATATGTGCGCCTTAATAAACTATCACTTTGAACCATTCCCTTGAACAGCTAGCTGAAGGTTTTGCAACTCGAGTCATCAGCAAACTGCCACCATACCACCCACCTCATTACACACATTCTGTGTTCCACCTATGTGCAGTAATAAATAAACAAACAAACAAATATTTACATGGAAATACAAAAATACCATTTAAATATAAAATTATTTATCCAAATTGGAGTATTTCCATTTTCTTTACTTGCACATTTTTTCTCTGATAGGTTTAAATACATACTTTTTGCACTGCACCACCACCACCACACCTTTTTTTCATAAACACAAAATTTTTGACCAGCTGCTTGTTTTCCATGTTTACATACATACGCAACAACTAGCAATTTAAATTTTACCATAGTAATTGGCCCACACAAGAAAAACTGGAATGGAATTGTTTGATAGGAGCATAGAGGGGCAAGATTAGATGTAAACAGCCTGGTAAAGTTGCATGCAAGGTCAAGCCAGTAACATGCATGTACAACTGCACTGTTGCCAAGGATACCTGAGATCACTTCTCATGAGTGGCTACCAAACATCAGCTGTTGCGTAACCTCAGGCTTTAAAAAGAAATTGTGCGACCTTTAGATGATTGTGAAGGCAGTTAGAAGGAGCCTTATTGTAACATATGCTGTGTTAATTACCGTTAGCTAGCTATTGTATGATGAAGTATGAGAATACGTAGCGTACATTGTAAATATATTTAAAGTTTCCTACTGATGAAATCTAAAAGCTCAAATCAATTCCAGAACTAGTGTTTCAATTGGAAATTTTTCTATTTTGATGTTTTTTTTCCCACAACGCGAAACTGAATAAGAAATCATATGTAGTTTTGTATTGCTGTGTATGATTAATTTGTACCAACTTATTACCCTGTAAAACAGTGAAAGCTACTTAAAGGACGCTGCCTACCACGCCTGCAGCCAAGAAGTTTAAAAGGGGAANCTGTGTATGATTAATTTGTACCAACTTATTACCCTGTAAAACAGTGAAAGCTACTTAAAGGACGCTGCCTACCACGCCTGCAGCCAAGAAGTTTAAAAGGGGAATCAATGTATATATAATCCATTCACGGTATCTTCGATACTTTTGAAAAGAACCTTTGAAAAATCACCCTAGGAGTTACATGTNGGAAATTTTTCTATTTTGATGTTTTTTTTCCCACAACGCGAAACTGAATAAGAAATCATATGTAGTTTTGTATTGTTGTGTATGATTAATTTGTACCAACTTATTACCCTGTAAAACAGTGAAAGCTACTTAAAGGACGCTGCCTACCACGCCTGCAGCCAAGAAGTTTAAAAGGGGAATCAATGTATATAGTAAACATAAAAATTTTGCACGATTTCTTAATGCTGTAATGATGCAGTTAATATTAATATAATTGGGACATTTGGTTAATTTTCTTTGGTTTTTCGAGGNAAAAATTTTGCACAATTTCTTAATGCTGTAATGATGCAGTTAATATTAATATAATTGGGACATTTGGTTAATTTTCTTTGGTTTTTCGAGGAATTATAATAGCTTATCACTATTTGAAGTATCTAATATGCATTTGCTTTTTCTAAAATCGCAGTTTAGGGTGTGTCAGCTTTTACCACTTTCATAGACATTTTTTCTTTCGAGAATGTTCTAGAAACTCTCCCCCCTGCCACAGTGGCGCCAGTCATTTCCACCAACAACCAGCTAACTAAATTTTAAAAGAGGTGGGAGAGCCCTTCAGGGGGGACTTTTGGTTCGATACTCTATTGCGGTGGTGGTGCGTGCACCTAGAAGTACATGATTGGATATGCACACAGAAGAAAAGCAAGTAAGGGAGGTGAAAGCAAAAGCGAAAGAGAAAGATCGAACCAAAAAGAGGTTACTTGGTAGAAATATGTTTTATTCTGTCAGTAGGAAGTTACAAATGTATACATCTCCGACCTGCGCCCGCTAACGTCTGATGGACGAGGCACCAAGTTTGCCAAGCTGTTTGCCGCAAGGCGACAAGGTAATGGTAGAAGAGAGGGTGAGAGTGACCCTGGTAAAACCAAGCCCGGCGCGGACGAGACCCGTGGTCAAACTCAGCGAAAGGAGAAGGTCCCGTGACAAAAGTTTCTGCCTGATGTGTTGAACCTGAAAATAGTAACGTACTACGGCTAAGTTATACTGTTATTGCTGAAGGAAAGTGCAAGCAGTACAGCAAGCGTGGTGAGATAGAGTTGCAGGTGATGCTCCGGTCAGAACTGCTCACGAACTGCCTCGTCTGGAGGGCGTGCATAAGAATAAATACCCGTGAGATACGTAGCGAGCGAGGGGTGGCTGGAGTTGACCGCATGGAGGAGACTCCCTGATGCGCTGCGAGTGTGCGCGTTCAGTGCCTGCCGGCCAGGGCAAGGCAAACGAGGGGTGGGTCCATCCACTCAGACTGGAGCGCGGCATCGTACGGATTGCCGGCCTCTCAGGCGGCAAGGAGTTGACTCATTTGTGAATAGGAACGGTACAGAGGCGGAAAGAGCGATGATGCTCGGCGCTACGGTACACCAGGGGAGTATCAGAGGCTGAGGCTTATATATGTATGTGACAGCGCTCGTTTGGTGCGTCATGCTGTTTGAATTTTGAAAGTTCTTAATTATAGTTTGTAAGTAATGAATTTGTGAAATTTTGACGTTAACCTCAAAGTTGGTGTAATGGCATACGGTTGATGTCCTAATGTTATGGAAGCGTGTCAGAATTCAGCTTTCTCATGCACTCTATACATAAACAATCTTAGCACTTTATGTTTTGTATTTATTTGTTTAATTTTCTTACTGGAAGTTATAAATATATTATGTATTTAATTCTGTAATGTTGGTAATTATAATTTGTTTATCGGTTTGATATTTTACCCCCTTGTATGCATTAATCTCTGGCAGTAAGATTTATTACAAGTGTTCTATGTCCAGTATTTATAANACCTTGGGTGCAACTGTCTGTCCGACCATTCTGAAGTTGTAGTGAGATCGCTGCTCGGGATCCTGAAGATGACGAAAATGTGACCCCTCATGCTCCCAGCCACGTTCTCTCGGGTAAACCACAGCATGGTAACGGTTACCTCGTATTCGTGTAAAAACTAGCATTGCAATTTGCAAACAAAATTACAGTGGAAGTCATCAGACTTCGGTTAGGTTGGAGTTCTGAACTCAGTTAGCCGCTCGGCTAGCGCAAAACCCTGCTCTCAAATATGTAACTGTGTTACACTCATTGGCCTCAAAGGTTGTAACAAAATTTAAGCTGGGTGGCACTATTCAGTCCGAAAGCAAAGCTGCAAAAACAATAAATTAATTAACTAGCCTTAAGGGTATGCTGAGGTGACAGAAAGAATTCAGTGTAATAATGCAGGTAAGTGATTTTATTCCGAAGTACGCGACCTACTTAACGGAATGGTACAAAATACATGCCCGAAAGCTGGTTACTGCAATGGGAAAACAACAAACACACATTTACATTCTGCACCTAGAACACAAATAAATAGCTAAGAGAAAGACTCTACTGCGCGAGTATATTACCTACATAAGCTTGGTACTAAGGGGTAATTAATGGGCACGCAACTTCGGTCGGAGTCACTTATGAAAAACCACCACAAGATACTTCNAAGAGAAAGACTCTACTGCGCGAGTATATTACCTACATAAGCTTGGTACTAAGGGGTAATTAATGGGCACGCAACTTCGGTCGGAGTCACTTATGAAAAACCACCACAAGATACTTCAAAGTTACGTTGGTGCCTGTTTCTGGTAAAGTTTTTGCTGTGACTGGCTCAGAGAAAATGGTATTTCTCCAATGAAAATTTGTTATTAAGAGTGGCTCACAGGCCGAAAAAATAATTATACAATGCAAAACACATCACATTGAAAGAAAAATTATATTAAATAACATGGGCCGTGAAAACACTGGTAATGTTATTGAGTACAAAGATAAGAATAGCAAAAGCTATTGGAAAGTGTGGCTCGTAAGCCGTAAGTGAAAATGCTAATTGGTTAACTCCAAACTTATAGTTACAATTGGCCTGGTATTTAACGTGGCTTATGGCAAGAAAAAATTCCAAGTAAACAATGAAATTATTATTTACAAAGGCACTGGCAAAGAGACTGGTAAGCAGGCAAAATACATTAGTTAAATGCAAAGGGCTTTGTCAGTAAGGCTGACCTTCTAAGGCCGGTAAAGCAAACAAACAAAAAACACATTTCGGAAACGAATATAAAGAATACCCAGAGACAAAATGTGGGTAAGTACAAACTCAACTCAGCGTATTGCTTGACTTGTTAATTATGATTGGCTTTTAAAAATTCCTATTCTTAAAACATTTATGCATGCTTGAATTTTAAAGCTTTCTGGAGAGCCCAAATGATACAGAACACAAATTAACTGGAAATGCATGCTACTGAACAGTGGGTAAAATACAAAACATCTGAAACACACACATGACCCACANTTCTGGAGAGCCCAAATGATACAGAACACAAATTAACTGGAAATGCATGCTACTGAACAGTGGGTAAAATACAAAATATCTGAAACACACACATGTGGGTAGATGTTATATTGATAAATGTGTACACAGACACTTCTTTTTTTTACACTCAACATTTTTTTCGTAGTGATACACTTGGGGACAATTTAAGAAGAAATGCTCTGTTTTTGGTTGGGGGTTCACACTGCACTGGCGAACAGAATAACTAAGCTAGTTTACACTACGCCCCACTAATAATAAACTAACCTACAGGCTAATCCCATACACTGCAGTGAGGTAGAGTGTCTTCGGTACACACTGGGTTTTCTCATAGCGGGCGATAGAGGCAAACAAGCCTTTACGCACAGTGTCTGTGCTCAAAGCGAGCTGCAAGAGCGGCCTACCTCTAAGCACTGAGACTTTTAGGCCATCTGTAGGAGGGGGAGAGGGAGGGACACGCCAAGACGTCTCCTAGTACCTCCCTCTTCGCTGCTGTGGGTCGTCTCGGCAACTATGCCAAGGCATTTAGCGACGCTGTGGTCGCACGTACCTGTGCACGTTGTTCACTGCAGCTGCTGTCTGCTGGGTGAAGACGGCTGGGCTGAACAAACCTGCGTCCGGATTTAGCTGGGCTACAGGCGGCAGGCTTGTAGACACATCTGGCAGCGGGGTGCTGGAAGGCACAGCATGCAATGTTGTGTTGTCATCCTTCCTTCTCAGCTGGGCTGGAGCTGGCCCGGCAAGAGTGCACAACTGCTTCGTAGCTGGCGGGCGGCGAGCCCTCCATCGCGGGAGCGCTGGTTCTGCGGTGGCTGGTGGCAGATAGCTGTGTGCCGGCCCCAGAGTGGGCGTGGCGCGCTCGGCTAACTCCGTTGCTGGTTGTGTCATGAAAGGGGCCTCTGCAC
>NQII01000304.1:669079-784270 GCA_002778355.1 Clitarchus hookeri
CTCCGGATATCGTGTCGCTCGCATCATCTCTGCACGTGGCCGGGCTGACCGCTGTGTCCCCTGCGTCGTAAAACACGTGTTCGGCGCCCTAGCTATCTGCACGTGGGTCCGGCGTCGCCCCTCGACTCTGGCATGGAAGTTTATTGTTCCGTTCTGCACGTGCGGGAACACTTGGGGGGGCCTCTTGGTTGGCGCAGGTGTTTCTTCCGCTGTCTCCGGATATCGTCTGCACGTGCAGGAACATTTGGTAGCACGCGTTAGCTGCGAAGCGCAGCTGCGCCTTCTTGGGGTCATTCTGCTGGCACTCTCGCCAAACCCTTAGTATTTATTGCGGTCGTCCGCCTGCGAGTTTTGTCAGAGTGTGTCTTCTGACGAATAAACTGTCTTTAAGGACGCGGGATGCGTCAAATTATCTGCCATGTTCTCAAACACTTCGCAAGTTGAACCCATTCATTGATTCAGCCGGAATCCTCCGGGTGGGCGGCAGGCTCAGCCATTCTGATAGTCCCTATCACATTCAAGACCCTATTCTATTGCCATAGAAGAATCCATTCACTAAGTTGCTTAAAGAGTATTACCACATTGTGTACTTGCATCCTGGTCCTCGTAAACTTCAAGTGATTCTTTGTCAAAAATTCTGGATTCTTTCTGTTTGCTCAATAATAAGGCAGGTGTTGCACCAGTGTCTGGCATGTTTCCACATTAATCCCACACCCAACTGTCCTGCAATGGGAGAGCTGCCTGCACCCCGTGTTCAGCAAGTAAGGCCCTTTGATCCGACTGGTTTGGACTATGATGGTCCCTTCCCAGTCACCAAGCACTGAGCTCGGGGTTGCAAGTCCACAAAGGACTCCCTTTGTTTGTATGCATGGCAACTAAGGCACTTCATCTTGAACTAGTTTCTGATATGTGTACAGAATCATTTTTAGCTGCACTTTATCTCTTTGTTTCGCGACGGGGCCACCCAGCTCACCTTTACAGTGATTGTGGGCGCAATTTTGTTGGGGCTCAACGACAATTGGTAGCATTGTCTCGCTTCATCCAATCCTCTGAGTTTGCAGCTGGAGTGATCAGTGTACTAACCCATGAAGGCATTATCTGGCATTTTAACCCATCTGCAGCCCCACATTTTGGTGGGTTATGGAAAGCAACCATAAAGTCAATTAAGAGACACCTTCGCAAAGTCATTGGTCAACAAATACTGTCATATGAGGAGCTGTCCACGGTTCTGACTAGAACTGAAGCCATGCTGAACTCACGACCATTGTGTGAAACGAGCTGAGATCCATCTGAACTGGAGGCCCTCACTCCTGCTCACTTCTTGGTTTTCCAGCCCCTAACTACACTTCCAGAACCTGATCTAACCCCACTGAACTTCAATCAACTAAACCGTTGGCAGCTGGTGCAATGCATAGCGCAAGATTTTTGGAGACGCTGGTAAAAAGAGTATTTATATACCCTGCAACAGAGGAGCAAATGGACAAAGAAGGGTTGTCTTCCTAAGACTGGGGAGTTATTGCTGATCAAGGAGGATAACACTCCTCTCACATGGTGGTTGGCCCGCATCACTAATCTTCATCCAGGAACAGATGGCATTCCTCGAGTGGCTACTGTGCGGAGCACCACTGGAATGCTGCAACATCTGTTGGTCAAGCTGTGTCCTTTACCCATTGCTGAGGACAACTCTCCAGCTGCTGAGCCTTATGACCTGCAGCTCTAGGTCTGCCAAGAGTGGAGAAAGTGCCCAACGTTATGTAGTTGTGTTAGTGAACAAATCTTGAACTACAGTGACTTGTACCGTTTGTGTACTAAAATCAGACAGTCGCAGCAAGATGGTCACCATGACCGGGTCGCGTTGTCATGCATGCTCGTGTTGAAAATAATTAAAGGACGTGGAAACAACAACTTGGATATAATTTTGTCTTCCGTTGGTACTCCGGTTTGTGAGTCAAATTGTACGTAACACCAACATAAAAAAAAACTTGTATACTTAAATAGTACTGTGTTAAATATGTTATGTAAACATAACACAGATGGCATTGTAATTGATTTTCTTGAGTAAAAACTTCTTTAATTGGTTGTTGTGTTACCAAAATAGCTATTATTGTGTTTGTGGATGCATATTTTTTGGGATAAGGAATAAGATTTGGATTCGAAGGACTATTTAGGATACGGATTTGAGACTCAGTTTTGAGACAAATGGTATTCGACCCATCCCTATTGTTAACATACAACTTCCATTTTTNATACGGATTTGAGACTCAGTTTTGAGACAAATGGTATTCGACCCATCCCTATTGTTAACATACAACTTCCATTTTTTCTCCTTTTTCCTCTATTGGCTTTCTTAAATTTGTAACATACAATTAAACTCATTAGCATTCATTTATGTTTCAAGCCTCCGTAATGTGCATGTCCATTAGAGAAAGAGAGGGAGACGACGGAATAGTTACCTGTCTGCGGGGAAGCCCAGGGTGGCGATGAGGGTCAACACCTTATGGCGGATGTGGGCAGGGCCGGTGTAGAGGGCCATCGCCAACACCATCTGCACCTGGTGGTGGTTCAACAGATCCGAGTAGCAGGACAGCCAAGTGCTGTTGTGGGGCACCAGCCCCGACATGAAGTCCATGGTGTGCACGCACAGTGCCACCAGCTCCTGCGGGCAGTCTGCTCCCCCACGCAGCTCCATGTGCAGCAGGGGTGCAAACACCTTCTTCAGAACCTGTGATGAACCACCCAACTGACCACACCAGCACCTTCAGGTACGCTCACACAATGTCTAACTTACAAAAGTAATAGTTACATTTGAAAGAGGAGACAGAAAAAATCACTATTCACAGGACATTGAAAAACAAGAGCACCTATTTTCAATTCAATGGTAATTATCTTTCTAGTTGGCTTTCAAAACTCATTCCTTATAAATTGTGCATATTGATCTTGAACTATTTTTTATTGAAAGTCTAATAACAAGGAGTTTACTACTATACTGCCTTGCTACAAGAGTAGCATCCATTGGGCTCTCCTCCCTTTGCCTTTTGATATTGTTCAGCACAGTAAGTGAAAACCATGCCACATCCCTTTATACACCCGGAGAGAGGGGTTAGGTGATAAAAACAACCAGTATTTATTCTTTTCAGCACTTGAACAGGGGCATCAGAAAGGAGGTGGCAAGAGGTGCATTTGCCCTTCCCCTAGTCTCACAAAGGGGTGCCAAAGACTTTANAGGGGCATCAGAAAGGAGGTGGCAAGAGGTGCATTTGCCCTTCCCCTAGTCTCACAAAGGGGTGCCAAAGACTTTACCTGTTATAACTGTACATTCTTCATAATTTAAGTAAATTTCTGATATAGTTCGAGGTTACTGAGTAATGTACCACANCCTGTTATAACTGTACATTCTTCATAATTTAAGTAAATTTCTGATATAGTTCGAGGTTACTGAGTAATGTACCACATATGGTATTTTATTTCTTGGAATAAGTTTGTCTAATATAAAATGTGAGAATAGGAAGCTACATGTGTGTGTAAACACAGAATACATAATTTAGAAGGAAAAAAACACTAAATTTCGGAAAGGGAAGCTTTATCCACCTCCAGAGGCACCAAATTCTTTGCATGAACTTAACCCCCACCAACTTTTCCTAACTTAGCAATGTTCTAACACCCCTAGCGCATTTGTTATGCAACTGCATCAATTATACAATAAAATACAGTATTTAACTGCCTTGGCTACCACATGTGTAATTTTAAGGGAAATTAGTTTTCTAGCATGCTCAGGCATTATATATTTAAACTTTTAGGTAATTCATTTTCACATAATAAATTATACTTACAGGGTTGAGTGTCTGCTAGGAGAGAACAATAAAAAAAATTGTGCCAAATAACAGCAACCATCAATAACTGAAGGTTGCACTGGACATGTCAGCCCCAAATACTTAAAGAAAAACACAAATGACTGTAACAGATACGGTATACAATAGGTGGACACGCAACCAGCAACCAAGCTGGTTTACTTAAGTTGTTTTCTGAGAACTAGTGCTACATACTTGAACAAAAGTAAATAGGCACAGTAGTTGACATTCGCTGAATTTGTGAAAATTTCCAGTCTCTAGAAACTCTGCATGACAAAGAGTGGATACATTTGTATAGGCTGATCAAAGTTAATTGATCACTTTTGACAGCCCTGCTTCAGATATTTTTCTTCTAATTTTGTATCCTTGTTCCATCTATAAATTTAACATTGGCATGGATCATGTAATCTTATTCATGAGTCATCCAGGTAACATGTGGAATTTTCAGGAAAGTAAATTTGTAAAATATTATTTTTCTTTATGTATAAAACAAGCAGCAGTAACTTCATTAGCGATAAATTTAAAGATTACAATTTCAATATGCCAAGTCATAGAACTATTTTTCTTAATTCACAGCCAGATAAACTGGGAGGACTGTACTGTAGCATATATGTTGTTAAGGGCAGTGACATTTTTTCCAAGGTTGATTTCAAAAGTGCTCACTTTATTGTGAACAACCTTTACATTCCTGCTTGCTGTAAAATGCTGTCGTACCTGAACGTTTACTGAAGCCATTATCTTCTGCCTCAGAGATGGAGTTCGACACATTTCTTGCAGCAGCTGCATAAGTGCTGTTAGGCGTGTCTGAGTTCCAGAGTCTGACGAGAAGTTCTGGTCGCCGTCTGTGTGGAGAAACATCAGTAATGCCTGAACAACAATTAAAAACAATTATATTAGTACATGCAAAAAAATCAAATTACACGTAATATTTAACATTTTAAGAGCATCATTCTCATTCTTCAAAACTACAATAAATACAATAAAATCCTTTTGCAGTTTAACCTTTATGTATTGAATCCAGATGGATTGAAAGTCAGCATCCATGGAACATATTCTGTGGTCCCATTTTTGATTTATCTGCATTTCAAGACCACATTCATTGAAAGTCCACATGTATTGAAATTTTTTGTCAGGGAAGAGCGGGGAGCAGCGCCTAACGTGGACATCCCCAAAATTTCCAAAATGGTTGCAGATTCGCTAAACGCTGTTTTCGCTAAAAAAAAATTACGTACGGGGGCAGGTAATTTGCCACAAAGACATGCGTATGGACAGAAATACTTAAACCACATATGATCCACTGGAAAAATACATTGATTTCAACAGCATATGAAAGTACGTTGCACGGAAATGCCAAGAAATAATGTGCAAATATGATTAAGTTAGGTGGACCGGTAGCATAGCATGGGGCTGTGGACCTGTACTCACAGCTGTAAGCAAGCAACACGCGTCCTAACTCATTCTGACAGGACAGCTCGTCACTCACGACATATGCGTTTACAGATGTGTATTGATGTCGATGGTAAACACATTGAGCATATGCTGTGAAAAGATCTAATGAGAAGCTTCAACCATAACTGTTGTTATGGTGCTATGCATTTGCATTTCTCCTTATGTTGCTTTGTTCTATTTTTGTTGTGCATCGCTATGCACTCGGTGCTCAGTACAGTTAATGGCTAGGAAGCCAATCTCCTGAATTACGTTGGTATCTGAATAAAATATTACGTACTGATATCAGATTTGCACTAACATTGCCCGTCTTCCCTCTGCTGTGGTGCTCTCCTTTGTCCAATATCGCATTCCGTGCTCCTTGCCCCATTAAGGTACGTGCTATAAGGAAGCGGTCCTGCCAGGATGAGTCAAGTCCCGTGTTACTTGCTTACATCTGTGAGTACAGGTCAACTGCCCTATGCTACCGGCCCACCTAAGTTTAACATATTTGCACATTATTTCTTGGCGCTTCCGTGTTACTTTCCATCGCATATGCTATATCACTGAATTCCTCTTTGCACGTACTTTCATTTGCTGTTGAAATCAATGTATTTTTCCAGTGGATCATATGTGGTTTAAGTATTTCTGTCCATACACATGTCTTTGTGGCAAATTACTTGTCCCCATACGTAATTTTATTTAGCGAAAACGACATTTTGTGATCTGCAACCATTCCAGAAATTTTGGGGTGTCCACGTTAGGCAAACCATCATGTGTGTGTGTGTATATATAAAATTTCTTCTGAAGTAAAAACAGTACATATATAACTTAATATTGTTACAGGTATAACTAATTATATGTAGTTTTCAACTTAATGTTGTTGGACCATTTTGTAGAATAATTTTTTTAACTTCAGTCGAAAACTTGGTACATGTTTTGACACATGCTGATATGCATGCTTCAGTAACATTCACACTTCCAAACATCTCATACTTAAAAATATGTAAACAAAATATATGTCAGTTACTTACATTTCACGTGACAAGGTAGGTTTTCTATAACTTTTTTTTTTTACAGTTCTTTTCTATACAAATGTGTCTTTATATTAAGGTGTTCTCTGAATACTTTTGTTTTTACATTTTGCATTGCTAAGAATGAACAAGTTATAACAATGTGCCAAACTAGATAATACACTGGTGCAAAACTTGGTAACACGTACACAAATTATTTTACATAAAAAAAAACCTAATATAATACAGCATTGGTTGTGGGTACATGCAGCATGTAAAAGAAATAAGGAAAAGTGAAAATGGAATGGAAACCTCTACTCTCTCAAATAAGGTGTTGATTGTCTTGTGTTAAAAGTACATACGCAACTGCTGTACATATTTTGGAGTGCTGACCACAAAAACTTAATTTTTAAAGAGATTTAGGTGTTAATCTAGGTTTTAATGTCCACAGGAAGTGAGATTGAGATAGAGCAGTGACAAAATACACAGACAGAGGAAACTGGAGTACCCTTAGGAAACCAACCAGTCCATCAATGGCAACATCTACATTTCCCACGTGATAAAATTACGAACAACCTGCTAGGAATCAAATCCAGATTGCCTTGATGGACAACCAGTGTACTAGCCACGCANGAAAAAAAACACTAAATTTCGGAAAGGGAAGCTTTATCCACCTCCAGAGGCACCAAATTCTTTGCATGAACTTAACCCCCACCAACTTTTCCTAACTTAGCAATGTTCTAACACCCCTAGCGCATTTGTTATGCAACTGCATCAATTATACAATAAAATACAGTATTTAACTGCCTTGGCTACCACATGTGTAATTTTAAGGGAAATTAGTTTTCTAGCATGCTCAGGCATTATATATTTAAACTTTTAGGTAATTCATTTTCACATAATAAATTATACTTACAGGGTTGAGTGTTTGCTAGGAGAGAACAATAAAAAAAATTGTGCCAAATAACAGCAACCATCAATAACTGAAGGTTGCACTGGACATGTCAGCCCCAAATACTTAAAGAAAAACACAAATGACTGTAACAGATACGGTATACAATAGGTGGACACGCAACCAGCAACCAAGCTGGTTTACTTAAGTTGTTTTCTGAGAACTAGTGCTACATACTTGAACAAAAGTAAATAGGCACAGTAGTTGACATTCGCTGAATTTGTGAAAATTTCCAGTCTCTAGAAACTCTGCATGACAAAGAGTGGATACATTTGTATAGGCTGATCAAAGTTAATTGATCACTTTTGACAGCCCTGCTTCAGATATNCATGACAAAGAGTGGATACATTTGTATAGGCTGATCAAAGTTAATTGATCACTTTTGACAGCCCTGCTTCAGATATACTTTTCTTCTCATGTTGTATCCTTGTTCCATCTATAAATTTAACATTGGCATGGATCATGTCATCTTATTCATGAGTCATCCAGGTAACATGTGGAATTTTCAGGAAAGTAAATTTGTAAAATATTATTTTTCTTTATNATCTTATTCATGAGTCATCCAGGTAACATGTGGAATTTTCAGGAAAGTAAATTTGTAAAATATTATTTTTCTTTATGTATAAAACAAGCAGCAGTAACTTCATTAGCGATAAATTTAAAGATTACAATTTCAATATGCCAAGTCATAGAACTATTTTTCTTAATTCACAGCCAGATAAACTGGGAGGACTGTACTGTAGCATATATGTTGTTAAGGGCAGTGACATTTTTTCCAAGGTTGATTTCAAAAGTGCTCACTTTATTGTGAACAACCTTTACATTCCTGCTTGCTGTAAAATGCTGTCGTACCTGAACGTTTACTGAAGCCATTATCTTCTGCCTCAGAGATGGAGTTCGACACATTTCTTGCAGCAGCTGCATAAGTGCTGTTAGGCGTGTCTGAGTTCCAGAGTCTGACGAGAAGTTCTGGTCGCCGTCTGTGTGGAGAAACATCAGTAATGCCTGAACAACAATTAAAAACAATTATATTAGTACATGCAAAAAAATCAAATTACACGTAATATTTAACATTTTAAGAGCATCATTCTCATTCTNAACAATTATATTAGTACATGCAAAAAAATCAAATTACACGTAATATTTAACATTTTAAGAGCATCATTCTCATTCTGCAAAACTACAATAAATACAATTAAATCCTTTTGCAGTTTAACCTCTATGTATTGAATCCAGATGGATTGAAAGTCAGCATCCATGGAACATATTCTGTGGTCCCATTTTTGATTTATCTGCATTTCAAGACCACATTCATTGAAAGTCCACATGTATTGAAATTTTTTGTCAGGGAAGAGCGGGGAGCAGCGCCTAACGTAGACATCCCCAAAATTTCCAAAATGGTTGCAGATTCGCTAAATGCTGTTTTCGCTAAAAAAAAATTACGTACGGGGCAGGTAATTTGCCACAAAGACATGTGTATGGACAGAAATACTTAAACCACATATGATCCACTGGAAAAATACATTGATTTCAACAGCATATGAAAGTACGTTGCACGGAAATGCCAAGAAATAATGTGCAAATATGATTAAGTTAGGTGGACCGGTAGCATAGCATGGGGCTGTGGACCTGTACTCACAGCTGTAAGCAAGCAACACGCGTCCTAACTCATTCTGACAGGACAGCTCGTCACTCACGACATATGCGTTTACAGATGTGTATTGATGTCGATGGTAAACACATTGAGCATATGCTGTGAAAAGATCTAATGAGAAGCTTCAACCATAACTGTTGTTATGGTGCTATGCATTTGCATTTCTCCTTATGTTGCTTTGTTCTATTTTTGTTGTGCATCGCTATGCACTCGGTGCTCAGTACAGTTAATGGCTAGGAAACCAATCTCCTGAATTACGTTGGTATCTGAATAAAATATTACGTATTGATATCAGATTTGCACTAACATTGCCCGTCTTCCCTCTGCTGTGGTGCTCTCCTTTGTCCAATATCGCATTCCGTGCTCCTTGCCCCATTAAGGTACGTGCTATAAGGAAGCGGTCCTGCCAGGATGAGTCAAGTCCCGTGTTACTTGCTTACATCTGTGAGTACAGGTCAACTGCCCTATGCTACCGGCCCACCTAAGTTTAACATATTTGCACATTATTTCTTGGCGCTTCCGTGTTACTTTCCATCGCATATGCTATATCACTGAATTCCTCTTTGCACGTACTTTCATTTGCTGTTGAAATCAATGTATTTTTCCAGTGGATCATATGTGGTTTAAGTATTTCTGTCCATACACATGTCTTTGTGGCAAATTACTTGTCCCCATACGTAATTTTATTTAGCGAAAACGACATTTTGTGATCTGCAACCATTCCAGAAATTTTGGGGTGTCCACGTTAGGCAAACCATCATGTGTGTGTGTGTGTGTGTGTATATATAAAATTTCTTCTGAAGTAAAAACAGTACATATATAACTTAATATTGTTACAGGTATAACTAATTATATGTAGTTTTCAACTTAATGTTGTTGGACCATTTTGTAGAATAATTTTTTTAACTTCAGTCGAAAACTTGGTACATGTTTTGACACATGCTGATATGCATGCTTCAGTAACATTCACACTTCCAAACATCTCATACTTAAAAATATGTAAACAAAATATATGTCAATTACTTACATTTCACGTGACAAGGTAGGTTTTCTATAACTTTTTTTTTTACAGTTCTTTTCCATACAAATGTGTCTTTATATTAAGGTGTTCTCTGAATACTTTTGTTTTTACATTTTGCATTGCTAAGAATGAACAAGTTATAACAATGTGCCAAACTAGATAATACACTGGTGCAAAACTTGGTAACACGTACACAAATTATTTTACATAAAAAAAAAACCTAATATAATACAGCATTGGTTGTGGGTACATGCAGCATGTAAAAGAAATAAGGAAAAGTGAAAATGGAATGGAAACCTCTACTCTCTCAAATAAGGTGTTGATTGTCTTCTGTTAAAAGTACATACGCAACTGCTGTACATATTTTGGAGTGCTGACCACAAAAACTTAATTTTTAAAGAGATTTAGGTGTTAATCTAGGTTTTACTGTCCACAGGAAGTGAGATTGAGATAGAGCAGTGACAAAATACACAGACAGAGGAAACTGGAGTACCCTTAGGAAACCAACCAGCCCATCAATGGCAACATCTACATTTCCCATGTGATAAAATTACGAACAACCTGCTAGGAATCAAATCCAGATTGCCTTGATGGACAACCAGTGTACTAGCCACGCAACCATTGAGGTCGTGTGTAATTAATCTGTAAATGTGAAATAAAACTACAGCCAACTAGAGCTGTGAGGAAAAAAAAATTCCAGTTCTTTGAAATGTTTACCTGGCTTAGTAGGTAACTGATGATAAATATTTACTAAACAAGAGCTCAAATGGGAATTGAACCCATGTTGTCAAGGTACTGGTACACTCAAAGCCAACAGACCAAGTACAACCAAAAACAAGTTTTGGAAAACTCTACACGGCAAGGAGAAAAACAGAACAGTTACCTGCAAGCTGTTATCAAGCTGCGTGTTGATGTGATCACAGAGCTTAAATTCACTGGATATGGAATTGCGGTTCAAGGTCCTCTTCCTCACTTCCATGGTAACGCTACAGACAAGCTGCAGGGACGGTGTGCACGAAGATGGATTGCGGAACCAGTTCAGAGCCTTGCTGACAATGTCCGGGTAGAGGCCTTCCATTCCCGGCACTTGCAGCGTTATCAAGCAGTCAAAAAACTCAAACAGCATACCAACACACTCATCGCTAGACGAGTTATCTACCATCTTTAGTAGAACTTCTGAGTCTGAAACATAACTGTGGGACAAACAAGGACACGTAGGCTTAGCCAAGAGAATGTGAGTTCCAGTAACACCTAATACACCTACCTGCAAATAAACTATTAAATAAATGTTATGATTGCACTCTTCTTACGTTATGTATGGCTAATTACCAACCGAACAACAGTTTATAACTAAACCAACATACAGTACTTACATTAAAGAACAACACGCACTCTTAAAGGTTTATAGTTTACACAGCATTCAAACCAGGAAATTTGCTGTCTGAAGATGCCTTAATGTCTCCTACCATACCAGTCTTCAATACAATTTCTAATTAGTAAATACATAACTCATGGTTGAATGAATTTCTGATGTCAACACATCATTCTCAGTGCATGAAACACAACATGTGTGTAGCAAGCCAATGTGTAGGGATACATACATGACCCACCAAAAGTTTTATATGGAAATACAGTCATCCATACATGCGTGGTGTAGAACGACATGCCTCCGAGGCAACCCCTTCTTTGCAAGTACACAGCACACACAAGAACAGCATATGTCAAAGGGGTGGGACATAAGAACATATGAAAATAAAAGACAAGTTGTACCCATGACAACATGCTTCACCTGACTTAAGGTCATATAGTAGGCAAAAGGCACCACAAGAAGAAGCATCAATTAGTCACCTTCAGGCGTGCTAAACCTCAGAACAGCATTAATAACCTTAGATGACTCTCTCCAAGAATTGGCAATGTGACTACTAAATTTCAATGGGCATACCTCCAGGTAAAAGAAACTTCTTCACAGGGACAGTGTTAAGGTCTGTCCAACAGTCTCTAGCACTGAGGCATTAAATGAGTGATACGCTTAATCAAAGAAAACTTGACACAATACTCAGGGTTACCAAGAGTCTCTGACACTGCTGACCAACAAAGCCCCATGGCTTCCGATTACAGTATGTTCACCCACAGGAACACATTACCAAGTCCAAAAATCAGTGACAGCAGACCATAGTAGAAAGGTTTGGGTGGCTCTTAATGAGGTCTTGAGAGTCAACGAGAGTGAAACAAGTTGGAAATGCAAGAGTGAGGAAAACGGGAGAACCCAAGAAAACCTGCCGAGCAGCAGCATCGTCCATGATGAGTCCCACATGTGAAAATCCAGGACAGACCCCACTGGAAATAAAACCCAGTTTGCTTTTGTAGAAGAGTACTCCAGCCACTACACAAACTGCGGCCCCAGCAGACCAGAGATTGACACATCACTGACATGGGACACACAAAACATGTCTGCTTTATGCCAAGAGCTATCACTAGGCAATACTAGCTAACAATTTAGAGCCAGCTATATCAGCTGTCACCTACACCAGTAAGACACAATGAAGAGGCTCAACGGTTAGCTCAATGTTCTGTCATAATTAACCAAGCCCAAATAATGTAACATTATCAAAAAGTATGGTGAAGCTGGGACAATATTTTCTTAGATCACTTACAAGATATTTAGAGGGAAAACTGAGAAACTAACGTACTTAATAATTTCTCATTTTTAATTCTGTGCAATATCTCTTTACATTCACACAAAATTTCTGAAATGACCACATTAAATTTATATTTTTGTAAAACATCTAACATGCAAAATACTCACTTTTTATACTTGAACAACATTTGATGGTACTGCTCATTAGTTCGAACATCTTCGAAGAAATCAACTATGTGCCTCATAAGGAAGATGTTGTTTGATTTGAAAGCTTCCCCTAAGGTCGAAAAAGTAACTGCGATGAAATTCAAAATGTCAGGAATTTCACCCGAAATGTTTTCCATAGTTATCAATAGCTTGCATACCTAAAAATAAATTCTCCATGAACAAAAACCAGTACAAAACACTTGTTTCTGACATTAAAATATGTGATACAACGTATGTATATTCTTAAATAAATGTGAAAATAAAAATATGGTTTCTAGCNTTTCTGACATTAAAATATGTGATACAACGTATGTATATTCTTAAATAAATGTGAAAATAAAAATATGGTTTCTAGCCCCCTTACGTTTGTTTGTCTTGTTACATTACAAATTTTTTTTAAACGTAACATAAAAGATTAGGCACATTTCAGCACACAAGAGTTTAATACGTATGATTTTTCCCATTTGAAAACGTACTCTAACAAAATAATTTATTACATATTATATATGTATATTTTTTGAAACATTACAAATTAATTCTTTTAATACCGGTGAGATTAAATTTTTTTTTAATTAAGCTGTAAATAAGAAAATTAACATTCCATACCGGAATAACAGAGTTGTTCTGAGTGCTAAGTCAAACAGAGAAGCAACTTCTCACAACTGAAAATGAAATAAAAACTGCAGTTTGATCAAAGGATGTTCACATCTATTCTGCAATTATATTTTATTCATGATAAATAAATTTCTCCATCTAACATACCCTAGTCAGACTCCCTCCACAACAAATTTAGCGGGATGTTACTTTCTGTTAAGCTACTTCTTCCAAAACACAGGAAGGGACTACTTGAAGCGGTTTGTGCCATGACAAGTTGTAGCCAAAGATAGCCAAGGTCGACCAAATGGGAAGTCATGCACTATTCAGGTACAAATGGGACCCTGTTTCATTTTTAAAAAAATACCTATTTCCTAGCAAACATGGTTGCGGTGGCAACAAAATATCTGCGCTTGATGATAGTAGTAGAGTATGGGTCACCGTGTCTTATTCTGGAGAGAATAAAACAAGTTTCCAGTTTAACACCGCCGTCTGCACTTTCTTGAGTGAACTGAGCTTAATCACCCCTGTAAGCGTCACCCCACCAAGGAAAGGCAGGGAACCGGAGATTAAAACTGATTTTGCTGATCTTAGGGTAGGACTGCGGCCTGTCCCCTAAAAAGGACTCGACATACGTCACGACACAATTTTTTAGGCTTTAGACCCATACTGTGGACCAGGTATGGACCAGGTACCTGGTGCACACGTATGGTAAAGCCACAACCATTAGCAAGAGACACGACAAAAAGGCTAGATTCCCCTTGTCAGCTAACCTACTACCTCCACAGCGTATAAACTCGCCGGAAAGAGCACCAGGCCTGGCAAGGAAGGATCTACCCCTTCCAAATCTCACTCTAGCAAGGGTTATTGTTGCCTGCTACCCCGTTGTGGACGTGATCCATAGAACCTAATTCCTTGGTAAATGCAGTTCACCCACAAGAGGGGTAGTAAGTGGAGCGATAGGAAGGCAGCTGCTATCCTCACTGGTAAGCAAGCATTGATTAAACGACCTGACCTAGCTTTCAGCTACCTCACTCCCCGGAAACGAGATCACGCCACCCGGCAACTGTTGAGGCCTCACTTCGCAGTTACTCTTAGTCATATGTTTGGACCCCTGGTAAAGCTTCTTGGGGCTGTACACCCAGTCATCGAGATCCTCCNGCAGTTACTCTTAGTCATATGTTTGGACCCCTGGTAAAGCTTCTTGGGGCTGTACACCCAGTCATCGAGATCCTCCACCTAGGCCTACCCTTAGACCTAGGCGTCGAACACATCGACGACCTAGAGGCAGCTCCACCAACCAGCACCAGTGGGTAGACAGCCTGCCAGCCGTAGCCGAACACGTCTCCCTGTTGAGCCGTCCAGCAGACACCGTCGCGACCACCCAGCCAGGCCAGGAGGCCAGCCATTGGACGAACATCGACGAGCACCCGTCGACCGGCTGTGGGAGGTAAGCCAGTGACTCCGCCAACACCCAGCAATCGCAAACCAGCTTTAGCACAGATCAACTTCGTGCCAAGCAGGCGGCCTACCCACCCGACACTCTAGAAAGGCACCTTAAAGACTAAGCGCCAGATCTTACAGACCTCGCCACATAAGGGTCTGTAAACCCCTTTTACCTGTGCGCCTGATTTAGCACAAACTAAAAACAACTTCTATTGAGACGCTGACATGTTCCNCTGTAAACCCCTTTTACCTGTGCGCCTGATTTAGCACAAACTAAAAACAACTTCTATTGAGACGCTGACATGTTCCTGTCCATAGACAGTCATGCGTCAACGCTGTTAAAAACCTGTATGTAGGATTCTACTGCAGCTGTAATAGATGCCCTTATATGGCATTGTATTTTGAGTAAGTAGTTATAAATAGCCACAGAAGAAAAAGTTGTTGGAAATAAGCTTGCTGGCTAAGCGCAAACATGGTGCGAGGGAGACAGTTGGTTTGTATAAGAGAGACAGTTGGCTCAATTTGATAGGCCGACGGTACGCAATGAATGTGGGCCTTCAAGGAAATAATCTAAATTTTAAATATTTTATTGTGATTTTATTTAAGAAACCAAATCTAATAAAGCACTNGGGAGACAGTTGGTTTGTATAAGAGAGACAGTTGGCTCAATTTGATAGGCCGACGGTACGCAATGAATGTGGGCCTGCAAGGAAATAATCTAAATTTTTAATATTTTATTGCGATTTTATTTAAGAAACCAAATCTAATAAAGCATTTTATTTGAAGGTATTTGAATAACTATTTATTCAATTTTATTAAAAGAGTAATCATTTTTTTTATATAAAATCTTATTGTGTTTGGAGGCTGCTAGAGCACAGTGTAGGAAGCAAAGCGTTGTGCAACGGGGTCTGTTCTTACAAATGGCCAAGTGAAGGAGGACAGGTTCGTGTAGCTCAGGCAGCAAGGAAGTTTTTGGCAACTAAGATGGGGGGTTTGGAAGTGTTGGGGGGGACTGAGGTGGGGCCCTAGGACACATTAGTTAATTTGCTCATGTAAATTTCACCGGAAGCCACATCATCACCGCCTACACTGTGGGCTAACAGTCATTTGGTAAAATGTAATTTGGAAGAAAACCCACTGATTTTTAATTGAACCGCCCTGAGATTTTACAAGAGTTAGCCGAGGTTGGAAGAAGAGGTAGGTATGCTTTCTAGCATGCCTGTGCACATGCACACAAGGCATGTAAGGTGGTAGGTAGTGGTTGCCACCTCACAACACCANAGGTATGCTTTCTAGCATGCCTGTGCACATGCACACAAGGCATGTAAGGTGGTAGGTAGTGGTTGCCACCTCACAATAGTAACACTATTCTATAGTCAATTCATGGTTACTTCAAACTTTTCTTAAGCCATGCTAAAGTTCTACTTCCAGAATATTCCTCCACTTCACACAACCAAAGCTACACCAAGTATAGAAAATTACACCAAAGGGACAACGCACCGCATTTGTGTGCACTGAGTTCAATAGTATTTTGCATAACAACTATTTTTTACTAGGCATTACCAACACACACTTTTTTCCCTCCATTTTTATTTACATTAGTTTTAAATGAAATAGTATAATTAATAGATAAAATATGAATAAAAGTTCATTTTAACACATTAGATTCTTTTATGTTAACAGAAGTATAAAATGCTTGTAATACATGGCATAATTATGAAACAACCAAACATATCATACATGGGGTGATTTTTCAAAGGTTTCATTCAAAAAATGTGAGGGAACCACGAATCAACTATAAAAAGCCATGCCTACAGACAAAATATCACGTTGCAAACACGTAACCAAACCTACAAAACTCAAGTAATGTTTCTGGGGAGAAAAAAAAAACACACACACACACAAAACCCTTTTTTTAATATATATTATTTTTAGCACTGTAAAAGAAGTATAAAGTAAATTAATTTGTAAAGGGGCTCCAATGCAAAGCAAGCCATACCTGGAACCTGGTGTTCACGTGATCATTCTGCACTTTGAGGATGACCCTCAAGAACTGCTTGACGTCAACAGTTCGCATTAGCATGTACACGGCTGGGAGGTTCTTGTAGCACAAGTTGACCAGCACCCCGAGTGCCAACCCGACAACTTCTTTCTCACTCCCTTCGATCATCTGCGTGAGCATTGGGATCAGGTCCCGCAGATGAGCCTCCTGACACGAGATTTTCACCCTGTATGTCAACTCCTACATAAAAAAAACACCATTACAATTATCTGCAAACACACTTCATCTTGGGTTAAGAGTTCTACTTGCCTACAGCTATTTTGCGCATTCGAGGCCTCGAAACACATCAGCTCTAATACTGACTCTTGCCTCATCGCCTCTACACCCCAGGCGCTTAACTTGCATGCAGTTTTTCCACCAGTAAGATGCCTGAAAGTGACTTAAGCGGAGACCCTATATTTTTATGGCATGCTAATAAAGATACATGTATGATGGATGTCTAAAGACAACTGTAAAGTTTCCGAATAGAAAACTTAGGAGCAAAAATGGATTCTCAAAACATCCATTTTTAGCCATTTCCACATCCCAAAAAAATAATCCTTGGGGTTGAAATGATTAATTGAAACTTGTCTTCGGGCACAAAATGTTTCTTAAATGACTTTCAAGCCTAGACACCGCTAAAAATATCCAACTGTTTTTTAATCACACGTTTTCTACCAAACCTCTGCAATGCATTTCATGCACCAGCCAGGTGGGACCCTTACGAACCAAAATCTAAATTCAAAGCCAGTAAGATCAGACCCAAACACATTTAGAGGAGTTACAATTTTTTGTTATACTAAACAATTTCATATTATTTATTTTTGGATCAAGAAAAAGTCAGATTCTTTTTCATACCAGAAGAAACTAATAGTGAGAATCCAGACTTGTTAATAAAATGATGTACTTGCAATACATGTGTTAGTATCATTCAAGAGTTTCAGTTTGTATGAAAATGTTTCAATAAAAATGTTTTCTAGCTTCTGCCCTTTATGAGGTAAGAAATAAAATTGTGTTGTTATAATAATCCCTCAAGTTGACATTAAGCAGCATCTACACTGGGACGACACTGTCGCGCGACCTCTGTCGGATGATCAACACCTGTCTATACCTAAGCAACAGAATAGTCATCTGACAATGACGCACCACATATCGATGGGCTCCGACTACAACTGATCGACAGTAACTAACTCGCGTTCTTTGCAAGATGTGGGAAGATGAGGATGTCCTTTTAACAGCAGCTGCATATGTTTTCACTAGAAACAAGAACAAAAAACGTCCAAGATGTCATTGCGTTCGCCTTTCCTTAAAGAGTAGATATTCATAGTGTGGTAATGATATAATGGCTGATATAGTACGTGATGACTTTGATCATTTAAATCTAGAATATCCGGGCAATGGTCGCTTCAAAAATTTCTTCTGTATATTAAGTACTTATTTTGAATATCTGTTGCGCATAATCAGTCGAAAATTATGAAGAGAAACACATCTTTCAGACAGGCGATACCAATAAAGGAACTCTTAGGCGTAACCTTGAGATTTATGACAGGTAACCTTGAGATTCGTACAGGTCATTAGAAATGACATTCAAGATAACACGTTCAACTATTTCAAAGTTCATACCAGAGATGTGTGAAGCCCTTGTAGAAGCACTGAAGGACTATATACAGGTAGGCTGCAATTTTTGTTTCATGTATATAACTAACAGAAACTCTGTATTCGAAAAGTTACTAGATATTATGGTTATATTGTATTTCTACATTCAATTTTACTACAAATTATTGAGTGTTAAAATATTATAGCACAACGCCCTATCTGTAGCTGCTATGAGGCTACAAAAGCAGAAAAGAATGATGATAGAAGATTTAACTTACTTAAATTATATTGAGTTTATGCGACTCGTACCACATCCCTCTCCTCACTCATAACATAAAATTTACCAATGCAATGTGAAATACTCTACAGTTGTCATAAATATTTTGCAGTGTATATAATAAAAGTAAAAGTAAATAAATTAATTGTATACTAAGCAATTTGTGAAAAAAGTGAATACTATTGTTTCAATATAAAAAAGCATTAGTCTTTGGTCTTAACATTCACATGTAACCAAAATGATACATTTATAACATATTACACATTTATCTCTTATGAAATGTCTTCAAGAACAAAAGTAAGGTCAGACAGGCAAATTGTCACTTGAAGATTGTACACCATGATGAGCCATAATGACGGCTGCTGAAATCCACGACTGTATTGCGAATGTAGAGAAGCTCCATAGTAGGTGTCACATTTTCCAAGTGTAGTTTCCCATAAAACCGTGTTAATAACAATTTGAATGTTACTTCTCATCTGCTCATTATTGAGTTTACCGTAACTTGTGAGCAATGTGTTCCCCAAAAAGACTGTATTCATCTTTTTCTTTTCTCCCTTCCCAAACAGCATNTACCGTAACTTGTGAGCAATGTGTTCCCCAAAAAGACTGTATTCATCTTTTTCTTTTCTCCCTTCCCAAACAGCATTCATTATTTTTAATGCTTCCCCTGTTCTGGGATATGTCATTTTCTGTTTCTTCTGAGACATGGAAGTTGGCATCAATGTTAAGACACTAGTAGTGTTCGTATCTTGTTGTGATGAATCGATGCCAGACGGACCCCGTGTAGTCACTTATACAGCTTGCCGGTGTGGATCCCTTTGTATTTCATCAGACTGGGTTCAAGACTCATCACATTCCTCTATCAGGTTTCTTCTTGCCCGTGGAGAGTATTTGCAAGTTGGTATCCTCGTCTTCACATACCTGTGGCGCAAGCAAATAAAATAAAATAGAACGCTTCTATAGGTCATGTACAAAACCAGTCACGTTAGACACCAAATACGATAGAATCCTGATGTAACATCCCTGATTGAAGTCTAGGGATGGGTCAATACCACGTTTTGATACCAAAATTCTCACGATACACAATACAAATACTTTTCTCGAAACCAAATGAAGTTGTCATGAACATAACACAACTTGGCGAAGAAAATTGCTCATTTTACTAGTGCTGTTGACACACACCGAAACTATATAAAAAACCCACATTACACTTGAAACAAACGGTGGATGGCCTGTAACTCAAACGTTCTTAACCAATGATAAACCAACACCACCATCTGCTTCGATTTTATAAAATCTAGTTTATGCAGTGAAAGCTGTAATAAAACTTTTGAGGAAAATGATGGCTCAGTACACACTTATTTTGCGATTCTGCAGTTTTTTAAACTTTATTTTGAGACTTCAANTTTGAGGAAAATGATGGCTCAGTACACACTTATTTTGCGATTCTGCAGTTTTTTAAACTTTATTTTGAGACTTCAAGGAAATTACTGTAACGTTTGTTTACTAAAACGTTGGATAACCGAGAGTGAATTAAGTGAAAAGGGCGGCAACTTTTCGCTCTGTAGGTCGGCGGGTACGCTATGCTGCTTCTTGTGGGAGGGGAACTACAACTCGTCATGGTACTTCCAGCTTCGGTTCTTCCCCTCCCGTCCGTTCCTTGTGTTGTGATGCGGCTGGAGATACAAACAACTCGTAGACAATTTTCCTTTTTTCAGTATTTAAAAATTATTGTGGACTGTTATGCGGCAACAATAACTATGCGATAAAACACAGTATGCAAATATTATGGGAATTTTGTAATTTTGTGCTGTACGAAAAAAAAAAAACGTGCATGGTAAATACCATTACAAACACAATGTTAAAATTCAATACTTTTGGATATTCTCATGCGATACTCGATACCATAAAGTATCTATGGTATCGCGGCATTGAAGATCCCATCCCTAGATTGAACCCCACAATTTCAACAGTTCGACAAAAGTAGCGCCAATGTTTACTTTTCGTTTATGTATCCTTTCACCATCAGCTGTATTTTTTATCAACACTCCTGTCAGCTAATCCACTTGCCATTGTACTGTAATGGCAAACAAACTTTAAGGTATTTATAGACTGACATCTGTCTAAAAAATTGGTAGGTTATAAAAGTAAAAATATATAACCTTGCACAAAATTAAATACTTGCAGACTCTTTTTTAATTTATCAGAGACAGCGAATTTGGGTTAGCATTTGCGAGACTGTAATTGTAGTTCTTATCACACACTGGACGTTACAGCTAATACATTAAGAGTTGCTTGACAACGAACTTTCATTTGCCATCTCACCAACGACTTTGCAAAGCGGGCGGTAGAACAACATGGCGTGGTAGACCTAACGATTACCANTTCATTTGCCATCTCACCAACGACTTTGCAAAGCGGGCGGTAGAACAACATGGCGTGGTAGACCTAACGATTACCAGCCCAAAGGAAATTACCAGTAAACAAAATTGCTGTACAAATAATACATGTTACTTTAAAAATTATACATAGCTCGCGGGAAAATAAAACCATTGGTATATGTTCGTAAATTTGTTATTTTACACAAAAAATTTCAATTTTCTAACTGGTTAGTGCTTTGGGAGATTTGGCTGGTTAGTGCTTCGGGAGAGAGACAGATAGCGCGCATGGAATGGAGCGAGCCGAATGCGTTTCCCTGAGCTGAATGAGTATCTCAACAGATAGCAGCACTAGGCCTGCGACGTGAAAACAGTTAAAGGTTTAGAAGTTGCGTTTCATTGTGGAATTTATTTTGAACACCTATAGATTACTATATTACGAAGTTTAGTTTCTAACACTAAAAACCACTGCTTTGTGACCACGTAAAATAAAATGTTTTAATTAATCTAGGAACTCTTTCTTATAGCGTATTTTCTGCTTGTCTATTGTGCATCGGCAATGCACTCAGAACAGCCAACATAATATTAACTTTTGTTCATTCGTGCATCAGCTGATACAGGATTTTGTAAATAGCACATTGTTTGTTTCGTATACGTCAAGTTCGTCAAGTCACTACTCACTGACTGTCCAACAACAGGGTGAAATTGGTATTGGATAAATTATTATGGAAATCAACTGAAGGCAACTTAAGAGCCAGTAAATATTTGTTGGATAGTGATATTATTAAGGGGTGCTAATGTTTTTAATTTGGAAACTGTAATAATTCTTTAAACCACTAGTTAGCTTCGTAAAATATAGACATTTAATAAGGCAGTACGGTGGATTTTCTATCCATCATTTCTCAGGGGACTGACCAAAAATTTCAATATATGTGGACTTTCAATGAATGTGGTCTTGAAATACAGATAAATAAAAAATGGGACCACAGAATATGTTATATGGATGCAGCATTTCAATCCACCTGAGTTCAATACATAGAGGTTCCACTGTAATATATTTCCCTCTTCTTTACGGGCACCTAGGAATGCAAACAAATGGGAACAGTTTGAAAGAGAGTTCAAAATGCAGTGGAACTTATTGTTATGGATTGATAGATGGCAAGCATGCCTCTCTTGAAGGACCTCCATTCTCTGGAATGGACTTCTTTAACTACCTATAAAGGATTTTTTAGTGTTGTGTTAATGGCAGTTGTTGATGCATCTTACAAGTTCATACTTGCTGATATTGGCTGTCAGGGCAGAATATCAGATGGTGGTGATTTTGCAGCAACAACTTTCTGTAAACAGCTAACAGACAATACACTGAACCTGCTACACAGTTCTCTTTTACCAGGGAGGACCCTGCCAATTCCGCTGGTTTTGTTATGGATTAAGATTTCCTCTTGTCGAAGAACATAATAAAGCCTTTTCCAGGACAACATGTTTAGAGATCGAAATGATGTATTTTTAATTACAGACTAAGTTGCGCCAAACGAACAGTGGAAAATGCCTTCCGGATTATGGCTTCAGTATATGTTTCTTACAGAAACAGTTGCTACTGGAACCCAACACTACATCATTACTTNTTCATTTGCCATCTCACCAACGACTTTGCAAAGCGGGCGGTAGAACAACATGGCGTGGTAGACCTAACGATTACCGGCCCAAAGGAAATTACCAGTAAACAAAATTGCTGTACAAATAATACATGTTACTTTAAAAATGATACATAGCTTGCGGGAAAATAAAACCATTGGTATATGTTCGTAAATTTGTTATTTTACACAAAAAATTTCAATTTTCTAACTGGTTAGTGCTTTGGGAGATTTGGCTGGTTAGTGCTTCGGGAGAGAGACAGATAGCGCGCATGGAATGGAGCGAGCCGAATGCGTTTCCCTGAGCTGAATGAGTATCTCAACCGATAGCAGCACTAGGCCTGCGACGTGAAAACAGTTAAAGGTTTAGAAGTTGCGTTTCATTGTGGAATTTATTTTGAACACCTATAGATTACTATATTACGAAGTTTAGTTTCTAACACTAAAAACCACTGCTTTGTGACCACGTAACATAAAATGTTTTAATTAATCTAGGAACTCTTTCTTATAGCGTATTTTCTGCTTGTCTAATGTGCATCGGCAATGCACTCAGAACAGCCAACATAATATTAACTTTTGTTCATTCGTGCATCAGCTGATACAGGATTTTGTAAATAGCACATTGTTTGTTTCGTATACGTCAAGTTCGTCAAGTCACTACTCACTGACTGTCCAACAACAGGGTAAAATTGGTATTGGATAAATTATTATGGAAATCAACTGATGGCAACTTAAGAGCCAGTAAATATTTGTTGGATAGTGATATTATTAAGGGGTGCTAATGTTTTTAATTTGGAAACTGTAATAATTCTTTAAACCACTAGTTAGCTTCGTAAAATATAGACATTTAATAAGGCAGTACGGTGGATTTTCTATCCATCATTTCTCAGGGGACTGACCAAAAATTTCAATATATGTGGACTTTCAATGAATGTGGTCTTGAAATACAGATAAATAAAAAATGGGACCACAGAATATGTTATATGGATGCAGCATTTCAATCCACCTGAGTTCAATACATAGAGGTTCCACTGTAATATATTTCCCTCTTCTTTACGGGCACCTAGGAATGCAAACAAATGGGAACAGTTTGAAAGAGAGTTCAAAATGCAGTGGAACTTATTGTTATGGATTGATAGATGGCAAGCATGCCTCTCTTGAAGGACCTCCATTCTCTGGAATGGACTTCTTTAACTACCTATAAAGGATTTTTTAGTGTTGTGTTAATGGCAGTTGTTGATGCATCTTACAAGTTCATACTTGCTGATATTGGCTGTCAGGGCAGAATATCAGATGGTGGTGTTTTCGCAGCAACAACTTTCTGTAAACAGCTAACAGACAATACACTGAACCTGCTACACAGTTCTCTTTTACCAGGGAGGACCCTGCCAATTCCGCTGGTTTTGTTATGGATTAAGATTTCCCCTTGTCGAAGAACATAATAAAGCCTTTTCCAGGACATGTTTAGAGATCGAAATGATGTATTTTTAATTACAGACTAAGTTGCGCCAAACAAACAGTGGAAAATTCCTTCCGGATTATGGCTTCAGTATATGTTTCTTACAGAAACAGTTGCTACTGGAACCCAACACTACATCATTACTTNCCTTCCGGATTATGGCTTCAGTATATGTTTCTTACAGAAACAGTTGCTACTGGAACCCAACACTACATCATTACTTGTACATACTAACAGCGGTACATTTACATAACTTCCTACGAGGAAACATTACTGCCTACAGGATCTACACCTCACCTGGAAGTATCAACTTAGAGTGTAGTGACAAAGAAAAAGTCATCCCTAGGATTTCGAGAAGAGATGCAGCAGAACAAACATCATCTATACCTCTTCATAGGTTCCTAGGAGTGCAGAAGTTGCTATTGAAATAAGAGAAGAATTTGCACAGTATTTCCTGACAGTGGAAAGTTCTGTACCGTGGCAACAATACATGTGTGGATAAACTATTCGCATCAAGGATTATGTGTACTGACACACATTCTTTATCATTGCACCTATACAAGTATACAAATAAGCATATATTGTGTGTCAAATTATGTAACCTAACATTAACGGTTGGTTTCACAATGTCTAGTTTTGTCTCGATTATCTTCTGATTAACATTAATTACACTATAAAAATCAGCCAGGATGCACAAGTACTCACAGGACGGTACTCATAGACAAGAGACACAAAAGTCAGACAAACACATTTTCCACACGGATGCGCAGCCATATGGAAAATGTGTTAGTATGACTTTTGTGTGTGTCTTTCTACGAGTACGTATGCATTCTGTCTACTTTTTATAATGTAATCGGTAGCCTAGCGGCCTATTCCCACCATATCTCACTGATTAACATTAAGTGTTGGTTAGTAACATTTTCTATTTCTCAAAATATGGTTATGATAAATGGCTGGGTGATAAAATAACCAATGGTTAACTTAACCACATGAAGAGGTTTTAATTATTAAGTTAGTAAGAACGTTAGCAAAGACTTTAAACAGACACTGTGAAACCGGCCCTGAATGTCACTGTTCTTCATGTAGCCCATTCAATGTTACTTGTAAGATACTGCCAGATGTACGTGGCATGTTCCTGTCTTTCAGAAACAACAAAGCCCGGAAGTATGTCCATGGTGATTATGGGTCTGCTCCACTTCCTGATCTCTTCTTCTTCAACATTTCTCTTGCAAACTGACCAACTCAAACTTTTAGTTTTCTTTCGACTTCATGCTTTGGCATATTTAATAACATACATATAGAAGTAAGTGCATCATACCTAGCATTTTTACATTTATAATTCACGTTTTTCAGGTCTAACAGTACTTCATGTGAACAATCCAATTCAATCAACATTGCAGTATTTTATGCAGTCTACTGTACATTGCAATCCATACTAACAAACAGGCACAGCAAAACAAATTAGCACTACTGCACTTGGCGTATGTTTTGAGATCACTGGTAAATAGAAACCTGAGATTCGGCGACTCATGCGACTTTGTGTCTACACACTTCGCTCGGCCAAGTCAACCGAATCCTTTGATAGAGACAGACACTTGATGGAAGTGTTGCTCGACCTCCTGAGTCATGCGACTTTGCATTTACACTATGCTTTGACAAGGTTGCATGGCAGTGTTGTGTGACCAAGTCACCCTAGTGTAGATGGGGCATTACAGTTACAGAGCGTATTTTTGGAATATTTTCACTCTTCTGAGTGTGTGTGCATGTCATGTCCATCTCCCCTTAAATTTTTGAATCTTTGCATCAAATTTCACCAAACTTGGTACATGTAGCAAGGACGCCATACTTTTGTAGTTTTTGACCATGGTGGTTGCTTCTTTTTAAATTGGCTGTCATTAAAAATTGTTGGGTGTTACTGTATTTTATCATATAATGGTTGCAAATTTTATTTTCTAAATCAGGCGTGTGACTATTATCTAAATCAATGAATATGAATAATTTACATAAAATATTAAAAGCACCTATATGCAAGGTAACTAATGTTAATACATTCCCGGCCAGCACTTGATATTCATTCCCTGCAAACGGTGCAAATTTCCCTTAAATTATTACTTTGTTTAAACAAACACCCAATATTAGGGAGTGCACTGCCTATCAACAAACGCAGCAACCTCTCTCCTCTCNATTACTTTGTTTAAACAAACACCCAATATTAGGGAGTGCACTGCCTATCAACAAACGCAGCAACCTCTCTCCTCTCCTTCCGTTTGGTCTTTGCTAAGCAGTCAGTACAGCACGACTTTGCAGAGAGCAACATTGCTCTTCCTCCTCTTACAAGGTCATGTGAGTGGGGATAACATGCTTTGTTAAAATTAGCTATCTTTGCGCATGCTCGGTGTTGCTTAGTCAGATCTTGCTTTCTCCACTTACACATCTCATGGGAGGAGGAACTGACTGCCACAACTAGCGCAGTATTCTCTCTTCCTCCCCTTTCACACCCTGCAAGATGAGAGTTGTTGCCTAGCAACCAATGTGGCATCCTTGCATCCTCCCTCTCCTGTTCGTCGTGGGAGGAAGATNACTTACACATCTCATGGGAGGAGGAACTGACTGCCACAACTAGCGCAGTATTCTCTCTTCCTCCCCTTTCACACCCTGCAAGATGAGAGTTGTTGCCTAGCAACCAATGTGGCATCCTTGCATCCTCCCTCTCCTGTTCGTCGTGGGAGGAAGATAACCTCCTCATTGGGTCAAATTACCACCCTTTGTGGGGGGAGACTAAAGCACTTCAGTCATCTTCAGCTACAGCTTNAACCTCCTCATTGGGTCAAATTACCACCCTTTGTGGGGGGAGACTAAAGCACTTCAGTCATCTTCAGCTACAGCTTGTCTCTGCCTGAACTACTTTGACTCTCCCCCTCTCTACTTTGGGGAGGGGAAACTGATGGACTCACCCTTCAAATGAATTTGTTTATGGAAGGGCATCTGGAGTAAGGCAAGTTCCTACATGTTCTTCTTCGGCTGCAGTGCTGAAAAGACCGTAACTTTTAGGCGGTAAAAATGTTAAATTTTTTCCGCACTTAAAATTCATAGTGAGACCATTATGCTATGAAATACAGCATGTCACATCTCTGGAACTATTAAGATGATTGAAATAAAATTGGGTATGTTGACAGTTCACACTGTTAGTGCTGAATTTAGAAACATACCCTCAATAGTCCAACTTGGAAAGATTGCAAAACATGAAAAAATAAAGCTCTTGTATCATATCTCAGGAACCACTAAACCAATTTAAACTAAATTTGGCATAAAAATAGTGCTATAATAGTTCACCCAAAACAGGTATAAATATGATTTTACCAAACTTATTTTCAAAATGGAAGCCACATAAATTTTTTTTAGGTTGGTGAACCATTTGTATTAAACAATTAGCACTATTTCAATCGAGTTCAGAGGGTTTGGTTATGCTTAACAGTGAGATCTTTGGTGCCGGTAAGTGTGAAATGAGGTGAAGATGGAGCAGTGATAGAAAGCAAAGGTGGGGGAAATGAAAGTTCCCCCAAGAAAACCCGCTGGCCAACGGCAATGTCCACCAATTTCCCTAAATGAGAAGATCTGGATGACCTTGCTAGGGATCAAACACAGTTCACCTTCGTGAGAACTGAGTAGTCTGACTACTACACCACCACAAACCCTTATTTCAATCAAATTTGGTTTGCTGGCAGTACATACTGCACGCAATAAACACAGATTCACAACCTCTTTTATCTAAAATGTTGTGCTATAGAATTACCTAAACTAATAAATGTTTACATAGTATCTTGGAAATTACTACGGCAATTGCTGCCAAATTTGGCATACAAATAGTGTAATGGCAGGCCACCCAGAAACTAAACGACTTTACTAGATAAGACAGTTTCAAAATATCAGCAATCTAAATGTTTTAGGCTAGTATGCTACATCTACCTAACAAGATTTCAACTGAAATTTTTATGCTGACAGTGTCTAGATCACCATTATATTCATTTATCTGTAACTTTTTATCAGGCATTTTGTAAGACAGAACTACTGACATATAATGCTATTTTAACTTCATGATTTTAAAATTACTAAAACAAACCCCAACCAATTAACATACCAATAGTACTATTACTAGTAACATGAATGAAGTATCTTGTATTGTTTTGTTACTTAAGGTATATTAAAAATGATCTCTGATTACAATTTGTGATACTGTAATTATACCTCTATAACAATTAAACCAATCTGAACGCATGTAGTATGCTGGCAGTTACTGTGAGCATTAAATACAATGATTGATAACATCTTACGTGTACAATGTTGGAAGATAAATTTTAACAGTTTATCGCAATAATTTCTTAACCAAAAGCTGCTTTTAAAAAAGTTCAGTTTACATTGATACAGCTATAGCCAGCACTGTGATTCACGTGATTACTATAGCTGAGGATAAAGGCCATTGTGTATGTTGAACAAGGAAAATGTAGCACTTCTGTTGATGTAAGCTTCACACCATTTACTTGCCTGTAACAAATTGAGGACTTTCAGCTTCTTCTCATATATGAGGTGTGCACCCAGAAGCTTGGACAGTATGGGTGTAAACCTATAGGTGTGTATGAGCTCTGCACGCGCGGCCGGGTTCTGGCACGCCCTCTTCAGCAGGTTGATTCCGCACCACAGAACACCAGACCTCGACTCCAGGCCAGACATCAGCTTANCTGGCACGCCCTCTTCAGCAGGTTGATTCCGCACCACAGAACACCAGACCTCGACTCCAGGCCAGACATCAGCTTGTGCAGTGACACAAAGAACTCTGTCGACATGCTGGAACCCGGGTCGAATATGCTCAAGTCCGAGTTGATGCAGAGAATCTGTTGCATGCAAGACATACAAGAACATGACAGCTCCTGTGATAGGGTGAGTANTCGCAATAATTTCTTAACCAAAAGCTGCTTTTAAAAAAGTTCAGTTTACATTGATACAGCTATAGCCAGCACTGTGATTCACGTGATTACTATAGCTGAGGATAAAGGCCATTGTGTATGTTGAACAAGGAAAATGTAGCACTTCTGTTGATGTAAGCTTCACACCATTTACTTGCCTGTAACAAATTGAGGACTTTCAGCTTCTTCTCATATATGAGGTGTGCACCCAGAAGCTTGGACAGTATGGGTGTAAACCTATAGGTGTGTATGAGCTCTGCACGCGCGGCCGGGTTCTGGCACGCCCTCTTCAGCAGGTTGATTCCGCACCACAGAACACCAGACCTCGACTCCAGGCCAGACATCAGCTTATGCAGTGACACAAAGAACTCTGTCGACATGCTGGAACCCGGGTCGAATATGCTCAAGTCCGAGTTGATGCAGAGAATCTGTTGCATGCAAGACATACAAGAACATGACAGCTCCTGTGATAGGGTGAGTATATTTTCAAAATTAAAAAATGGGGCATTTAAAAGAATTTTTCCTGATTAAAAAAAAAAGGACAAAAATGGGACACATGGTCCATTCACTCTACGCAACTGCAATTAGTATGCAATTAGTATCTAGCATATCTGAAACTATTTTTTATTTGGATTACAGAAATGAAGTGTATTACAGAGTTTCAGCACAGGCTTTAACATTTTTAATGTACATTTAATGTTTTGTATTTAATCCAAAACGTTGATAAAATGATCAGCAAGTTCTTAGCTAGCCTAACTACTTACTAATTGGGATGAAACTAAACAAACTGCTCCAGGAAAGAAACTCATTCTACAAGAACATACTTTTCTCAAAATTCAGAAATGATACCTACTAAACAAAGCTTACCTAAATAAGACAAAAACATCTAAATTATCTCAAATACAGTATACATGATGTAACAAACATCTATTTATCCTGAACAAAATGCAGCACAGAATGTGCGAATAAAAACAAAAATTTGCAAATGAGATGGCCATTATTACATTTAGATTCCTTTGGGAAATTATGTCGGTTAAAGATTTGTACAACAAAATTGTATAAAATGGTTTAACGTTTTGGTATGCATAACACTCAAAATAAAATTCAACAATAAAAATTTTATTAATACTTTTGGTTTAGTTTAAAAAATTGAATCCTACAGTTTTAGTTTAATCAAAATTCCATTAAAATATATAGTACTTCTTCAGTTAGGGGCACTTATCTGAGTGACAGCAACAGCAATTTTAAGACAAGTATTGTTTCCAACCTGCATCATAAAAAAAAAAACNGGGCACTTATCTGAGTGACAGCAACAGCAATTTTAAGACAAGTATTGTTTCCAACCTGCATCATAAAAAAAAAAACTTGCAAATCAACATTAACGGTAATTAAATCACTTATGTTGCAGACAATACATAGTAACTTTGATNAAAAAAAAAAACTTGCAAATCAACATTAACGGTAATTAAATCACTTATGTTGCAGACAATACATAGTAACTTTGATTACACTGTTTCAGTAATCATAATCTTAATACATACATTGTCAAAAAATAGTTGCAACTGTACAGAACAGTTGGATTGCAATGCTATTCGGATAGAAGTAAAAGTTACCAAAAATAAGAAATGATTAGAAATTGAGACTGGCATGCACAACAAATNAATGCTATTCGGATAGAAGTAAAAGTTACCAAAAATAAGAAATGATTAGAAATTGAGACTGGCATGCACAACAAATTATTGTGCTACACATACATCTCTCAGTTTGTTGTAGAGCCGCCATTTTTGCAAATACATTCACTCAAGCATCGCAGCATGGAGTTCTAGAGGTCACTAATGGTGTCCTGCGATAATCCATNTTTTTGCAAATACATTCACTCAAGCATCGCAGCATGGAGTTCTAGAGGTCACTAATGGTGTCCTGCGATAATCCATCCCATGTAGCTTGAATATTTTCTCGCAGTTCTTAAAAATTTTGTGGCACGGTTGGAGTTGCAATAAAGTAGCCAATAGCACCCTTCACATTTTCAATTGGGGATAGGGCTAGCAACGCAGCTGGCCATAACAAAGTATTAATGGCTTCAAAGCACTATCTTGAGAGGGCAGCAGTATGAGGACGAGCATTGTCCTGTTGGAACAGAGTACTGGTTTGGGAGTTTCCAAACGGCAGACCACTGGCTACAGGACCTCATGAAAATACTGCTGAGCTGTCAAAGTGTCAGTGATGAAGACCAACTATCATATGGCATCCTACAAAATCGCACCCCACACCATGATACCAGCCCGTCTGTAAGCGTGCTGTGAGACAACGCATTGTTCATCTCGGTGCTGCCCACATTACCTCCATAAATGGATGCGTTGGTCGTCACCAACCAGACAAAAGCAGGACTCATCACTGAAGATTATCCACTGCCATTCTGTATGGCTCCACGACAGCCAGTCATGATATCATTGCAGACTGTGGTGAAATTGATACGGTGTTAATGGTAGTCGACATAATAATCTGTGTACATGTAGTCCTGTATCGTGAAGTCATCCGTGAATGGTACTGGCACTCACAGGATGCTACAGGTGAGCATCATTACTCACTGAATGTTGGCAATTGTGGTGGCTGGATCACCTCGCCCATGTCATACGATCAGTCAGTTCTCCCTCTGTGTGGTTTGTGACACTCCCAGATCCTGGGTATCACATGCACGTGCCTTCCTCTATCCACTGGAGCCAACAGGATGCTACAGTAATATCCCCATGACTGGTATGAAGCACAATACGGCAAAATGACCATCCCACTTCTCGCAGCACCAAGATGCAATCCCTCTTGAATGNAGCACAATACGGCAAAATGACCATCCCACTTCTCGCAGCACCAAGATGCAATCCCTCTTGAATGCACCCAACTGTTCGAAGTGCTGTCAAACTCATCTCCAAGGCATATGACACTTTGATGGGGCGCTACCCACACAATGGCAATAGTCAGAATGGAAAGCTTGCACACCAGGATAATCTTACATAAAATGACAGGTACCGCGATAAGGCCCACTCCTGCTGATGTCACTTGCGGGGCCAAGCGTGAAACATGAACCATCTACATGTCTCACACTGCCAAACATAGTCACTCTATTTCACTCATGTAGGTTGCTTTCATGTGGGTTCAACTATTTTTTTGACGATGAGTGTACAACATAGATATTAACATTTTTTACGTAAGTTCTGGTTGAGTGGTAGAAATATANTATTTTTTTGACGATGAGTGTACAACATAGATATTAACATTTTTTACGTAAGTTCTGGTTGAGTGGTAGAAATATAATGAAGTTCCAGTCACTGCAGTTCTCTTTTGCATTGGATTATGCATTGCAAAGCTTTCTTTACAGAGACACTGCACTGCAAGAACAAATTAAGTCATTGCACACGTCACTGAAATTAATTTTTACGGCCATGTTACCATGATAGTAACCTGCACCAAATACCTACATTCAAAGTTTCTTCAGTGTGCTTAGTTGATTAACATTTTCTGTACTTCTCCATGTATGTTTTGGATACCCAATTAGTTGGAATTATGCAGACTAAAAATTTCACACTTTTGGTCTACTCAGTCATATCAAAATTAAGGGTGTTTTTGTGATTCCCACCAAAATGTAATCTGCTTTCAAGACCTTGATGTTAAGAGCTGCCCAAATCTTTTCATTCACTCACTCACCCACCAAACTGTAAAATAAAATTAAAAAATCTAGACTGTATTATTTATTTACCTTTGTTGCTAGCTATGACTGGCCTAAACATAATTTCTAACTTTTGACATTGGTGATGTTTTAACCAAATAAATATTTTCCACTACCCATGCAGTACATTACCAACCTATATGACAACATTTTCAACTCCATTTGCAAAATGATTACATTTTTTACTTAAAATATTAGAGAAAAGTAACAGACTTTTTTACAACGAAAACCAATTTGACAATAATTCTAGGGGCTGCAGTGGCACAGTGGCTAGAGCACTTGCCTCCTACCAAGGTGAACCGGGTTAAATTTCCGGCGGGACTGCTCCCGGATTTTCGTATGTAGGAATCATGCCAGACAATGATACTGGTCGTTACATTTTCTCAGGGATATCCAGTTTCCCCCGCATTTACTTTCCAGTGTTGCTCAATACTCACCTCACTGCACCCTCATCTGCTCTCAAGGCCCTGATATTAAGAGCAGCACAAACATCTCCACAATTATCCTGTATGTTACCATAAAATTATTTAGGCAGTAATTAAACCACCTATCATCAGCATTTAAGATGAGAATGAGAAGAAAAATAAATATAAACTTAAAACACATTTTGACAACTGCATATATCATTATTATAACATTGTGGCTCATTATAAAGAACAGCCATTAAATGTAAAGGAAATTTTGTTTACTGACTTCTCTGTTTGTTATGAAATATCCCAACATCCTGCTTTTTCAACTTACATTTCTTGATTTCTGCCAGTGGTTGCATAACAATGGTACATCACAGACTATAAATTGTTATGAAAACGGTTTAAAAATTATATAATTGGAAAAATTTATAAATGAAGGAAAATATGACCATTTATGTTAATAAAATGTTGATTAGATGAAAAATAAAAATATTCAAGCTAATAAATAAATGTCAACTGGCATGTGTTCATTATTCTAACTGACCTGCAGACACTTCTGAAGTCCATTTAACACCTTCTCTGACTTGTTCTTTGAGTATTCCAAAGAACCAGTAACAAACTCTTTCATGTGCTGGTACTTCTCCATTTTTCATAAATTCTTTAAAATCTGGATAAATAGTTCTGTGATAATGCATGCACTGAAAAAAGAAAATTACACAAAGTTTTTAGTATTTTTCTACTATAAAATAAAACTTCAGTACTTAGTATCTTGCATTTTACTCCATGTTACATGACATTTTTCAAACAGTAGCAAGTAAATAATTTAACAGCTACAAAATACAAACGCAAGTAAAGCCCAAGTCTAATTATTAACATACTATATAATGATTTTGAAGTTTTAAAAAACATTTGGACTAGCACAAAATTTTATAATGCTGGGGTTTCATGAGATACTTAGAAATATGTCGTGTTAAAATTGTTATGAATGTTTTTATATGATGACATTACAGATGTATTAGCTATGTTTTTTTGTGAATTTGGTGTCATTGTGCATTCCTGACCACTTCTATGAATATTTGTAAGATCATAGAGTTCTGTTGTTTCACGTGAAGTGCGACTCATATGAAGGATACTGTATCAGTCAAGAATAGCAAATATTTTCTTTGTCAGTGGTTCTGTTAGNCACTGCACTGCAAGAACAAATTAAGTCATTGCACACGTCACTGAAATTAATTTTTACGGCCATGTTACCATGATAGTAACCTGCACCAAATACCTACATTCAAAGTTTCTTCAGTGTGCTTAGTTGATTAACATTTTCTGTACTTCTCCATGTATGTTTTGGATACCCAATTAGTTGGAATTATGCAGACTAAAAATTTCACACTTTTGGTCTACTCAGTCATATCAAAATTAAGGGTGTTTTTGTGATTCCCACCAAAATGTAATCTGCTTTCAAGACCTTGATGTTAAGAGCTGCCCAAATCTTTTCATTCACTCACTCACCCACCAAACTGTAAAATAAAATTAAAAAATCTAGACTGTATTATTTATTTACCTTTGTTGCTAGCTATGACTGGCCTAAACATAATTTCTAACTTTTGACATTGGTGATGTTTTAACCAAATAAATATTTTCCACTACCCATGCAGTACATTACCAACCTATATGACAACATTTTCAACTCCATTTGCAAAATGATTACATTTTTTACTTAAAATATTACNAGTACATTACCAACCTATATGACAACATTTTCAACTCCATTTGCAAAATGATTACATTTTTTACTTAAAATATTACAGAAAAGTAACAGACTTTTTTACAACGAAAACCAATTTGACAATAATTCTAGGGGCTGCAGTGGCACAGTGGCTAGAGCACTTGCCTCCTACCAAGGTGAACCGGGTTAAATTTCCGGCGGGACTGCTCCCGGATTTTCGTATGTAGGAATCGTGCCAGACAATGATACTGGTCGTTAGATTTTCTCAGGGATCTCCAGTTTCCCCCGCATTTACTTTCCAGTGTTGCTCAATACTCACCTCACTGCACCCTCATCTGCTCTCAAGGCCCTGATATTAAGAGCAGCACAAACATCTCCACAATTATCCTGTATGTTACCATAAAATTATTTAGGCAGTAATTAAACCATGTATCATCAGCATTTAAGATGAGAATGAGAAGAAAAATACATATAAACTTAAAACACATTTTGACAACTGCATATATCATTATTATAACATTGTGGCTCATTATAAAGAACAGCCATTAAATGTAAAGGAAATTTTGTTTACTGACTTCTCTGTTTGTTATGAAATATCCCAACATCCTGCTTTTTCAACTTACATTTCTTGATTTCTGCCAGTGGTTGCATAACAATGGTACATCACAGACTATAAATTGTTATGAAAACTGTTTAAAAATTATATAATTGGAAAAATTTATAAATGAAGGAAAATATGACCATTTATGTTAATGAAATGTTGATTAGATGAAAAATAAAAATATGCAAGCTAATAAATAAATGTCAACTGGCATGTGTTCATTATTCTAACTGACCTGCAGGCACTTCTGAAGTCCATTTAACACCTTCTCTGACTTGTTCTTTGAGTATTCCAAAGAACCAGTAACAAACTCTTTCATGTGCTGGTACTTCTCCATTTTTCATAAATTCTTTAAAATCTGGATAAATAGTTCTGTGATAATGCATGCACTGAAAAAAGAAAATTACACAAAGTTTTTAGTATTTTTCTACTATAAAATAAAACTTTAGTACTTAGTATCTTGCATTTTACTCCATGTTACATGACATTTTTCAAACAGTAGCAAGTAAATAATTTAACAGCTACAAAATACAAACGCAAGTAAAGCCCAAGTCTAATTATTAACATACTATATAATGATTTTGAAGTTTTAAAAAACATTTGGACTAGCACAAAATTTTATAATGCTGGGGTTTCATGAGATACTTAGAAATATGTCGTGTTAAAATTGTTATGAATGTTTTTATATGATGACATTACAGATGTATTAGCTATGTTTTTTTGTGAATTTGGTGTCATTGTGCATTCCTGACCACTTCTATGAATATTTGTAAGATCATAGAGTTCTGTTGTTTCAGGTGAAGTGCGACTCATATGAAGGATACTGTATCAGTCAAGAATAGCAAATATTTTCTTTGTCAGTGGTTCTGTTAGNGTGAAGTGCGACTCATATGAAGGATACTGTATCAGTCAAGAATAGCAAATATTTTCTTTGTCAGTGGTTCTGTTAGAAAACACATCAAAAAAGAAAGAGAAAGTGCTGTGTGAACAGGTAAGTAAATTTATTATATTGAACAAGTCCAACTTGGTTTGGTAGTTACATAAAAGTGAGGTAGGGTACACAGTATTTCTATCTGTAGTGTATTTGTGAACAGGGTTTCCAAAAATCATTTTTACTGTAGGGGTATTTCATTTGATATTTTCTTGCATTTCTCACTACTACAATAAATGCACTATTTAAACTCTAGTGTCACATAATATGTACTTTTGAAACTTTAACTATCAATATTATAGAGTAAATTACCCAAAATTACACAGAAAGGTCTTTTGAATGGGGTTTCCAAAAAAACAAAATATTTGATGTGTTTTATTTTTATTTTCCTCTACTAACTTGTCTTTACTTATTTTATCATTATTAACATTTTAATATCACATTTGCGCTTTGGAAACACTTATAAATAGTAATTATGAAATCATTATAAAGAATAGTGACTTTTCTAAAAACAAAAGAAAATTCACAGAAAATGGTATAATTCAACTCTACTAATTACACAGAACATAAATTTACTAGGGGCATCAACATATTATCATTTCCTACAAACCACAAATATGAAAGTGGGAAGGGCTATGAAGATGAGGGAAAGTGTGGGGTAAAACACGCAAAGATTATGTAACTTACATGTGAATATGACACAGAACCATACCCCATACCCGGTAGATGATCCCATACATCAGAGAATGAAAACATGCAAAACACATTTGTTTGAAAGGGGTTGCGGTATAAACATAAAAGCATAACAGTATAAATACTAAATAATTTGCTAAAATTCTTATTTGAATATCTATGTATAATGCATTAACATATTATGATATGAATTGCAAATGTGTGTTAAAACAACTCATATCACGAATTTCAATCCCAAATGTAAAAAAAAAAAGNATTATGATATGAATTGCAAATGTGTGTTAAAACAACTCATATCACGAATTTCAATCCCAAATGTAAAAAAAAAAAGATGTACGTACATTTTATACGATAGGATGTTATATATATTTTTAGTGTGACATCTTAAAAGTCCANAAAGATGTACGTACATTTTATACGATAGGATGTTATATATATTTTTAGTGTGACATCTTAAAAGTCCACAAAAATTTGTCTTGATTATACGAAATTTTACATTCTATCAATTTTGTATTTCACTTTCACATGAACGTAACTAACCGCCAAATCTGTTTAATAAACAAATGCCGCTTGACAGAAAAATACAAATCAGGTTTGCAACCACTACTGTTTATAAACAATATGCTTTTAAAACAATTAAAAATTATTTAACTATATAGTAACCTTCATTTTTATGAACAAATTAAGAGGATTTTGTCATGATAATAGAATTGGAGAAAAACCACGTTCATAAAGTTGAGAAAACATTTGACAAATGAACTACATAAAAATTTAAAAAGGGGGAAAAAAAAATCAGGTTACTCAATCTATAAATATTAAAACTATTACACAATGTAAAATTAACGAGAATCAGGTAATTTACGCATAATTTTTTTAAATGCTAAGTGCAGTTTCAAAAGAATATTCCGGCCGTTATAGAACAATGAAGTTATGTAATGTTGTACAAATTGTAATAAAAACAGCTGATAGTGTAAATAAATAGAAAAGGCCCAAAAGAGTTCGTCCGCAGCCACGATATTCCGCGCCCCCCTAACAGGCATATTAATTTAGGAATTTATGCTTATGAGACAGTAATTTATACGCGATCTCGCAGAGCTGAAATTGCCACTCAGCGTGCGCAGGCACAGCTCAATGAGCTAGAGAATTATTTCCGCCTGTGGCGAATTAAAGTAAATGTGGGAAAATGCGAGTCTGTAGTTTTGACTCGACGGAATATTCCTCCCAATTTGCCACATCTTACTCTCTTTGGGGAGGATATTCCATTTAAAGATGAGGTAAAATACCTTGGTTTCGTTATGGATAAAAGGCTGACATGGTGCCGCTATGTTGAACTTAAGAGGAACTTANAAATACCTTGGTTTCGTTATGGATAAAAGGCTGACATGGTGCCGCTATGTTGAACTTAAGAGGAACTTAGCATATGCGCGCATGTCAGCCTTATACCCTCTTCTAGTTAGTGGCTCAGATTTGTCACAGAATAATGGGATACGATTATGTCAGACATTGATTCGCCCCATTATCACTTATGCAGCGCCCGCTTGGGCGTACTGTGCACAAACTCACTTGCATTCATAACAAGTGGTGCAAAATAAATGAATTCAGATTGGCAGCTAATGCACCCAGGTATGTCCCTGTTAGATGCTTGCACGCCGAATTAAAACAAGAAATGCTGGACGAAGTTATTCGCAAGCAAACCGAGCGTTCATCAAATAAGATCGCATTTAATCGCTTAATTAATTAATAGTGGCTTTTTGTTTGTGTGTCTGACCTTCAGTCGGGCATACGGGAGTAATCCTAACGATGACTACAGGCTGCATATAATATATATTATGTTAGTTAATTCATATCAAGTCTACTAAGAGTCTTGACTCATAGTACTTCAACAGTCCTCGTGGACTTAATTTTAGTTTAGTTTAGGTTATTTAGATTAAGATTAACCTCTTCTTTCAGATAAATTACCATCTTGCGAGAATTATGAAAAAGTCGGTTTGTGCCAGCTGCTGGCACTCACCGACAGCTAATTCTATTTTATGTTTAAGTTTCAGGATCCACTGGTGATTCGGNACTCCACTTCGTTGCAGCTTGCAGTCGGGCTCGTGGGGGACCTGCCCAATCGCGCTCTCCCCCCACCAGAGTGATGCGCAAGTATCACTCTGGTTAAACCCAGCACCAAATGAAAGAAAGTTTACCCGCCTCCTCTCTACTGGCACTTTTTCCTATCATAATAAAGAGCACAATTCCTATCCTCTGTCTCCTGTAGCATTTTCTGTTAAATATGATAATGCATGAAACAATTTTTTTAAATTATTTCCTGTCGAAAGGGTTTTTACGGTGATTATGCCGGTTTTTCCCCTTCTCTTCTAAATATAGTTGAGCTATAAGTACACTTAGGTAGGTTGTCATGGCCAAAAGCAGGCCATGGCAGCCCAATCCCTCTTTGCCGTGATGCATGTCTCCTTGCATGAAATCCCTTCCTTGTAGGCGTATGGGGCTTAGCCCTGAGACGCACTTAACTCCCCCGTCCCTTCCGCGGGCTCATATAACACTTAGTTTTAGAGTAGTTAGTTAAAAAAAAAAGTTCGTCCGCTTTGTCGAACATGAAATGTAGGTTATTCTGCAGTCGCCGTAGGTGACGGTTCGGGTTNCGTCCCTTCCGCGGGCTCATATAACACTTAGTTTTAGAGTAGTTAGTTAAAAAAAAAAAGTTCGTCCGCTTTGTCGAACATGAAATGTAGGTTATTCTGCAGTCGCCGTAGGTGACGGTTCGGGTTTTTGGAGCTCGGCGTTGGGGTAGCGGCGTAATTTTGTGTTTGTGTCGTTTTGACCGATTTCGTGAGATAAATGGGCCTATTTTTGGATTTTTTGTGTTTCGTTTGGAATCGTTGATGTTGGCCGTAGGCGCTACCACAGGCCATTGTAAATCCTAAAAAAAAATTGTAATTTTTGCGAATATTGACTACAGTTTTTCGAATGAAATGAAATTATACAGCAGGGTTTTTCAGAATATTCTAAACAAATGGCCCGGCAAAAAGTACTTTGGAATATACCGGTTCCTGCCAATTTTCTTTATTCTTGGGGCAGCTTTGGAGTTTTCTATGATTAATTGGCATGTTGGAGAAGTGAACTTTTANCTTTGGAGTTTTCTATGATTAATTGGCATGTTGGAGAAGTGAACTTTTACAAAACCTACAAACGTCGTCAGGCACAAAAAATTGCAGAATCTATCGCCCTCGCGGAAAAGTCTTCATAATGCCGGCCGGTACTTCGTGGTCGCACTACTTGAAATTTTTCGCAGCTTCAATGTTGTGTATGATGTCTGGTGCGCAAGTCGTTCACGTGTGGTACAGACCTCTAGATGATTTGAATTTCGTGGTGAATAAAGAACTGGAGGAAATTAAGTCTGACAAAAGACTTTAATGTGTATAAATTTAACGTCTAGAAAGTAGGAAATGTTTTGTAAAGTTACATCAATTAGCGAACTAGGTTAAGTTTACCTCCACTTACTTATCCACCAGACGTTGTGAAAGTTTGTTTAAAGAAGCCGAAGCTTCAAAGTTTCACCGAATCATCAGGCAGCATAGTATTGGACATTGTTATCACAGCTGTGTGCACATGAAATTCAAGAAGTTGGACAGTGAACTTAAGTAGTTTGTGTTAATAATGGCTTGTCATAATCATGTGAATAGTGATTGTGTAGCTGTAATTGTGATTTATTCACTTGTTCAGAAATATATCAATCATGATAAGTAAAAAATGTGACAACTGTTTTGTTAAACTTATAAACAGATTATGTGGAAACTGCAACCTGACCAATTTGTACAAGGTTGTGGGGATTTCTGATGTNTTGTTAAACTTATAAACAGATTATGTGGAAACTGCAACCTGACCAATTTGTACAAGGTTGTGGGGATTTCTGATGTAGTGTTGTTTTCTGGTAGATTCATATAGCATATTGTATGAATTTAGGAAGTAACCATTCATAAACCACTGTAGATGATTTAGTAAGTAGGTACCGCTTCATTTTAGTAACTGTTTTGAAAACTGGAAAAGTTTTAAAAATGGCTGTACATAAGTTGCTGAATGATGTCAGCATAGGTGTTTTTTACTTTTCATCTGTGTGTTCTTAGGGTTTCCAAATTTTTCAGATACGCCATAAAGGACACTTCCAACGACCCTACAAATGCCTGACCCTATTAAATTAATAAGGAAAATTGTTATATACTTGCACATTACAATCTGTAATGTGCAATAGTATTATACATCGGACACAATTTTCTCTGAACATACACAATCACAAGCAACCATAGTCGTGATTCGAATACTTCCACGAACGCACTTGGCGAATGCCACCTGTGAGCATCAGTTGGCCATTGGGTTAGAGCATTGCAGTAAAACTATCTGTAATTGCAGAAGTTTAAATGTTACTGACATTATGTTTATTAATATTCAGTTTATTTTGGAAGAAATCTGAGATATGGGTTAAATGATGCCCCGTCCGATGTCCATACGCAATAATTCTTTCAGCCCCTGGATACGGATAAATCCCATACAATATGGGACAGCTGGCAATGCTAGTTGCCCTTGAAGTTCCAAAGTAGGGAAAGCATTGAAGATCAAGGAAATTGTAGGGTAATAACTAAAAAACTAATGACATTCATGAAAAAAATTCCATAAGAAGAAAAAGTAAAATACACCATTGCCCAAATGACTAGATAGGCCTACATTTCACATGAGTCGACACTACCAATTTTCAATAGTAACCAGTGTCAGACTGCTACCCAAGGAAAATGATCACATATTGAGAAAAAAGGGGTACAAACATAAATTTAAGATGCAGTGAAAAAAGAAAGTATTACATTTACAATATCAAAAAATTACCAAACCCACCTATACATTTACATTAATGAACACATCACAGCAGCAAACAAATTTCTCTGTAAAAAAGCTAGAGATTTATGAAAAAAATGGATACCAATACACATGGACACGTGACGAAGGTAGATGTTCATTAAAAAAAATGACAAGAGTACGTGATTCACATAAAAAATGAAAGTGTAATTAAACTGCTAGAAGCGGAATCTTTAGTGTTTCGTCACTTGCCTTTGTACAGCCTAAAACCTTAAGTCTTAGATTAATAATCAACCAAAGTCCCCTGTAAGTGATAATGTGCCTATGGAAAGATGCTCAGAGGATGAAGATAATGTTAACCCTACAAAACTATAAGTTAGAGAAGCTGAATATGACACCATCAAACAAGTCATGTTTCAAGATCACCCCAAAGGTATAGTTCTTGCCACACACAACACAATAAGTTTAAGGAATTAGGTAAATGATTTAAATGAAAGTTCAAACAGTGGACTTTCTAGTTTTAACAGAAGCATGACCTTAGAGATTAAGAATGTGCTTACCATAAATTAAATGGTTTTGATGCTTCTTTCTCTTGTAGGAAAAGTTGGAACGCTGGGGGTATAGCTATCTACTATCGCATCAGTTGGAAATGTAAAATATTATGCCAATTGGATAGTGATCACAATATACTGCATCTTCATGTCTGTAATAGGATGCATCCAACTAGAATAAGACAGAATGACTACCTTGCTAGATAATTTCTTGATAAACAATTTCAAATTTTTGTACAAAATAAGTAATATCCTATGATGTTTGTGATCACATTTGAAGGGCACAGAGAAAGAATGATCAGGGTCACAANGTACAAAATAAGTAATATCCTATGATGTTTGTGATCACATTTGAAGGGCACAGAGAAAGAATGATCAGGGTCACAAAAACATAATTGTACAGGAGAGCATTTGTAAAGTTTAAAGCCATACAACTCTTCAACCATGCACTGAATTTACCTGCAACATTTCTACTGTACTGTACTCAAGGAACTATTTACTAAAATGCTAAATGTAAAAAAACAAATACTACAAATATTTTGTGTACAATAATTAATTTATATAACACTTGCACTGACTCTGATAGTTATTTCACTGTACTTTCTTGGGAAGAATACACTAAACCGTCACAAATTGTTACAAAACCGCTATAACAAAATATTCTTGTTGAGCCCAAAAATTTGTACCAAGGTCGTATTCGCATTCCCAAAGCAAAACATAATAACCTTCAAACCTTTAAGAGAGTTTGTAGAAAAGAAGCACAAGACTTCTAATATTCACTATCTGTTCTCGGCCATGGCGACACTCCAGAGGAAAGAGACTGTGATTACTGAAAGTAAGGTTGAGTTTCTAAGGAAATATTTACAACAAAATGCTACACCTAATACAATGACAATCCTTTTCTCCTTTTTTTAATTTGTATTTCAGATGTGACAAGGCCTAGCAGTGAAATTGGGAATGAAAGTGAGATTCATGAGACAAATAACTCTAATATTCTCATACTTAAAGAATTTAATAGCCTCTAATCAATATTGTAACAGAGAGGCATTTTTCCCTACTGAAACTGATGATATAGATATGTATTTTGAGGAGTCACTCGCATACCAGATAAAAAGTAGACCTAAGGCAGTAGAGGCAGAAGGCAAACACTCTTCACAACATACACCATATTGGATTACCCCTGCTCTCTCTCTGTAACCTCATAGCGAGGGTAAATATCCTATTTACCAAAACGAAAAGAGAACCAGGTACTGTAACTGTGAAACAGGAATATATAGACCTTAGAAATCACTTAAAAAAAGGAGAATTAAAAATGTGTACTATTAACAAAAACTAAAAAGTTGTAAACATAACCCTAAAAGATCTGGCATATCATAAATGAAGTATTAACAAACAAATGGGTGAAAAACACAGTAATATAGATGAAATTGAAATTGATAAGAATATTACTGACATCTGAAATTGCAGTCAATTTTAATCAGTATTTTATGCAAATTGGTCCATCCTTGGCCCATAATATTCACTCCTGTAGACACAGACCTGTGCGCTCATACTCTGTTCATGGGTACAGTTACTTTTCAAGAAATCTCTATTTCCACACTAAAAAAAAACAAAAACAATGTAAGACCAGATGAGTTACCAAATAGTATTTTCATTAAATGTAAAAACACATGCAGAAAACGTGTAGCAAAGTTTGTAAACAAATCATTTCTATCAGGTGCTGTTCCAAGGAAATGCAAAATAGCTTGAGTTATCTCCATCNAATCAATATTGTAACAGAGAGGCATTTTTCCCTACTGAAACTGATGATATAGATATGTATTTTGAGGAGTCACTCGCATACCAGATAAAAAGTAGACCTAAGGCAGTAGAGGCAGAAGGCAAACACTCTTCACAACATACACCATATTGGATTACCCCTGCTCTCTCTCTGTAACCTCATAGCGAGGGTAAATATCCTATTTACCAAAACGAAAAGAGAACCAGGTACTGTAACTGTGAAACAGGAATATATAGACCTTAGAAATCACTTAAAAAAAGGAGAATTAAAAATGTGTACTATTAACAAAAACTAAAAAGTTGTAAACATAACCCTAAAAGATCTGGCATATCATAAATGAAGTATTAACAAACAAATGGGTGAAAAACACAGTAATATAGATGAAATTGAAATTGATAAGAATATTACTGACATCTGAAATTGCAGTCAATTTTAATCAGTATTTTATGCAAATTGGTCCATCCTTGGCCCATAATATTCACTCCTGTAGACACAGACCTGTGCGCTCATACTTTGTTCATGGGTACAGTTACTTTTCAAGAAATCTCTATTTCCACACTAAAAAAAACAAAAACAATGTAACACCAGATGAGTTACCAAATAGTATTTTCATTAAATGTAAAAACACATGCAGCAAAGTTTGTAAACAAATCATTTCTATCAGGTGCTGTTCCAAGGAAATGCAAAATAGCTTGAGTTATCTCCATCTTTATAAAGACCGGTGAAAAAGAGAAGGTAAGTAATTGCCATCCCATTTCAAGACCACCAACTATCTCAAAAATACTAGAAAAGCATGTTAAAAGCCATTACTTTCTTTTCTCCATACTCACAATATGCTGTATTGTCACCAGTATGGCTTTTGACCTAAGTTAAGCACCCAAAATGCAACCTTAGATATTGCAACTAGAAAAGAAGCGGTATTAGACTAAGGGAATGTTGCTACAGGATTATTTCTTGACCTAAAGAAAGCTTTGACACAGTAGACCACAAAATAATACTAGAGAAAATAGAATGTCTGGACATAAGTGGCTTATCTGTACCTAGCTCCAATCGTTGGGCTCAGCAAGTTATTAAGCACGACTGACTTGAGACGTATTTACTTTTCCTTAATCCATTCACATCTCTCCTACATGATACCTATCTGGGGACATACAACTAATAGACTACATCTGCTGTGTGTTCTACAGAACTGAGCAATAAAAACACTATATGGATTTCACCTCTCATCAAAACTTCTCTACTCAAAGTCAAACGTATATGTTTTTGAAATATTTAGAAAAATATAGCCCTGCTTATTGATGTATAAAATTACACACAGGCTATGACATAATAATATAATTTTCCACTTACAGTGTTATCCATGATCACAACACTAAACAACAAAATAGTATTTACTGTCCACACTCACAGTTTTCAAAGAGTTAAGGGACAAAAATTTTATTAGTAAAACTCTATAATGTCTTAGGTACCTGATAAATTTAAATCTATACAGAACTTTTGTATCTTCTTAAAATTGATAAAATCATTTTATACCAAAATAAATTATGAGTGAAACAACCTTGCGGATATATTTGTAAAAGTATTAAGTGAAGACCATGTTAATATCTTGTAAGTAACATCAATGTTTTTCTAGGTTAGAAAATTTGCGTTCCTAATGAATAGGTTTATTGTATAAAGACTAGTATAGTTGTTTATGATATAAGTTAGTAGATAATGTTATATATTATAATATATTACTGTATGTATGTTTACTGTACAAGTGTAAAAATGTGTCGTTTTAGATGTTAGATAAATGTAAAATGAGCACTTGCATTGCCTCGTCATTGCAAGTTCATCTTGTAAGTACTGGCTCATTTAAATGAACCTCGGCTTATAGAGGCAAACTGTTATAACCAAATAAATAAATAAATAAGCACATTTAACACTTGTAATAAATATACACAACACTACATTTGTAAAGGACTAGCCTAAATTCTCTTTTCTTACGGGGGGAAAAAATTATAGCTAGTCATTCTCTTGATTCAGAAACATTCTTCAAGATGTTTCCTTGCTAGAACCAAAGCCATGTTACACAGCATATACACAAATATGTGGAAAGTAACCAGGTAGTGGATAGTACACCACAAAATAACTCAAAATGTCCTAATGTCGATAGTTTTAGAGTTGCAGACCTTCCAACATTGTACCAGACGTATTGGTAATGGTCGATCTCCTACAAGGTGTGCCTATTAATGTGCTCAGCTGGATTGGTATCCACCTGTCTCGCACAGGTGGATAGGCCGTACGGGACCAATCGCCTGGCCTGCATGCTCCCCGGATCTTAATCCACTGGACTATACCTGTGGGGGCATCTCAAGGCCATTGTTTATGCAACTCCAGTTCTGGATATAGCAGTGTTTCACCAGAAAATGGAACAAGGTTGCCAGCAGATACGTGCATTCCTGGAGTATTTGAACAGGTCAGACAATTGACGCAGCGTGTTCAGGCACAAGGTGGGCATTTGGAGTACTTATAGAGTGAGGTGTCATTGCTGGTACATGGACATGGCTACAGCTACTCGAACTGGAATGTGACAGGAAGACTATTACGAATACATCCAGTACAACATTGGAAGGTCTGTAACTCTGAAACTATTAACTTTAGGACATGTGTTCATAGGGACATTTTGTGTTGTTTTGTGGTGTACTATTCACACCCTGATTACGTCCCACATATTTGGGAACATCCTATATGTATGCACATCTTTGTACTGCTATACAGTTGTTTCTTATGTTTCACATGGTGCTGATTGTGTTTACTACATTCGCAAAACCTTCAAGACTTATTTTCAGACCTGCCTGTGTATATTCATTCTTGCATGCCATAGAAGAGATTACAATTTTATACACATTGCAGCCAAGTACCACACAGCAATAAGATCAAGTGTTTTATCACCAAAACAGCACAAACATCCCAACAACCAAAAATTACGTGCCTAAGTACCTAACCACATTTGGGGTAATCACAGAAGTCATCAAAACCAAAGTGCAATGGAAGCACCAAGGAAATAAGAGGTTGTAAGGACATTAAACCACGTACTAAAAGAGCATCAACATTAAAAATTTCTACTCACTTGTTCCACAAAAAATTAGAAGAAAATATAATAAGGCATGTACATCTTCCAACACAAAAAACTAGAAGAGAAACTGCAAGACATGTAACATCTTAAAGTTTTATCTCAAGTTACTTACGTGAGATGCAACTGGTTGGACTGCTGGAGGCAATAGACGAGGGCAAGCAGGTCGATGCCTGCTTCATAGACTTTGCTAAGGCATTTTTTATAAGGTTGCCCATGGGTTTTGATACAAAAAGTGGATGAGCTACTAGATGATAACAGGGTAGTAAATTGGATAAGTGACTTCCTGGAGGAGAAAACAGAGGGTGAAAGTGGGAAGTCCTTCTTGGAGGAAGGTGGGGTTACGTGAGAGAGACTACAGAGTAGTGTGCTGGGCCCCTCATTATGGTTAATTACCTGGGTATGATTGTGGGTGGCAATGTGAGGCCATTTGCAGATGATTGTGGGCTGTATGCAGAGATGTGTGGGAAGAATAAGTTGCAGGAGGACATAGAACAAATAAGGAGGTGAACAGAAAGGAATAAAATTAAGGTTAATGTACAAAAAATGAAAATTGCAAGGTTCACTAGAAAGAAGGGAAGGTATTAAGGCATTTATAAATGGAAAAGCGAAGAGATAGGAGAAGCGTCAGAGTATAAGTACCTAGAGGTGGTGATTCAGAGTGATCTTAAGTGGAAAAAGCAAGTACAGAGATTCGTATCAAAAGGGAGAAGGGCTTTGGGAATGGTGGGATGGGTCTTGAAGGGGGTCAGTGGGGAGGTGAACTAGAAGCTTTATAAAGCTATGATTAGGCCGATAATAGACAGCCACAGTCCGAGACCCATATGTGGAAATGGAGGTATGGAAGCTGAAGAAGGTGCAAATAAAGGCAGCAAGGTGGATTAGGGGTAAATGGGGAAGTTAGAGGCAAAAAGGTGAGGATTAAATTAATTTTAGGCCATTGTTAATGATGAAGGGGTATGGGTGGTGCTCGCTAAGGAACACGCAAAGAGTGGAGACTGAAGTGAAGTTAGCTTCAAATCCCAGCTATGCATGCTTTTTTCCTGGTGACCGCCAACCTTTGAAGAAAAGAACTACCAGCAGGCTCTACGTCCAAAAAAAAACACAACCACACAGGCTAGGAACAAACAACTTAATATAGAAATAGCTAAAGTACATAGCCAAAGCACACAGCTGCATGCTAAAATTTTGCCCTTTGGAAAAGTGCCCTCAGTGCAACTTCCTGGAATAAAGTGTGAAGTTTATATGCTTGAAAAATAAAAACTGATCAATGCACAAAAACCAGGCCAATTACACCTTGCTCCCACATAACTGTAGTATACAAATATGCTTAAAAGTCAAGGTACCACGCTTCCAACCTTGGGAAATAACACTAGCACACAAGGTGAATGCAAAAGCAGCGTAGGAACCAATGGCTAATAAAACAAAATATAAATCAAAGCAAACTAAATTCAAAGTTAAATTAATTAAATAATGGGCCCAACCAAGACGTATATGAAGTTCCATAAGGATGTGAACAAAATTTGATTACTCATCATGTTGGCAATATTTTTTTCCTGCATAGTTTGCAAACATCATCACAATGGGACTAGCTTCATTATATTACGTTCAGTGCTAAGAAGGTGCATGAATTTTTTTAAGCCCCAAAGCAGGCATACATCTTGTTCCATAAAGGAAAGAACCATTTATAATTGTTACCATACATAATTTTACTCTAGAATTTTCTGGCAATGCTTTGCAAATTAAAACCACAATATCACCAACTTAATTTAATTCAGTATTAGGAAAATGTGTGAATTTTTCCAGCGCCGTGCATGATGAACAGCGCGGTTCCATAAGGCAGTGAACAATGATTAGGCCTAATTGCTCATCATGCAATATATAAGGGGAAGATTTTTTTTGCATAGTGTGTGCACACAAAACACTTAGATGTAAATATCAGGCAGTAAACGACGACTGTAAAACTGAGCTAGTTCTGTTTACTTATCTTTCTGTATATTTCTATGTGTGAATTCTGTGTGCATCGGACATAGCACAATATCAGAAACCATTACATTGTAATGTTTGATGGTAAAAGGATGTGAATGTTTCAGAAGTGAAGTTGTGTCAATCGTATGCAGATGACAGAAACTTCTTTTCGCTGCAATTTCTTGAAGGTCATGAACTACTGCACAAGGTACACACTTTTCTTCAATGATATTCTATTTACGTGCAAGGCAGTCAGGGCTTGCACCCAAAAATCCACGTTCGAGATCTACAAAGAAGCCGCATTATCCTGAAATTGTTGCGACAGCAATGCGTTCACTCTGACAACCGTTTTTAGTTACCATCTCGAAAAGATAAGGTTCGTTTGTAAAATTAACGAGATTTGTGAACAATGTAGAGTATTTTCAGCGGCAAACATCATCAGAATCACTAGTTGTCAGTTGTACACTTCTCCCTTTATGCCTTATATTACTGATTTCTTCATAATGATGCCACTTTCTGACATTTCTCGCAAGGAAGAAATGAAATTTCTCATAATTCTTTGACAGTGTCTGCTGAAGGATGAATTGCATGGACATCAGTGACGTACTCTGCTGAGGGCCTATAAACATCATCTGGTTTAACAGACTGTATCCTATGTAATTTCATACAGGTTGATTTCCTTCTTAGTAAACAAATTTACCCCAAGCTGCACTTTCATGTCTGGTATTTTTTCTTATGACCTTATAAAAGGACTGTACATTACGTTTAGAGCTGGAAAAATTGACTTATTTTACTTATACTGCCCTTGTGATATAGTGGTTTTCGTTTCCAAAGCATTGCCAAAAAATGCTGTATTAAAACCATGTGTGCTAACAGATATAAATGGTTATTATCTTTATAAAANGGCTAATAAAACAAAATATAAATTGAAGCTTATAATAGCACGCAGCATATAAATCAAAGCAAACTAAATTCAAAGTTAAATTAATTAAATAATGGGCCCAACCAAGACGTATATAAAGTTCCATAAGGATGTGAACAAAATTTGATTACTCATCATGTTGGCAATATTTTTTTCCTGCATAGTTTGCAAACATCATCACAATGGGACTAGCTTCATTATATTACGTTCAGTGCTAAGAAGGTGCATGCATTTTTTTAAGCCCCAAAGCAGGCATACATCTTGTTCCATAAAGGAAAGAACCATTTATAATTGTTACCATACATTATTTTACTCTAGAATTTTCTGGCAATGCTTTGCAAATTAAAACCACAATATCACCAACTTAATTTAATTCAGTATTAGGAAAATGTGTGAATTTTTCCAGCACCGTGCATGATGAACAGCGCGGTTCCATAAGGCAGTGAACCATGATTAGGCCTAATTGCTCATCATGCAATATATAAGGGGAAGATTTATTTTGCGTAGTGTGTGCACACAAAACACTTAGATGTAAATATCAGGCAGTAAACGACAACTGTAAAACTGAGCTAGTTCTGTTTACTTATCTGTTTCTTATCTTTCTGTATATTTCTATGTGTGAATTCTGTGTGCATCGGACATAGCACAATATCAGAAACCATTACATTGNCTTATCTTTCTGTATATTTCTATGTGTGAATTCTGTGTGCATCGGACATAGCACAATATCAGAAACCATTACATTGTAATGTTTGATGGTAAAAGGATGTGAATGTTTCAGAAGTGAAGTTGTGTCAATCGTATGCAGATGACAGAAACTTCTTTTTGCTGCAATTTCTTGAAGGTCATGAACTACTGCACAAGGTACACACTTTTCTTCAATGATATTCTATTTACGTGCAAGGCAGTCAGGGCTTGCACCCAAAAATCCACGTTCGAGATCTACAAAGAAGCCGCATTATCCTGAAATTGTTGCGACAGCAATGCGTTCACTCTGACAACCGTTTTTAGTTACCATCTCGAAAAGATAAGGTTCGTTTGTAAAATTAACGAGATTTGTGAACAATGTAGAGTATTTTCAGCGGCAAACATCATCAGAATCACTAGTTGTCAGTTGTACACTTCTCCCTTTATGCCTTATATTACTGATTTCTTCATAATGATGCCACTTTCTGACATTTCTCGCAAGGAAGAAATGAAATTTCTCATAATTCTTTGACAGTGTCTGCTGAAGGATGAATTGCATGGACATCAGTGACGTACTCTGCTGAGGGCCTATAAACATCATCTGGTTTAACAGACTGTATCCTACNTGAATTGCATGGACATCAGTGACGTACTCTGCTGAGGGCCTATAAACATCATCTGGTTTAACAGACTGTATCCTACGTAATTTCATACAGGTTGATTTCCTTCTTAGTAAACAAATGTACCCCAAGCTGCACTTTCATGTCTGGTATTTTTTCTTATGACCTTGTAAAAGTACTGTGCATTACGTTTAGAGCTGGAAAATTTGACTTATTTTACTTATACTGCCCTTGTGATATAGTGGTTTTAATCTCCAAAGCATTGCCAAAAAATGCTGTATTAAAACCATGTGTGCTAACAGATATAAATGGTTATTACCTTTATAAAACAAGCTGTATTCCTTGTTCTGGACTGAAAATAATTTAAGTACATTCTTCACATCATACGTAATGTAATGAATGTACTTGTATGGTCGTACAGGTTTGCAAATTATGAGAAAAATTTCTTCCTGGTATATGTCAAATTGAGTAGTTAAACATTGTTCAGTTCCTTATGGAATGTGTTGTACGTTGCATTCTGAGTTCAAAAAGTTCACGTATTCCCCTTATATATGCTTATTAAAATTATAGTGGTTTTTGTTTGTAAAGAATGTCCAAAGGTCTTACGTTTAAAAAGATACTAATGCTTATCATTACAATAGGTATTTTTTTGTAATAGAGTGAACTAAAAGTGTTGATACTTTGTTTGAACCGTTACTTTACTTATGTAACTGTTTCTCATTTCCACTTTCACATACATGGTGACTACATTTCATTTGAGTGTGTTTGTAGGCCACTTTTGCACTAATGCTGATGGCGACCAGGCCCTGCTGAGCAGTTTGGATGGAGTATTCAAAAAGAGGGTCTGTTCTGTGCACATTAGAAGAGTACAGCTTCGATGTGCAACTTGTTTATGTTCAAAAACTCAGCCAGAAGAAGAAAGCATTTTGTCAGTCACACACTGGGTCCCAAAGTTAAGTCTGATTTTCAGTAATGTCAGTTTTTCTCTCACTGTAAAAATGTTGATAGCATTATACTTGAAACGTAAATCACTCAAGCATTCTGACAAATGTGGGTTAAAAATTTTTACAGCTAAAATTAGACACAGTCTTCCACAGAAATAATGAAATTTGTTACAGGTGTTATGGTGGACAAAATTTGGGAACACCTGGTGTATAATATTAGTGTGTTAGTGTAAACTCAACATGTTCTATATTCCTGTGATGGGAATCTTTTGTAAGTAAACATAAGCATACATAATAAGTTTATTGAAACTCGTGAAACTGAAAAATGAACAATATCAAACCATGCTAAATACCCACCAATGCTGTACTACAAATATCCATGATGTTACAGTATATCACATAGAACACTGAAGACTTATTTCACAAGAGCATGTACTACACAGGCTTATGCTATTAAATTAAATTATGTAAAAATATTACAGGGAATAAAAATATAAAGAGATTTATTAAATTAATAAGAACTTATAAGGACATAATTGATTTCTATTAAGACTAAAAAATGTGCATAATATAATAAATATATAATATCTGAATTGAATAATTCCTTTATGAAGAATAAAGACTTGGATATATCTATAACAGTAGCAGTTTTGGTATTATTATTGACTTTATTTCTTGTTAGATTGTATGCAATAGTGTACAATTTGGAATAAGTGTTTTATCGTCTAAAATTTTGTGCAATATGTTGTACACAGGTAGGCCTAGAATGTTACTGTGATGTGTTTTAATGTTTGTGTCTGTAACAACCCTATACCTGGAGAACTTAACATTTTGTGACAGTGTCAAAATGGGGAAAAGAAATAAATTTTAAAAACTTTAAAACAAAGGACAAAACACTTGCTACGTGTNTGTCTGTAACAACCCTATACCTGGAGAACTTAACATTTTGTGACAGTGTCAAAATGGGGAAAAGAAATAAATTTTAGAAAATTTAAAACAAAGGACAAAACACTTGCTACGTGTTTTTTTTTTATAATTACACATAAACACCTATGTTCAAATATTAAAATAAAATAGCAAAAAATGCAAAACAGAAAATTAGCCTTCTAATTAAAAATTTTAATTACCTTTATCTTCTGCAGAGAATAGCAAATTAATAAAAGGAGTAGCTCCTTCATGCTGAAAAATTATACTACGTAGTCCTCCTGTTAAATACGTTATAATTTTTGTACTTAATATTTTCAACAGTTAAGCCTATAAAACTAAATGTGACAAAAAGAAGTAATCATGGTACTTTCGGACTGCTTTCTTAGAGCCTGTGAAATAACCCACGTGTCTGGAGTTCATTACCACAGTAATCTTCCCAATTCCACTCCACAATCCATAGCTCTGGCTGTGGCTTAAGTAAAACAGCAGCACTGAAAATCATTTTTAATACTACTGCATAAACCATCACAATTTAATCTTTGTCACAAAATAATAGCTGCTCAACCGAAATGTCTACATTTTAATTCTTCCTTTTATCACTGATTTCAAGCCTAGCATTTACCACTTTTCTTCCAACTTTTTAAATCTACCAATCCAAGTGCTGACATAGTATCAACTTGTTCAAACCCGCCCGCCTTGCGTAATTGGTAGAAGACGAAAAGTAATAAGCGCTAGTGTCGCATTTTTGAAAATGATTTTTATAATCTACATTAAAAAACAAAATCATTGCAATAGTTATAAATTAAATTAAAAATAACTACTTAAAAGTTTTTCTTTTTTATTATTTCCATAGACATACATCACACAAAATATTTAATTGGAACACTAGCGCTTACCAAACAGCGGAAATTTCCCCCATGCAAAACTCTCCCAAAAAGAAACTTATTTTGTTTCTAATCTGGAGGCCTATTCTCTTAACTTTTTACTGTATTTATATAAAGACGTTTACTGCTTAACAATCTTTACGAGGCGAAATGGTATTCTGTAACTCAGTATGTCTCCATGATAGCATTGCGAATTCCTTGCAACTCTCTTTATATATAGACCGCCCAAAAATATATCTTTTTAAACGAAAATGGCCTAAGTTTTATATGATTTAATACAAAAGTCTAACTTAAAAGAAAACTTTAAAAATGCCCTTAACATGAGAAATATTATTTTCTGTTAGATTTCTGCATAAATAAACGATGTCTGGAAAACATTTAAAAAGTATACTTTGTAATTCACGAGTGATACTCTTGTTTTAACATAACTTCGAAGTGAAAGTTTCGGCCACGGTTCTGTACTGCTATTTCGTGATTATCAAATTGAGCTAGTACAATCTGAAATCTCGTTTCCATAGAAAGATGAACATTATTTTAGAAGTATTATTCGATAATGTCTTAAGAAATAAATATAATTTGTAAGACAATGCATTCTGTAACAACAGAAAAAAAATAATTCCACAAGCAGATCGTTGATTTCTGAATGCAACCAGCTACATTGCCAAACGTTAACAATATATGGCTTACAGAATAACACATAAAGAAGCATACGAGTAACCATTGTTAGCGCAGTATTTTTGATAAAGGCAATCACAACTGCCCGTAAAGGCATATTTAATTAGCTCTCTATGACTGTGATGTTAACGATGTTCGTCAGTTTTCTATAAAGCGACGTATGGTATGTTCTTGTCGCATCCTAAAGGTAAAATTCGCAATAGTTCGAATTATTAAATAATTTTGTCTCAATTAATGTTTTTAATGAAATGTTTAATTGTATTGGTATGATCCCTCCTCTCAGCGGTACTACACACCCATTTTGCACAATGCCTCACCACTCCAGATTCAGACATCAACCTGGTAATATGCACACCCACATGCACCAGTTCACATGTTCATACACACATGCATGTGACGTCTCGGTGAGACCGATCAATCTGTCGTCCGCAACACAACAATCAGTGCTGAGGGTTCAACATTCACCTGCGTGAGTGTAGTGCGGTGATAGCGTGCAGTGAAAGTGCTGTGCCACCTAGTCGTAAAAATAATATAAAAATCATTAAGTATCTCAAAATTAAATGCTTGACAATACAATGCGACATTGCACATTTGCAGAAAATGTAAGGTAGTGTTACTGCATAACACATAAGCCCAATAATTTTGACATTAACCACGCCTCCACATGTTCTATCGTGACCACATACACCTCCACAGCTACCGATACAACCTAGCCGACACCGGGCTGAAGTAAACACTCAGCCACGAGTACATCAGTATGGGTGGGCGAGAATCGAACATACCTGCCTCGTTGACATGTAATACATTGCTCAAGTAGGTTTTGCTTTATTTACCCAAAGAGGTTACTCTTGGGGGGGAAAAAACAAGCGGTCCAACTCTATGTCTCCCTGAAAGCCACAGCCGCACCATGACATACGATGTGATGCACAATCAAGTGGCATCAAACGGGCTTTTAGGCCGGAGCTGATGTGATATGTCCCCCAAAGTGTCGCCAGTAGTGTGCAGCATTTTTACAAACACTATAAACAGAGTCACCCAATTCACAGCTACAGTCAGAGGTGTGTTTTATAGTGTTAACAGCATGGCATTCCACACCTCTTTGCCAAGGGGGACTTGTCCATTCCTTCAGGAGGCAGCCACCTGGCAACACTCTAGCCAGTGAAATTCTAACACGCCATAGGAAGTGAAATTCATACGCTTTTTATGAGAAATGTAATATTGTATTTAATGAGAATTTATAAAAGGTCAATCATGATTTCTAAAAAAGAGATTGCCTATAAAAGCCTCCATCTTTGTAACATGTAATTTAGTGCAGTGACATGCCACATCAACTTCATAACTTCAATCTAATCATACATTTGTTAATAAACAGGGATGTCACCAATGTGTTAAATTTAATTTATACATTTTTTCATTATTTCAATCATTTTTACCGTGCCACAGCTCCCCGAGCTATAGTAAGAGAATTTATGTAAGTACCTCTTCGGAGGGTGCAAGTGAAATAAAATGTTGCGTCAATTTTTACGTATGTCTTTATTTTCTCAAGCCGCTTCACAGCTGCCTTAGATAATCCTTTTATTATGATTGCATCGTGATCGCTTTATTTGTAGAGATGGCCTGGAAAAATCTCTGCATGGGAGTGAGTATGCGTTGAGAGGGGCTATGAACACCTCTCACTAGCCTAAGCATGAGGGATTACAGTTGAACATCCGATGCTGGTACATCAAAGGTGGTCACATTAAGGGTCGGCGATTACAAACCCTCCATTCTCGGGATCTCTGTGCTAGCGACCTACAGAAAAGTATTACCATCTGGCAGGCCTCTGTCCAAGACCATAAATATCCACTTAACCTCACATTCCCTCTGATGACCTACCAACCAACCTCGCATCACTTGCGCCATCATGTATTCGCGCGCGACTTGTTTGTGATAAGCGTGCAAGCCAAGAAGAAAGGAAAATGAGCAAATCAGAACACTTCTGTAAGCATACAAGGTTCCACAATAGCGCAGCTCAATTGGGAACACACACAACAAAGTTTTTCATTAGATAAATTAACACCTATAAATACTAACACCAGACATTGGTGGGAACAGGACGACTTAGGCATTCATCTTACAGTTATGTGATGAACTTGTGTAGCCATTAAATGCTACTTCCTTATCCAGCAACTTTATCAAAATAAGTTGGTGCATAATTTGTATCATAATTAAAGTTACTTATCACAACATACGAACATGAAATCTATTACATCAAATTCTGGTTAATTTAACTGTCAACATAGGGTGTAGTGGACTTCAGGCCACCCCCTATGTCATCAGAGTGCCCCTTCAGGCAAGCCTGGAGGGTGAACCATGGATCACAAGAAACTGAATAAACATTTAATCAACCAACACATATATTTTGCATGGGAAATTAACAGACCGGATTAATTAAAAATGTCAAACCTACACATAACAGTAGATTAAATCGAGATTCACCTTATGAGTGCGCCCATTCAGGTGCATAGATGTGAAACTGGAAGTGCATTATGTTTCAATTGTGTTTTATGAGAAACTTGTACAATATGTATTTATCATAAGTTTCAAATGCCGATTTAATAATGCTCATAAATTCCGCACCATTCGATCGCTGAGACCCTATCGGGCAGCACTATGTTTTTTAGTTGTCATCCAGCGGTGTAAAGGTGTGAGATCGGTGTAGTGCTGCTCGAGGTATGGACAGATTTTCTTCAAAGTACAATAGTTAAATTGTTGGTAAATTTTTCTTCATTTGTCTCAAGTCGCTCCGTGCAATCAATGTGCTACTAGTACTAAGTCTTAATTCATCCAACATAACAGCCAGAATAACTTATACTCTACGATCCCAGTCTTCGCCCGAAATAATTTACTTGCATCAGACTGTAATGGGACACCACAATTGGAGTATCAGTGCATCACAGTTGGATTATCAGTGCAACGAAAAGTAAAATCAAACAACTGTGAGTGTGCCAGTGAGAATTATGTGTGCATTTTTCAATTAGAACTGGAACAGCAGGGATGTGTCACCTAGGTGGCCGTTGCGAGCACACCTAGCAGGTGGACAAGAATAACAGGACAGAATACGAACTTCACCTGAGCGGTCGGGGATAGTAATTTGGACGTCGTTCGGTTACTATATTAAGAAAAATGAGAATATTACACAATATTCCTATTTCGAATAGAATGGATGCCAGCTAACTGGGTGAGCATGAAATCGCAGTTCTCAGAATCGTGGGCCGAACGACCACGTGGCTGTATCCCCTGACACACACAGTACAAATTTACAGGAAAACGTGATATATAGCCGGGGAATCANAGCGAGCATTAATAATACCTTTTTACTTAATAAATGAAGGATTCCTCCTTGAGGCATTGATGACTTCCTGGATAGGGCCAGGGCCCGGAATACAACACTGAAATGAGAACTCACAAGTTTCGGCTAACTCAAGTAAATTGTATTGCCGAATAGTGTACACAGTTACATATATACAATGCAAATTAAAGCGGACCTGACTCACAAGGCCTACCAGCGGCCGTTACTGTAAAAAAAAAACCCAGAATCGCGTGAAAACTTACAATAGTAATTAAACTTCCAGGGTCGGTAAATTGAGCTGATGGAAGGGTGCTGCGAACTTGGGGAAGACTGTTGGTAAACTAAATAAAAGTTCCAGTAAATTATGTTAACATAATTGTAGTTAAGTGTTCATAACAAAGTATGAAAGTCCTCCACGACGCGATGCATGTGCAGCACCTAAGACCCGTAGAATCAGACTGCTGGAGATAACAGAGGCGAGCGGCATCCTTGCTGAGAGCTCGCTCCACTATGCAAGGTATTTAATTAACTGAGGTCATTAACATAGAACTTGAAACACATACACATTAAACACTGAATTGTTCTCAGTGAGTTTTCTTAATCCTGTAGAGAGTTAAGAGTTCTTAATTAAGCACTAATTTAAATATAAAACATGATTATGTGGTGCCCTGCAGAACACGTGGGAAATTTAGGCCTGTTAGGTTTTGAGGCACTCTACGTCCGGAACTTTCAGGTTGAAAGAAAGACTAATTATATCCCACATCACTAATTGTCTTGATTAGACACACAATTGCACTCGGAAAATGTTATAGATCACTTCAAATACCCTAGTATTGCTACTCTACACCTCATTTAATATGCACGTGGCATGCATTTATTCTGCTCTTACTTCGCATTCCCCAAAGGGCGAATTTCACAAACATTTGCCCATGGGTGATAAATTCTAACGCTATTTACTACACATGCCAACACTTGATTCGTATCCTAATTACACAGATCTCTCTAGGGACACCACAGGCACTGAGTTGAATCCATTGGTATCGGGTCATGACTTTTTCCCACGTGAACGATGCGAACACGCATCGGGACGCACGATGTGCATGTTCCGCATGCCACACTGGAGCAGCGACTGTAGGCCGATGACGTGGTGACAGTGCCCGTGCCAGACCACACAGTAGTGGTCCACGTCAAAATGTTCTGGAAAAGTTCACAAGTAGGTATGCCAATTATGCAACTACATTCACATGCAAAGAAAAATGCACACAGAATTCCAGCAGGTGGATGAGGACCTAGAGGCATTTGTCAATCAAAAGTTCAATATCGCGTAGCATTTTTATTCACAGCTTTCTTCAGAAGTCTGACCAGGAAATAAAGTGACTGAACCCATGCGACTTAAGGAAGAGACTGTGTATGGGGCAGACACTACAATTCCCTCGACTCCAACTCTCATGGAAAGTAAGGTAAGTCAGGTATGTTTAGCTATTGCCAGCTGGCGAGTGCGGAGAGATATTAAGCACAAAAAGGGCATAAGTTCATCCAGACCGACTAACTTGTTCATGGCAAGCCAGTTCAGGTTCTGGCAAGTAAGGGCTTACTGCCATACTCATGCATGTTATGTCCTGGGGATTAACTTCATTGGCAGAACGAGTGCCCAAGTCTCAACCAACTGCTGTCAGCAAACAGCTCGTTAGGGTAGGTCATCCCGATGCTCTCTACAGAACTGTAATGAGACAACCTGTCCATACAACACAGATGCAGTCTTAGATTGAACTGGTTGTTGCACATTCCGATCTTCATTGCTAACGTAACCACAACAGTTTTGATCGACCCCGCCACACCCCACAACAACGGGCCCCGAAAATTTGAATCCACCGATCATTATCGTGCTCAATGAAGACCGATTCAAGGAGCCACCTGGAACAAAATGTGGGAAATGGTAAGGAAAACTATTCTAACCATAAACATCCGAGAAGAGTGTCTGAAGGTAGAAGCCTTGATCTCAGAAAACCTCAGAGAAAAAACCATCCTGGGAATCCCCCGGCTGGTGGAACAAGACACCATTGTAGAAATCGCGCGAGATAGATTTCATTTTGGGTGTACAGAGAGGAGGTTGGTGTACAATCTTGGTGGATGGGACAAAGTAGAAAGCACACCGATATTACTCAAGGGTTTGTACCAGTACTGCCACAATATCATTCAGCCGTACAGGCAGAACATGATCACCACAGTGGATCCACTCCATTACTCAACAGTCGCCGAACATCACAAACCGATGGTCCACATCTACACAGTGTTGATAGAGGACAGTCCATACCCACAGCGAATTATTCGCAAAAAATCCATGAAATGTTTGAGATTGTGTCATTAAACACATGAAGAACTGCTTCAATTCCGCAATAACCCTAGCCCCAAAGGACATAAGCTTGTGTTTCTGCGTGGACACCCACCCCCTAACCAGGGAACCCTCACCATCACAGACTCTCTAGCCATCCTGGGAAATGCCAGCATCATGTCATCCTTAGACTTGCATTCCAGATATTGGCAAATTCCAATCAGCCCGGCAGATCGCTATAAAACTACCTTTAAGCTGAATTTATACAGAAAATCCCAGTTTAGTTCTACGCCCTAAGCTAAAGTGTGCTCCAGCTCCATTCCAAAGTATGATGGTGTATATGTTCTGGATGCTCTAATTATAGTGGTTCCTAACCTGGGAGTAATTACACTCTTGGGGGTAAAACCTTCTTTCCTGAGGGATAATGAGCAAGTTGTTTAGCAAAGGATATTTAATGCGGGGCTACACAGTGGGAATCATCGGGACGGTGACGTCGCGATTCATTCAAACTTCTCGCAGCTTCGAGAATTAGTATGAAGTACGAGGCGATTCACTGGCCACCTCCCGCGCTCACTCACTCACTTCGTTTCCGCCCGCACACTTACTTACCTCTGTGTGCCACCGCTTTTGTTTTCTTCGTTCATTCAGTCAGTCGAGCAATCAATTACATCCAATACAGACGCATTCAATTCATACCAGGTGAGAAAGGCCAACCAGTAGTACGCACTGCACGTGAATAAGTATCGAAAACGCACCTAATCAAGTAAGTATATATAAAATAAGTATCGTATATTTAGCTTAAGGCACAAGTATACTTAAGTCTTAAATATTTTTAAATATCACTCTTGTTTTCAGAAACCATGCCACCTAAAAAAAAGTGGTCATACCAAGGAGCTTATCTACAATTGAGTTTCACTCAAATTATTGTTCAAGGAATTGAAAAACCTCAATGTGTACTATGTAATAAAGTGCTTAGTTCGGAGAGTATGAAGCCAAGCAAATTAAAAGATCACCTTGAAAGAAGTCATCCAGGCTTCAAGGAGAAAGATCTCGAATTTTTTAAAAGAAAACAATTATTCTAAAATCTTCGCGCATGGATTCAATGGGAACTTTTTTCTTTCAATCAAATGAAGCTGACCTTGAGGCTTCTTATCGAATAGCTCTCCACATTGCAGAGAACAAAAAGCTCCACACCAAAGGTGAGGAACTTATCAAACACTGTTTGCTGGATGCAGTGAAGCTAGTTCTTGGAGAGCAACACGTGGGTAAGATAAACCAAATATAGGTTTCTTACAACACTATCAAAAGTCTCTAGAAGAGATGAGCATGGATATTTTGGAAATAGTTCCCACAGAAATAAAGCCCAGTCCCTACTTTGCACTTCAGTTTTATGAGTCAACAGATGTTGCATCTTGTTCCCAATTGCTTGAATATGTTCGGTACATAAGAAATGACCAATTAAAAGAGGAATACTTATTTTCCGAGTCACTGAGTACCATAACTCGTGGAGAAGATGTGTTCCAAACTTTGAAAAAGATTATAGAGGACAACGAACTCCAATGGTCGAAGTTGATCGGCGTTTACACAGATGGTGCACCATCTATGATGGGGGTTCGCTCAGGATTCCAAACATTGGTAAAGGCAGTTGCTCCCCATGCCACGTTCAACCACTGTATTATACATCGTTATGCTTTGGCAGTAAAAACACTTCCACGTGATTTTATGAACGTATTCTCTGATATTATAAAAAATTGTCAATAATATTCGAGGTAGTGCGACAAACACAATAATAATTTTTAAAGTTTTATGCCAAGAAGTTTGGGCCAAATTTGACATGCTTCTGTTTCACACGGAAGTATGCTGGTTATCGCGAGGTAGAGTGTTGCACCGGATATTTGAACTCCGAGAAGAAATCGTCTTATTTCTGGAAAGGATCAAAACAGCCAAAGAGAGAGAACTTCACATTAAAATAACAGACAAAATATTTATTGCAAAGCTTGCGTACCTCGCAGATTTTTTCGGAGAAATAAATATGCTTAACCTGTCTCTACAAGGGAACTGTGTGATTTTTTTGACAGCTCAAGATAAAGTTGCCAGTTTTCTCCGATAACTTCAGCTCTACCAACGCAGGGTTGAGATTGAGGATGTATCAATGTTCACAGAATTATCCACGCTGCTCGTGGGAAATGATGAAAAGTGCACATTCACAAATGATATTCATTCACGCATATCTTCCTTAATTAATTCCATCAATAACTATTTTCCCGATTTAGGAAATCTTTAAAATAAATGCTTGGGTTTCGAGACCTTTTTAAGTGGATGAAGCTATTTTTTCAGATAGCGATATACCAGCTAAAGTAGAATACCTTTGCCTGCGCGAAAACAACACATTGAAGGTGGATTTTGAATGCCACGAGCTATCAACGTTTTGGGCAAAAGTTTCTGGGGAATACCCTATTATTGCTGACAGAGCTCTTAAAATATTAATCCCTTTCGTGATTACTTATAGGTGTGAAAGTGGATTTTCAACGATGGTGGCCATGAAGACAAAATCAAGGAACAGATTGAATGTTGGACATGACTTGCGATGTGCCCTGGCGGAAACAAACCCAAATATTAGGAGTATTTTACAAAAAAAGTTATACCAACTGCCGCATTGGCTTTTTATTTTTACGTCTTTTTTACTTTCAAATTACTATGTATTAAGGTGCATTTTTTTAATGCTCTACAAGTTTTACAATAACTTGAAACATCATTTGAAGCATAGGAAACAAGATAAAGACACAAAACCACTTTTCGCGACTTTTGACTTTGAATATCTTGACACGCGGACAACAGATTCTGTGAGAATTTCTAGCTAACATTTAGAATTTCAAAACAAAAATGTATGCACATTTTATGCTCTCCAACTTTCATTTAGAGGTTGAATACGTAATTGACTAGACTAATAAACACTGCATTACTCATCACATTACATATGCAGTGTGGGGGCAAGGAAGTTGTGCCAGCCCTCGGGCTGTAAAAACCTAACCCCGAGTCATACCCACCACTCCCGTGACTCACTGCCTGAGAATTTATCTAGTTTGCAGCCACTTATAGGCATGTTAGTCTTCAGCTCAACGAATCAGCTTTGTCCTCTCTGTATGCTTGACAAGGAAGTGAGCATAGTGATTCTGTATAGCGAACTCAGCTTGTCAAAATATTGCATGTGCAGGGAATGCAGTATATCTTCGTCGTTTATCTACCTGATCGCTTCCTGGTCACTTATGGTCCCAATCTACTCTGGGAAAGTGGCATGTATAATCTCAATGTCGTGGAATTAGATATGATTTAGATATGATGTGTACCCACCACAGGTCATACGTAATGGCCAATTATTCTGTAGACAATCACTATTAAGACAAGTTATATAGGGAAGGGGTAGCTACAGACGAACTCCAAATTTGCATTTATCATGCCAATAGAATGATGTGTAGTGACCGTTTAAATTTAGTTTTTTTGTTATTGAATTGTTATGTATGTGAGAGTTTGTGTGCCTAACAGTGCATCAGTGCTTCATGCCAACAAAAAGTAAATTGTCAGTGCATAAACTGTGTACTGGTTCTTTAATTAATGTAACTGGGCTACCCACGTCCTGATGCTATGGGAATTGTGTATTTTATGGCTACGAATAATGGAATATTATAACTAGCGGGTCCTCTTGATGCCACGCTTGACCACTCGAGCTGAATACCTTCACTTCGCTGCAGTTGCAACAGGGGAGAACCACAACTAAAACCCGAAATTCTGTGAGAAATCTCACCCCTCTCAGCTGGGTTAATGCTGAGTGGTGCTCTCTGGACTAGCTGACATCGCTTATACCTCTCTTTGTAACATCTCCACATTCACCTGCCACTATTGACTGCTATCTGGCGAACAGGAGGGACAGCGATAATGTCGATATGCGAGAATGTAGATGTTGGTGCACTGGTCAGACCTTTTTTGCCTATATGTGGGAAGTGTGAGTCCTTCTAAATGGTTTTAAATTTATGCTAGGTTGTTACAGGCCACCTCACATGCTTGTTGAATGATCGGTTATGTGGATATAAGTCACAAAAAAAAAGTAAGTAAGCTGTGAGGTGGCACAGCAACAGAACAAGCAGAGATGTTGCTGTCATGTGAAACATATGGAATTAGTTCACATGTACTTTACTAAATTTCCAAATGTCACAGTCCACCATGGCGGCAACGACAAAGGTCCAGCAGCTGCGGTGTGCTGGTAACTAATGTGTAACAAAGTGAGCACGAAGCTCAAAGAAAAATTATATGCATGAAATCCTTGGGGGTGTATGAGTGTATGAATCTGAAGGAAACAAGCGGGCTTTTCTTCGATACAATAAAAATAGTTATGTATTGTAAACTATGTGATTCTATTGCATATAATTGAAGTTCTTGGTGCTGCTGGACCTTGGGTTTTCTCGGGATTTCCCATTTCCACTGCCCTTGCGTTCTGATACTACTCCACTCACCTCATTTCACCCTCAATGGCTCTCAAGACCTTGTCTTTATGAGCCGCCCAAATCTTTCAACTCAAAGCAATGGGATAACCCCAAGAAACTCTGTTATTGAAATAAATTCAAGCCATCCTCCCAATGTTCGCAGTGAAAAGGTTACCAGGTGTAAAATGTACCATACTGGAAGAAAACACACACACAATGTCACTTGATACTAACATATATTCCAACGATGGTGATGAATGTTACAAGGACTTAACTTAAGTGGGCGTGTAGCTTAGGCTCTACGCTGGGAGACTTATTACCTAAAACTGACCCATGGACGATGTAATGTTTAAGTGAAATTTGTGGCTGTTCGGGTTGCAGTGATACTGGCGAGATGCATACCCAGGGCAGCAAAACCTGCTAAAGAATGTTCCAGTAGTTAATTAATGGACTATTTGGTTGATTGATGACTGGAGGAAACGATGACAGCCCAGGGTCGCGAAGAACCTATTTAACGTGCGAAGAACATCTGGACAAGTCTGTGGCACCACTGCGTTTGTCTCATAAATGCTGCACGTCAAAAAACAAAATCACTGTACACAAGTTTACAACTGGGGATGATGACATAATTACATAATTACACTCTTTTTCTAATGCTAGTATGATGACAATTTACATAACCCTGGCCTTTACATTAATTAAGCCCTTTGATTATACCATTTATTATCCTACTGGTCCCTTTGGGTATGTTTATTTTCAAGTTGTTGTTGGGGTTGCTCCCCTAGTTCATCCGTTCAAATTAATGACTCTTACACTTTAATGAAAATATATTGTTGACACTTAAAAACAATGTTGAGTACCTGGTTGAGCTCATCACCACCAGGGCATCAGATTAATATGATGATTGACAGTCATACACAGTGACATGGTGTGACCATGTCCATGAGTGGCACTATGTCCTCCATCGGATGAGGACACCTGCCATTTCGTTCCTTGAATGTGCCTGGTACTTATGTCACTCATGGTTTTTATCGAGTATATTTGCGGAGTTATTGACAATGTCATTGAAATACTGCCCCTCTGCATATGCCTGCATCACTGCACTGATTACAGAGGTTGGCATGGATAGCACACACATGCTGGAAGAATGTGTGGAGCTGTTGTGCAGTCCTGGTGGTTCAAGATGTCAGGGTAGAGTGCGCAGACCTGTTGCATATAGTGTGTGTGTAACAAGGGCTCAACAGGGAGAGAAGCCACATCCGATGTAAAGTTGGATGATAAAGGCCACTTAGAGAGGTGTTGGTGTTTGGGAAATCTGCTAAATTCTCAATGTGGCCTTTATTTCCCTGGTCCCTGAGGAGGATAGGAACATTTTCACATATTTATGCCGGTCTTGATAATTACACCACTCGGAGTTACCTCTTGCAGGTATAAGTGAGGCGCAGTCACTTGACCTCGGAAGTGGCTAGCAGGCACAATAAGGTGGTTTCGCACATTATATGCTGGCTGAGGTCGACTGTCTCCCCAGTATCGTCTCGAGGATGCACGCCACTGCACATACAGCAGCAGGATGAACAAACACTAAGAGCATGGCTCATGACTAGTATCAGCCTGAAGTGCTGGTGTTGAGCATATTATGGTGGTTCAAATGTGCTGGGCTCTGTGACATTGCAACTTATTAAGTAGAATTCATTTATTCAAATTAGTTTACTTATGGGACTTGATAGTTGCACTGAGCTGGTCGTTCATCGGTTGCAAACCCATTTACTGCGCCGATGAGATAAGCATGGAAGCATTATACATATATGTCTCAACTCACTGCAAATGATGCCACGCAGTGTGACAGTGGTTTCCAAGTCCAAGGACACTGGATAACATAAACTAATTTATGAACCTAAAAGAAGAAATTTTAAAATTTGTCCTTTATGGGGAGTCTATATTCCATATTTCATGACTCGTCAGGTGTGGACTGCTTATAGGTTTATATGAAAGAAAACTACACATTTACTCGACAAGCAATATTGAGTAATTTACTATTTTAGGGTTCATTATACACTGCACCGTTTTTTCTCATCCTGTTCTCAGAAGCAACTGTTTTGTGTAGCATATTGTGACCATACTTGGCATTGTGCTCATACGCCCGATATTGTATTTATGTGCCCGATATTTTCTCCATGTGTCCAGCATACTCGTAGTATCTCTCATCTATTGATATGTACCATCCTTCGTTTGCGCATCTGGTAATGAAAACAGATGCATGAACTACTGAATTAATAACTTATTAGTAGGACGTATTTCCGGTGTTGGTTCCCCGAAACAGAGCACAATACTTCACAAGAAATAGTTACAAGATGTTATAAAGGCTTTTATATGATTTACAGTACATTAATAAATGTTAAACTGTTAAGATTGAGATAACTTTGACATGACCAGTTTATTTTCCCTTCATTTAATATTCTCTGTGATTTGTTCACATGTGGGAATATAAAGAAAATGGTGACTAATTGTTGTGTAAAAGTTTTTCTTATCACATTTTTATTGAATACTTATTTGTTTAAGGCAAACTATTTTCGGTGAACTATTCGCTAATATAGTGTGACCTGAAATAAAAGCATAATTTTTAACTTCCATGTTTCAGTTGCTCATATAATTGATATATAATATTCGGAATGAATATAAATGGTTAGTAATTGAATTTTTTAATTTTATAACTTTTTGGAAAAACAGAATGAGTTACACGGCTTTGTACATTATTTAACATTGAAAATACTTTTTATTTTATTTGTAGTAACAATATATTTGTAAAAATTAATGGGGTAGTCTACTTGATTTTGTAACGATTTTATAGTAAATGTAAATATACTTGTTTACAAATTTGTGCCATGGGGGCGTGACGTTATTACCGTTAGAATTTAGGAGGGGATAATTGTGTGAGACTTTAAAACACACGCGTCCCGCGGAGAGTATCAAATACCTGTTAAGTGAGTTACGGATTGTTTCGTGAGCTAGAATGGCGAGGGATCCTGCTTCAAACCAGTTGGTGAATTACAAGAAAAATTTGAAGGTTAGTATAGTCTAAATTCTTTGTATAAGTTAATCATAATATTATGCAAACACAATTTTCCCTAAAGTTTGTAAACCTATTTGTTTATTAGTTCCACAAGTTAATGTTATACTAATAAAATATGAAGTAGATAAATAGGGATTAATGCAATTATTTTTCATGTATAGGTTACAGCATAAGTGCCACTACCTTTAAGCACCAAGTTGATCAGTAGCCCAATGATGATTCTTCTAATTACATGTATTTAGTACTTTTCGAATGCATGCCAAATTGTGAAAATAATTATTTTTAATTTTAACATAAAACTAGCAATCTAGTGATTATTTTTCTGTTGGAGATTCATGGGGGTGGCAATTTTCATAACTATTACTTGTAACATTTCAGTTAAATCAGAAGGTCGATATTCTCAGCTTCTCAAATAACTTTTTATTTAACTTGTTCTTCTCAAACAAAAATGAGATAAATTATTCTTTCATTTTTTAAAACAATTCAAGAATGATTACTCGTTCTTCTTTATCAACAATTACAATTTAAACATCTTGCAGCAATTCAAATAAAGTGTTTGCGTATAAATATAAATATGTTCCTATCACATTTTTACGTCGTTAATACCAGCACGTTAATACCATCCTTGGCTGTAGTTGTATGAAGTGTAAAAGCCAGGCACAAAATGGTATTTTAAAATTAATTTTGCCTCTTAAATATTTAAAAGTAGCCTGTATTGCTATGGATACCAATAAAGGTTCTGGCATAAGAACAATAATAATAATTAATAACAAGAGAATTGGCCTAAAAGTGCTAATGATTCTTTGGGTTAGCGCAGCAGTCTGCGAATCGCAGTGATCCAGCATAAGCAAAGGATTCATAGGGGGGGCCCATAACGGTCTAGTGTAAATAGTGTAAACAAATGAAACATTTGTAAAATACAGGATTCTAGATTCACATTTTGAAATGTTAAATGTTCCTACTACACTAAAAAAGTTACTCACTTGCCAGTGAACAGCGACAGCCAAAAATACTTGCAAAAATGTGAGACATATTTTGTGTAACTTAGCAAATCACACACAAGATTACATGCAACATACATCTCTTCTGAAACTTGTATAGGTAATGTAACTTACTACTGTTAACAGCTTTTTTTAAAGTTCATTTTAAAGTCCTAGTACACGAAAATTCGCTCAGAGATTGTATATGTGCTGGAAAGGTTAAAATATAAAACCATATCGTACACCAAATTAGTATTTGGGTGACGGTAGGCCTGAAATTTCACGTCTAGCGTGTATCTGCTGAAGTGAACTGACACTCTTGATTTTATTTTAGGAACAGAAATGTTTATAAATGCTATAAAAGATGTACACCACATGTGTAATTTATGCCACACAAATATGTACAATCAAAATAGTAAGGAAATCATTCCAATATTTTGTGCAAAAAAAAATTGTAAAAAAGTGTAAATATTTTTGTTGAAAAAAAAATGAATTTTCATAAATAAATTGTTGAAAATATATTTGCTCTTGTATCATATGTACAAAGTGTTAAGTAGGTATTGAAGATATGTAGAAAGATAATTGCACCACATTTTTGCAATGTTTAATTCACCTAAGACAGCAGTGGATGGTATAAAATTAAGGAAATTTTAATATCAGATTTTTTAGACATATAAAAAAGCATAACTTACTTTAAAAAGTTGTTATGCTATAAAAATGTGAAGACATCTTATATTAGAAAAATTATTAATAGTGTTTTACATCATATTAAGAATTGTTAGGATATATTTACCTCGCACTCATTTTTATTAAACCAGCTTTCACTGGTAAACTTCATAAATATGACATTTTAATCACCAGTACCCTTGAAAGCAGTCAGCACCATGTAACTATACNTGGATGGTATAAAATTAAGGAAATTTTAATATCAGATTTTTTAGACATATAAAAAAGCATAACTTACTTTAAAAAGTTGTTATGCTATAAAAATGTGAAGACATCTTATATTAGAAAAATTATTAATACTGTTTTACATCATATTAAGAATTGTTAGGATATATTTACCTCGCACTCATTTTTATTAAACCAGCTTTCACTGGTAAACTTCATAAATATGACATTTTAATCACCAGTACCCTTGAAAGCAGTCAGCACCATGTAACTATGCAAGATTTCCCAGAAAATTTGATACTACAGCTAAATAATTGAATTACCATACTCTATGTCCTGCTAACATGCCATTNCAAGATTTCCCAGAAAATTTGATACTACAGCTAAATAATTGAATTACCATACTCTATGTCCTGCTAACATGCCATTTGACCAGATAAGGAAGTATCAGTGGTGCAGTCATGTGGCTTCAGTACCCTCCCATTTTGTTTTCAGCTCATCAGCCAAAACCACTTGGTTGGCTGGGTTTCTCTCGTGTTCAGAACCGTCCCAGAACTGTAGCCATTCACAGCACCAACCTATTATTGGCTCTTAATGTTCTACGCCGTACATAATTTAAACCACTGCTACCACAAGTCCAACCTCAACTGATAGGTCATCAGAAAGAATCTTGTAGTGGGGCCAACCGATCATGGCATGGTATTACTTAATTTTCTGTTGCGCTTCTAGGTTTTTCACCAAAAAAAATTATATTTCTATACATTAAAATTTAGGCTTCGAGTCCCAACAACCTAAGTGCTTGGTAGTCCAACAACCGACCCAATACTAAGTCAAGTTCAAAACATCTTATTTTTGAAATTGCCAAGTTACAATATGTAGCAATAATGTTATGCGAGTAACATTACAAATCTACGAACTACGTGCATATTTTCTTTTCTTAAATGTTACCATACTGTTTAGAAAGTATAAGCCAAGCAATAAATTGTCACGATTGCAGAAGGTCCAGTATTACGTTGCAAGTGGCAGAAAATATGTAATTTTTCTCCCGAAGACATTACAATTTATTAAGCAATATAAAAATATGTTTTAATAATGTTTGTTTTCTCAGCTTTTAATTTATAAACAGTTAGGTATTTTACATAACTGCATCTTGTGTCCCTCGTAATTTTTTGCTGGATGTTTTCATAATGGCATTGAAGTGCAGAGAGATATCTGAATTATAATGGTAACTTATTTGATTTGGATACATTATTTGTTCTACAATTGCAATATAAAATCATTCTCTCACACCTGTTAGAATGGTCAGGTTTGTCATGGAAAATTTTATTCACAGTTATTCGAGCCACTATTTCTTGGTTTGCCTTGATAGTGTTTCGGTTCATTTATTTCAGTTAATTTTTTAAATACTTGTCTGCGCAATTTTTTAAGAAAAAAAGTAGGGAACTGTATTCTGTTCCCAAGATTGCTGTTCAGGCATAATTTCATGTGTATAATTGTGTTTATTACATAACATACCTTACACTTTAAATTACAGTATAAAGTTTGTGTTCTTGGTTTTTTCCTTGGCAAATTGGGTTGTTACAGATAAATATCTGTTGCATACAGACTTTCACGTACTGTACCAAGAGTAAAGATTTGTTGTAAGGTCGTTAATATGACCATGACACACTGGGAGGAAGTGAATGTTACAGTGAGTTGTGCATATGCCAGGGAGGCTGAGACAAACCTTCATTTTGAGACAAGACTAGAACCAACATGAGAGCTGTACCTTCTTAGAGAACCCTCACAGTCATTTTGGTGATTTTTCACCAGCCAGGGCAACTTCGTGACGTCTACCAAATTTAATTTTAAAATAAGGCTTGAAAATTCCTTGCACATTACTGTGTTTCTCGTAAAAAGCAATTTGTTAACCATTTAGTGGTATACATTGATATGAAGATTGCAAAACCTTAATTTCAAATGAAAATGTGTGGTGCTAAGTTACACTTAGCCTAATTGGTTCAAGAAGGTTACCCTAAATGACTGCATTGTAATCAGAGGCTTGAAAAGGGGCATTCTCATGAAGGAAAGTAGCTTACTCAAGCATTTGTGACTGTAATAATTTTGCAGCGAAACTGCAGTATTGAAATTCAGGAATTTCCAGGATTAAATATATTTTCCCATTTTTTTTTAAAAAATTTTTTTATTATATATATACACTTATTAGAGATAGTGAATGGAAAATGGCAGAGTTAAACTGGATTCGGAAACTCCAAGTAGCTACGTACGTATGTACAAATTAAAGATTAACATTGAACACTGTATTTATACATGCATCCATTCGCATCCACACCTACATAGAAATGAGAGGCAGAGTAGCTCAACTTTCAACGGCTGAACTCTCAACCAANTGAGAGGCAGAGTAGCTCAACTTTCAACGGCTGAACTCTCAACCAATCGGAATGTCTGATTATAAAAATTATTTATTCTTTTAACTAAAACTGTTTAGGTAAAGTCATCAATACACAAAAGTCTGTTTTCTTTGGCCAATGTTTCAAAATTGTACCATATTCTGCACAAACCCAGCAAAAACAAAAAACTAAATATTATCATCGCTTTGCAAAGTTACATTTTTTGTTTAATGTCTGCCTACAGAAAACATACTGTTACGTGTCGCTGGTCTGCGCCGCTGACAGTGCATTAACGTCGAGCAAAGTGGCGCAACGGTAACACACTGAGCTCGCATGTGAGAGGCCCAGGGTTGGAGTCCCGCTCCTGACGAGGTTTATTTCTAGTTTTTAATTGTTGGTGACCAGTAACGTCGTTTTGTAGTTGCCACTAAATACTGGAATGACAAAAAAACTTTTGTTGTTGCTACAATATATTTTGTGATGTCTACATTGACAAAATAATTTTGTGGCCCTCAATACAATTTTGTTGGTTACCACAGAACCGTTTTTTCAGTGCCCACACACGGACTTGGACTACAAATAATTCCGTTAAATGTGTTCACGCCTGATGAACTTTAAGAAATCTCGGCAGGAGCAAGGAGGTATGACTGCTTTCGCCCGTTTTAAGTTGCGAATGCCCGTTCGCGGTTGTGCGTGCGCTCAGTTTCTCCCGGCGAGATAAGGAGGTCAAGGAGAGGCAGAGAACTCGAACTGTAGTTTGCGGGTACCAGCTCCCTTCATGTGTGTCAGTTTTTCTGGTGAGCTCCTAAAGTACGCCAATGTTGGTAGGTAGGGCTTAACGTCTCGTCGACAACGAGTTAATTATAGAGACGGGGCAAGTTGCTCAGAGAAGCAGGAGCGGGGAAGGAATCGACCATGGTCTGTAGTAAGGAACCGTAACAGTAGTAGCTTGTAGTAATTTCTGGAAACAACGTAAAACCGAGATAAGGATGGCCGGACGCGGATTCGAACCCAGGTCCTCCCGAATGTGAGTCGGAAGGTTTGCCGGCTTGCCGCTGCGGCACTTCTCTCGGTTTAACGCGAAAGGGACGTATGCATTTTTATGCTGTATCGAGAGTTGTCTGGTGCTGTGGATGTAGTTGAGGCCACGGGAACACCAGTTAGGGGGGAGGAGAGAGAAAGAGAGAGAGAGAATACGCCATAGACAGTGAGGTGCACATGCAACCAACATAAACATACCGCGAGAGGCACGGATATTCGATTTTTTCTTAATCAGGCAAGAAAGTCGGGCTTTTTGATAACCCCGTAAAAAAATCACCATAAGGACTCAAAAATATTACGAAAGGACTTGTTCTCATTTTTGTAACTACCCTGTTACATAGATTAACGCGCGCGGAACTTGCGAACGAGATCTCACTTCTCATCTGCTAATGGATTTTGCGNAAGGTTTGCCGGCTTGCCGCTGCGGCACTTCTCTCGGTTTAACGCGAAAGGGACGTATGCATTTTTATGCTGTATCGAGAGTTGTCTGGTGCTGTGGATGTAGTTGAGGCCACGGGAACACCAGTTAGGGGGGAGGAGAGAGAGAGAGAGAGAGAGAGAGAGAGAGAGAGAGAGAGAGAGAGAGAGAATACGCCATAGACAGTGAGGTGCACATGCAACCAACATAAACATACCGCGAGAGGCACGGATATTCGATTTTTTCTTAATCAGGCAAGAAAGTCGGGCTTTTTGATAACCCCGTAAAAAAATCACCATATGGACTCAAAAATATTACGAAAGGACTTGTTCTCATTTTTGTAACTACCCTGTTACATAGATTAACGCGCGCGGAACTTGCGAACGAGCTCTCACTTCTCATCTGCTAATGGATTTTGTGTCTCTGCTATGTAATGAAATATTATCATTCCCCTCCCATTTCCATCTGTTACAGAAAATTCAATTTGGTTCTTATATTCAACCTAACTGTCGTGATTTGCTGATCTAATTACCTACGCTGTTTCGCTTTAGTCGTGTGTGTCTTGTATTTAATAATTCTGCTGAAATTTTTCAACATTTCCGAAAAAAATCTTGTTTTATTTCTGCAATATATTGTACAGAATTGTTAAAATATCTTTTGGGAAAGTTGAAGTGTTTCGCAATTGGATTTTGCCTCTAATTTTTTTCTTCCTTTTCGTTAACGCAATGAAGATTTCGTGTCTCGTATGTTTTAATATTTTCTGCCATGTTCAATTACACATGCAGCTTAAACATTATGCACAAAGTTTGGAGGTTGCGGATTCGTCTCTGACCGACTGAACAGGGAGTGTTTGCCCCCCCCCCCTCCAATCCATCGTGTTTTTCCGTTCTTGTTCCTATTAAATACTATGCATTCTCAATTCTTCACTCTAGGATCTTGGTCTCAGTGCACACATTGTACGGTGGTCATGATGCAACTTGTTGTTGTCTTCACATTTTTAGGGATATCGCTATAAGTTAGTATAAATAACATGGTTATTTCTACTTAAAAATAGATCCGTAAATAAATTACAGCATGATTGAAAAAGTAATGACTCGGATGTTGGCACACGTGATTGATTATGCTAACTACGAACATCATGTCTAGTGAAGTATTGGTCTCGTCTGGTTCGGGAGATAGCTTTGTATAGTATATTCAGACTGGCACTAAACATGGAACTCGGGATACAGATTATTTATTTATTTTGTTAACTAATAATGGAAACTTCCCCAATATAATCCACACACTGCTCCAAAACTCTCCGTAAATATAATAATTGTAGAACAAACAAAGGCCACAATACGTATTTTGCAACCAAACAGCATTAAAGTATGTTTAAATAAGAATTACGGACGCCATCCAAACCGTAACACCGGACATGCTGACAAGAGCGTGGAACGAGTTTGATTATCGTGTAGATGTCGTTCGGGCCGCTCGTGGTGGTCACATTGAAAATTTATGAAAATATGGAAACAAACTTCACAGTTTCACGGTTCATTCTATTGGTCAACCAAGGTTGTAGGTTGTTGGTTTTGATATTATAGACCTTCAATGTTGTGGTATTCTTTTATACTCAGTCTGTACTTCTCTGACAAATTTGGTAATGTGCGTAAGCTACGCTTTTTAAATGAGTCGTGCATGTGTTACAGTCGGGTGCAGTGTTCCCCAGGAAACTACTCGGCTTGTACCTTAGTGAATAAATTCCCCGGCAGACTGGCCTTGCTGCTGTTCAGTCGTTTCTCCTTTCCTTCTCCGGCCGTGCGCCAGAGTTTCGTAACAACACGATAGACGTCCAGGAATGTGGTCCACCGAAACTTGTACATGCCCCTAGGGCCGTAGGGCAGCCGCCTAGTGGAGGCTGAGATGCTCCTGCCACTAGCTAGTTACACAGCTTCCACTACTCTCTTCTCGATGCACCCTGGACTAGGTATGGGCGATGCATAGATTCAACATAGATTAATCGATTTTTTCAGTTCATATAATATATTTATAATCGCGATTATCAAATCTCCTATTAATCGATTAATCGATGTTGACCATCAGTGTTTTATCATAGTACAGTACATTCAAAATAACTGTACATTGGCACAAAATAATGGTGGTACGTTTCTGACATATGAAAAAAAAAAAAGCACAATTTAATGCTTGTTTTACATTACGTATACAATTGTTGTGACTAATACAGTCACAACTGTGACTGTAAAAATCATTATTTTTTAACTAGTACTATGTATGCCAACTTTCTCATTGTTATATTAATTGATTGATCGTCTTAATTATATGTTAGGTTTTGTTGTGCCTAATTTATTACATTATGTCGTTATCATGGAAATTATTTTAATGTCTGTAGAAATTTTTTCTTGTGCAACGAATTGGCAAAAAATTAAAGTGTTTTTGATACGAGTTATATTTTTTATGATTAAATACACGTTGAGATATTGCGGGGTTAACATGCAGCTCACCAATAAAGTATGCTTAAAAATCAGAACTTAAATACTTTCTATGCAACAATATCAATGATTTAAATCTTAAAACAAAAGGTGGTTAGATAATGTAACTCTCATGGCACTGTAAAATTGACGAAATATTGTTACTGGTGTCGATGTATCGCCATGTTTAACATCACACTCAACAAAATCGATTAATAATCCGTGTATTAACTATATATTTATTAAGTCCTTCACATTATCGCAAGTGTACAGCGGGCTCATAACCATCCTCTATTTCGCTCCAGACATAAATACAGTTATTCGTAAAGAAAGTAATACAAAACGTGATATTGAAATAATAATCGATTTAAATAATCGATCAGATTAGAATATTAAGATGCATCGATCCATCGATTGCTAAAACCTGAACTAATCGATTCCTTGAAAATCGGTTAGTTTTTTTTTTAATGCCCACCCCTACCCTGGACACTGTTTTGACCATAGACTAAAGATGAGGTAAAGCGATCTCGCTGACTGCGCACAACCAGTCTCCGTTTCCCAACATTGAGCTGCTTTTCTGCCAACACGGCTAGCAAAAACGGCGTGGATTGGATTTTAGGAGAACACTATTTAGTAAACAAGTGTTTTGAAATGTTTTTATACTTCCTCTAACCAATTTGGAATGCAGTTTGATTAAATTCAAACTAGTAGAAGTATTTTATTAATATAAAAGTGCTTATCATTTAAAAATTAAGATATAAACAAACATGTTCGTCACTTGACCATGTGACTTTGACAGTTGTGTTTGGGGTAGGTCTATGTTGGGAACATGTGCACAAGACGAATAATCTGTCTACCTCATCTTTAGTCTATGGTTTTGACAATGTTACATGTACTATTTTACCTATTGATAAAACAAAAGAGTTATTGCTCATAAGAAAATCAATAGCTAACTAGCATGTTAATAAATTATTTTCGTATAAAAGGAGTCTTCATGAGGAGTTACGTGAGTGAAGACATTTGTGCGGTTCTTAAAAGCGAGGTCTCGAGATCAAGGTGAGTATGCAGCAGCGCAAGAATGAAAGGGCGGGGGAAACGGGAGATCCCCGAGAAAACCCGCCGACTAGTGGCATCGCCCAGCACGATCCCCACATGCGAAAATCCGGAAGTGACCTGGTCGGGGATTAAACCCGGTTTGCCTTGGTGGGAGGCGAGCAGGCTAACCTCTCAGCCACCGTGGCCCCAGGAGTCTTCATATTTTGTATAAAAGGTACAATAGACATAACAGACGGCCAGCGAGTTCCAACAACACGCAGCGAAGTCCAGCGAATTCATTACATGTGTCAGATACTGGTCGGTTCGTACACATTACAAAGGTCCGCGGTTGTGTACGAGTATTATCCAGACTACTCTCCCCCCCCCCCCTTCCGGGTTCTACAAGGCGAGATGCGCTCGATTCCCGGCGGGTCACCCGGATTTTCGCGTGTGGGAAATTTGGCTGACATTGCAGTTGGCCGGTGGGTTTACTCGGGGTACTTCCGTTTCCCCTGCACTTGCATTATGCCTTTTCTCTCACCGGAGCCCAAGATCTCGCTGCTAAAGCCCCTGTCACACTGTCAAATTTTCGCCTTCAACTATATTTGACAATAAAATTTGAAGGCAAAATACAGACATCAAATTTTCACTTCCAACAAATTTTATCAAATAATCTTGAATTTGTTTGAAAATGTGTCACACTGTCAACTTTGTTTACCGGGAAAAATCTAATTTGAATTATTATTTAAACATTATTTTCATAGTGAGAGATATTTCTTTTGTTTTTCCATGCAGGCCACTGCAGGAATAAATGCAATAAATGTTGTAATTTATTTTTGCTTTTCTACTAAATTCGAATTTTATTTATCAGAGATGTTTCCTGCATAATGAGATTTAATGCCCCTGAGTTCGTAATATTTTGTGCAATATTCACTTAAAATAGTATACGTGCCCAGACAGCTTCTAAATAAATAAATTATCTTCATAACCTACTTCGTTTCCAGCAATTGCTCGTTATTTTAAAGTTTCTCGACGTTCATTTTTGTCGTGCACGATTTTGATTGGCTGAGAAATTTTAGAACCGGTCCAATCTTCAAATGTTTGATGGAGATTGAAGCCATCCAACTTTTTCAGACAAATATGGCGACATTTATGACGTTTCGATGATGTCATAACTGTCCACCTTTATTTGACCAAAGTTATTGGAAGCAGTTTGACGAAAAAATTTGATAGTGTGGCAGGGGCTTAAGCGTTGACCAAAACTTATTAAATCAACATACAAATTACACACGCTGTCGTTTAAACAAATAAAAAAGTAAATTAAATTTTTTTTGTGTATTCACATACCAAACTAGCAGAGTTGCTGGATTTTTAACACAAAAGAAATAAAACACTGTGGGGGAAAAATGAAACGGGGAAGCTTAGGTGAATCGCTTTAATTAATTCATTTTAAGATGCCAGTTATCAGTTGACGTTGAATATGTGAAAGTCTGAGCAGTACTTCACTGGCAGAGGAAGTAGTGGGGCGTCTTGGAGTTTCCTGTGTATACTCCATTCATGGTTACGTCCAACTTTTCTGAAGCCCTGCTAAAGTTCTACTTTCAGGCTGTTAGTCCGCCTCATGTAAACAGAGCTTAACCAAGTATAGAAAATTACAACAAAGGAACAGCGCACCACATTCGTGCGTACTCACTTTAATAACATTTTGCACAACTATTTCTTGCTGGGCATTGCCAATATTTGTATTTTCTCTCCGTTTTTATTCATATTAATTAGAAATGAATTATAATTTATAGACAGAATACAAGTATAAGTTCAGTTTAACCAAAAATGAAACTTTTATGTTGAAAGAAGAATGAAACGATTGCGATATTGAGGAAACAACCAAACACGCCACTCATGGGGTGATTTTTGAAGGTTTGATTTCTAAAAGTGTAAAGAGACTGCGAACAGACAGTCCGTCGCCTTCAGAATATCCGTCATAACCGTGGTACGTACGACCTTAACGTTACATCAGGCCGCTTTGTCTCTTACGCCGCCCAGTTTTGTTCAGTGGCGTGTGAACGCCGTTGTTGACAAGCGCATGCGCGATGGAAGCAAAATGTGAGTATTGACGAACACGCCCATCGCCGCATAGGTGGCCGCACCGTTATGGTCGATTCACATCATCTCCAAACTTTTCGAATCAGACCTTCATGTTTGGTTGTTTCCTAAATATGTCACTTATCTCAAGTGTTCTAACATAAAGGTATTTTATTTCTAATTAAACACTTTTTTGNGTTGTTTCCTAAATATGTCACTTATCTCAAGTGTTCTAACATAAAGGTATTTTATTTCTAATTAAACACTTTTTTGCTACAAATTATATTTTATTTCACTGAATTTGAATTGGAAAGGGCTTACTAACGTCTCCGAGAGTTATGCCTGAATGGTTATCAGGGGGCGGCTTACAAATTCACACCCATGCTTTACCTGGGATTCGAACCCAGAACCTCCCGCACCGCAGAAAGGCCGCGCACCAACAGACTGCGTCACAGGAGGTCGGCAATATTTTATTTAAAACTAATGTGATTTAAAACAGGTGGAAGATGGGTGTGTTGTCAATGCGTAGCAAGAAATAGTTCTCATGCGAATTATCAAACTGAGTGCGCACAAATACGGCGCATTGTTTCTTTGGTCTCATTNGTTGTTTCCTAAATATGTCACTTATCTCAAGTGTTCTAACATAAAGGTATTTTATTTCTAATTAAACACTTTTTTTGCTACAAATTATATTTTATTTCACTGAATTTGAATTGGAAAGGGCTTACTAACGTCTCCGAGAGTTATGCCTGAATGGTTATCAGGGGACGGCTTACAAATTCACACCCATGCTTTACCTGGGATTCGAACCCAGAACCTCCCGCACCGCAGAAAGGCCGCGCGCCAACAGACTGCGTCACAGGAGGTCGGCAATATTTTATTTAAAACTAATGTGATTTAAAACAGGTGGAAGATGGGTGTGTTGTCAATGCCTAGCAAGAAATAGTTCTCATGCGAATTATCAAACTGAGTGCGCACAAATACGGCGCATTGTTTCTTTGGTCTCATTTTATAGACGTTTTCTTTGTTTGCACGAGGCGGAGGAATATCCTGAAAGTAGAACTTAAGCAGGACNTTTATAGACGTTTTCTTTGTTTGCACGAGGCGGAGGAATATCCTGAAAGTAGAACTTAAGCAGGACTTAAGGAAAGTTGGAAGTGAACGTGATTTGAAGCTAGCCACAAGGCGAGAGTTGCTTTTCTAGTTGGACTTGCCCGTTGTGTACGTTGGTTGGCCTTTGTCATGATAATCTCGGTGAGAAATGTGCAGCGACTGGCAGTTTTACTCCCGCCTGGAACAGCCAGCGGTGGTTTCTGACGGCGGAAGCGAAGGTTGGTATTTATTGTCGGTCGTGTTGGAAGCGCGCCGACTGTATTGTTGGGCATGTTGCTGTGGCCTGCATGATGCCACGCGTCTGTGGACACCGCGGAAGTAAAGGAAGGAGATTTATTGCTATTTTACGTACGACCTGTGAGTTGCAGTTTAGAAACACTCTGAAAGCTTCAAAGGTGATACGTCATGTGTATAGCTGGATCGCCGTTCGCAGAGTACTTTTCCAAACCCTAAGGGGCACGCCTACGTGACCCTGGAACTGCGTTGCCGTGTTTGAAATCCAGGTTGTTTTTGCGAAACTATTGAACGTGCGTCCAATGTGCTGAACTACGAAAAGAACACTCACTTCAGACTATGCCTGTCGATTTATTTCAAGACACCACTCACATTAGAAATGCTATTTTAGAGCACTCCAACATAGCCTAAAACTGCTTTTTCAAAGCTCTGTACATCAAAATATAAGCGTTTTATACACACAGAAGTACTCGAGGGGGCATGCACCGAACCTTGCTACAGACTTTCCGCCAATAAAATGATAGGGTCACCGCTTAGCGTCCCATAGGAACACGCAGCACGACGAGAACACTGCACGCCAGTTCAGTACTTTGTACGTAGCGGCGATGGCCAACACCAGGGAGTTGCGATGGCGCACTTGCTGCGCGTGGCAATGTAGCCCTTATCGCTCCCTGTGCCTCGAACGCACTAACCACCCCCAGGCAGGCGGCGCCCTTAGTTCTACTTCCTGGCAGCGTATATCCTTTCTTTGCGTACAAATTAATCGAGGCGGTCTACGTAAGATNGCGCCCTTAGTTCTACTTCCTGGCAGCGTATATCCTTTCTTTGCGTACAAATTAATCGAGGCGGTCTACGTAAGATGGGCTTATAGACCTGTACGCCCCCCCCTTTTTTTTGGGAGATTCGTTCATTATATCCACCAAGCTTTAAAGAATACACCCAGGAAGTTTAAAAAGAGATATCCTGGATTGTTAGGTTGGCACATATACACAAATAAGTCTAATGTTGTGGCAATANCAGGAAGTTTAAAAAGAGATATCCTGGATTGTTAGGTTGGCACATATACACAAATAAGTCTAATGTTGTGGCAATAGTATTGATGTTAAACTTCAGTAATTTTTTGTTATCTGTGAGCCATCAGTTTAGTTCCTGTTTGTAACATATTGTTGTGCTATTAATGTAACTGTAATATTAAGTAATATTGTAACAACGTTACCTCCTAACTGTACTTTCGACATTAAGGTGGTGTTTATGTTGCGGCAAAACAAATTTTGTGTTGAATTTATATTAACTCCTAGATCAACAATTTTATTACTTTTCCTTTGCCTTAAAAACATTCCGATGTAAAATAAATTAAGTACAGTTATTTTGTCAGGAAAAAAAAATTACCAATTAAGAAAAAATAAGGCAGAAGGGAGGATCGAACTCGCGCCTTGTGTGCATGTCGNTCAGGAAAAAAAAATTACCAATTAAGAAAAAATAAGGCAGAAGGGAGGATCGAACTCGCGCCTTGTGTGCATGTCGATGTCCACTTTACGAAAGCCATCGTCCTACAAACTGCTCTATTTTGACATGTATTTCAAATTGTGGGAATTCTACAACATATAACGATAAACTTCAGTACTCTTTCGTTATGTGGAAATACTTTGTTCTNTTTCAAATTGTGGGAATTCTACAACATATAACGATAAACTTCAGTACTCTTTCGTTATGTGGAAATACTTTGTTCTAGAAATATATGCATATTTGACACACGTAAACAGCCTTGGAAGTTTTGAAAGCTGATTTAAGTTACATTTAATTATTATTCTATTATTTAAAATTGAAATATGGTGGTTTCATTTTACGAGGTTATCGCTGTTCACTAACATCCACCATTTTACAATATCAAGTCAATGTAAATTTGTGTTGGCTGGACATTACTTTAATGCCGTACTAACACAAATATTTTGTTATTTATGTTATTTTTTAGCGTAATACAACATTTGGTCGCGGCACCATTACTTAGGAGCTTTTTTTAACATTAACAGAATATTTGTTCTATATTAATATGAGACTTTGCAAATAATTAATATTTTATTAACTTTGTCAACATATTATTAATTTCACTACAACATAAACGTTTAAAGAAATGGCTGAATATTGATTTTTTTGTTGCAACAACATTGGTCTATTTTCTGTGTATTTTTGCCGGCCTTGTGTAGACCACCTCGGTTGTCATGGACCTGCTGATCGGTACAGGTACTTCGGTCGTATGTCATCGTGAAATTATAAAAGTATGAGTTTGATACAGCATGATAAAAAATAGAAAATAAACTTTATGTTACTCTAATTTTAGGATGAATGTTATGCGTGTAGTACAGGATAAGGTAAACAGGTAAAGGATTTGAGTGGAATAGTTAAAAGTCTTGTTTCTTTGAGCAAGAAATCAATCCAGTGCGGTCGCCGCCGAGCTCTCGTATAGCACTGGCGCCTGTGCTGTCACGAGAACGAAAGACTCACAACTCGTTGTGTATCGACGTAGAACTGTACTGCACCCCCAAGAGACGCGAGTCTTCACAGCAGGGTGCTGTGTACTCCCTTTTTTTTAGCCACTTGACCCGTATACATGTTGTGGGTTGTACTTGTAGCCACTTGTAGCTGTAGAGGCGGGGAAGTGGAACTCCCTATACCAGTCAGTGAGCTGACTAGCGTCATGTCGTGTTGTCGTGACATGTGTTGTAGNGCGGGGAAGTGGAACTCCCTATACCAGTCAGTGAGCTGACTAGCGTCATGTCGTGTTGTCGTGACATGTGTTGTAGCGTGTAGAGTGAGAGGAGTGTCCTTGCAGATATAATAAAGCCACTACTCTCAACTCGTGAGGGGCCGGGCGGTATTCATCGTGGATTTCTCTGTGAAAAAAAAACAAACTAAGTCCACTAAATTGGCCCCATATGTAGCGAAACCGTTGTACGAATTTTAGTTAAAGCTAGGGCTAGCCAGTGTTGTTGTTCTGCGTTTCATTGACGTGTGTAGTAAACCGAAAGAAGTTTACAAGCTTACAACGAAGGCAGAACGGCGGCCTTTAGTAATATATTTTTTCATATTAATAGTTTTTTAAACAATATAAATTTGTAAAGATGTTATAGTTTTTTATTTTGCATTGTAATTTATTAACGTAAGCCATGCCTGCTTCTCTGCTTGGATCCCTGTCGAGAGAGAAAGATAGTGTGTTGGAGAGTGTGGGTCGAAACTCCTTGCCAGTTCACCTATATGGCCGATCTTGACATAAATGTATTGGATACGCCGGGTTGGGGTGGAGGGTCCATTGTCTATATTCGAACTGTGCAGGTCCACACAGGTCGTGTGTCCACTGTGGCAAGTGCACAACAGCCGCACACGAGAGCAAAATGACGTCACTTACCTGCAACGTGTCGGAACGCCGTTCACCAAACACGTAAACAGCTTGCAACCAAACAACGAAACGGTAACACAGAGAAACGTTCTTACGTGTCAATAACCATGGGCTTTGTCCGCCCTATTTGTTCAGTGTGATAAGCGTAAATGTTAACCAGGTCTACATGGAGTTTTTTTTCCCCGTTCCCGCGCTTGAGACCGCGCAGCGCGGGGATGATACGGACAACACTGCCACGCGCATCAAGTGCGCCTTCACCGTTAAGCGTAAGGCTCTGGACTGGCGTGTAGTGTTAGTCGCACTGCGTGCATAGTCCATCCACGGNCAGTGTTGGTCGCACTGCGTGCATAGTCCATCCACGGTTACTTCCAACTTTTCTGAAGCCCTGCTAAAGTTCTACTTCCAGGATATTCCTTCCTCCGTCTCATACAAAGTTTAACCGAGTCTGGGAAATTGCACCAGAGGACAACGCACCGCATTCGTGTGCACTCAGTGTAATACTATTTTGCATAAGAATTATTTCTTACAAGGCATTACCAACACACCTATTTCCCCCCTGTTTTTATTTATATTAATTATAAATGAAATATTATAATTCATAGCTAAAATATAAATAAAATTTCAGTTTACCCATAAATAAGATACTTTTATGGTATTTTATGTTAACAGAAGTATAAAACACTTGTGATACTTAACATAATTAGGACACAACACGTCGTACATGGGGTGATTTTTCATAAGTTTGATCCGAAAAGTGTGAAGAAACCGCGAATGGACTATGGGACTTTCAGGGGTGACCCTATTATTTTTTTGGTGGAAAGTCTGTAGAAAGGTTCAGTGCAGGGCCCTGGAGTAATTTTGTAAGCATCTAGTGTGTATATTTTGAGCTATAGTGCTTTGAAAAAGCGGTTTGCGGTTGTTTTGGAGTACTCTGAAATGGTGTTTCTAACGTGCGTGACATTTAGAAAGTACTCAACAGCCCTCGTCTGAAGTGTGTGTTCTTTTAGTAGAACAGCACATTGTACGCACGTTTAATAGTCCCGTGGGAAGACGTGTATTTCAAACACTCTGCAACGCAGTTCNGGGATGATACGGACAACACTGCCACGCGCATCAAGTGCGCCTTCACCGTTAAGCGTAAGGCTCTGGACTGGCGTGTAGTGTTAGTCGCACTGCGTGCATAGTCCATCCACGGTTACTTCCAACTTTTCTGAAGCCCTGCTAAAGTTCTACTTCCAGGATATTCCTTCCTCCGTCTCATACAAAGTTTAACCGTGTCTGGGAAATTGCACCAGAGGACAACGCACCGCATTCGTGTGCACTCAGTGTAATACTATTTTGCATAAGAATTATTTCTTACAAGGCATTACCAACACACCTATTTTCCCCCTGTTTTTATTTATATTAATTATAAATTAAATATTATAATTCATATCTAAAATATAAATAAAATTTCAGTTTACCCATAAATAAGATACTTTTATGGTATTTTATGTTAACAGAAGTATAAAACACTTGTGATACTTAACATAATTAGGACACAACACAACACGTCGTACATGGGGTGATTTTTCATAAGTTTAATCCGAAAAGTGTGAAGAAACCGCGAATGGACTATGGGACTTTCAGGGGTGACCCTATTATTTTTTTGGTGGAAAGTCTGTAGAAAGGTTCAGTGCAGGGCCCTGGAGTAATTTTGTAAGCATCTAGTGTGTATATTTTGAGCTATAGTGCTTTGAAAAAGCGGTTTGCGGTTGTTTTGGAGTACTCTGAAATGGTGTTTCTAACGTGTGCGACATTTTGAAAGTACTCAACAGCCCTCGTCTGAAGTGTGTGTTCTTTTCGTAGAACAGCACATTGTACGCACGTTTAATAGTCCCGTGGGAAGACGTGTATTTCAAACACTCTGCAACGCAGTTCNGTAGAACAGCACATTGTACGCACGTTTAATAGTCCCGTGGGAAGACGTGTATTTCAAACACTCTGCAACGCAGTTCAATCGCCAGTCTGGCGGGTTTGCAGCTGGCTGCATCAGTGCAGGGAACGGAGTACGGCGTCTATTGTGGGCTTGAATTCGAGTTGAAAATTTTGGGTGGCTCTTAACAACAAGGTCTTGAAAGCCGATGAGGTGAGAATGAAGCAGCGCCGGAATGCAAGGGCGGGAGAAATGGGAGATCCCCGAGAAAAACCGCCGACCAGCGGCATCGTCCGGCACGATTCCCGCCCTATTTTGGCGGTGGTATAGGTTGTTCATGGTAAAGTGAGCACTTTCTGAAGCCCTCTCATTTTGAATAATAGTCAATAAATATATTTTATTGCATTCATTAACTTTCATCGAGTCCAATGAAATATATACACTGTGTTTAAACCTACATAGAAATATTTATTTTAAAAAGTGGCAGAAGGATAAAAAATGGCTGTAAGTAAAAAAGCAACTAGGGCCTCAAAAGTTCATACTTTACCGCGAACAGCCTATATAGTGAGTGAGGGGTGAGGCGGTGGTCTAGTGGATCCCACACCCCGGCTGCAGAGTAGATAACTACACAGAGACGAATTGGCGTGTCGGTTATGCGAGTGTCTACTTCTCTGATTGGCTGCACGANAGCGAACAGCCGTGCAGAGTAGATAACTACACAGAGACGAATTGGCGTGTCGGTTATGCGAGTGTCTACTTCTCTGATTGGCTGCACGAGGCTCTGGGAACGGGCCTTGTATCTGATTGGTTACTTACTGCATGCTGCGAAAGGTTTACTATTGGCTGGGCTGCCGGCTGGCGAGTAGATTACCAGGTGTTGATAGTAGAAATGTGTCTCGACGTATTGCTGGCTAGTGACGCCATTTTGCTGGCGTGTGTGGCTGGAGTTCGTGGAATAAGCGGTTGTTTCACCTCTGTATTCTAGAGGACTCTGTACCCTGGTCGTGAACCCAAGGGGAGCCCCCAGGGTGGAGCAAGGCGTCTCGGAGCACTCTCTCTTTTGCATTAATTGCGTAGTAAGAAACCTTTTGCCAGGCTTTGCACCTACATATTTACACCCGTTCTTTTTTTTTTAACAGGCACAACTTGTGGAGCAGGTTTTATGTAATTGAGAAAAATCTGCCGTGGCCGTCGTGCTTGTAAACACCTCGCATGCCTTTTTTTTAATACTATAGACTTAGTAAAATATATATTCGTGTTTTGCATGTCCGGCCCCTGATGTCAGCGGATAAAGTTGGCCTCTAAACGACCTGAGAAAATAAGTAACGATTTCCCTAACTTCCAATGCATAATACTTCGAAGAGGTTTTAAATACGGATTCCACTAAGAGGTACAGGATGCGGCTTTTCTCTGCGTTAGAACACGAGGTGCCTTTTCTGTAAATCAATCTATGGTTGGCACACAATAAACTAAACACTTAGAACTCCTTTTTTGTTTTATTCTGTGTGTCCATGGTCTCTTTATGCTACACATAGAAGCCAACTTCTCTGTGGATCTAATTACGATTATCCTTGTCGATCGACTGCCAGTGTGAAATTATTGTAACATGCAAATTCTTACCCTAATGTGTATGAAACAAAAAAAGATAAACAAAAACCCGTTCTCGTTGGCCACCGATTTGTAAGTTAAACTCTTGGCTACTGATTTAACAGCTAATATCGTACATAAGAGGTCAAGGCATAGAACTAACATTCATTACTTTCTGGCATCATTAGCATACATATGCCAGTCACATTTATGCATTTACAACTGTTTAATGAACCGTTAGCCAGCTATGCCATTATTCGGATCATAAGCGCCTATACGGGAAGGAGGGGCTTAAAATGTAGATGGTTGTATTCTGCCACTTTTAAGACAGCAGGGTCTTAATGCATTTTATTTATAAGTATTCACGTACATAAGTATTCGTAAATAACCGCACGCACAGCCATACGAAACTCAGTAAGAGGAAGAGCAGTGAAGGAGAGGAAAAGTGATAACATTTATATGGAACATGGGCATTGTCGCAGAATGTTTCGAGGTATACCCTTCCCTTACCACCCTTTTCATTTTCTTTTACAGTTCATTCACAGTTACTTCAAACTTTTCTGAAGCTCTGCTAAATTTATACTTTCAGGATATTCCTCCGCCTCATGCAAACAAAGCTTAACCGAGTCTAGAGAATTACACCAAAGGGACAACCAACCGCATTCGTGCGCACTCGGTGTCATAATATTTTTCATATCAACTATTTCTTACTAGGAATTACCAATACACCTACGTTATCTCCTGTTATATTAATATTAATTATAAATGAAATAATTATAATTTATAGATAAAATATACTTAAAAGTTCAATGTAACCAAAAGTAAGGTACTGTTATGTTAACAAAAGTATAAAACATTGAGATACATGGCATATTTAGGAAACAACCAAACACGTGGGATGATTTTTCAAAGGTTTGATTCAAAACGTGCGAAGAAACCGCAAACAGACTATAACAAGATGTTAGCGCCTATGAATTTCGAATTTTCGCCTGCTACGCGGCAAATGTGTAGAAATATCGGAGATACATACGTTTGTGATATATTGCCACCCATTTTCTGTGGGTACGATATGTAACAACATCGATATCAGTATGATTAGCACATATTGGAATGGCGTTGAGAAAAGTCCATTGTGAATGGCGTGCGCAACAAGTGCAGGGTGACGCCGTTGTCTAAACCATGGTGCACATACTGTTGCATATTAGCTTCTAAGTCAATTCATACCCGAAAGAGGCTATGGGCGTAGCTAAATAATGAGCCATGATTAGGTAGAGCACAACAGTATAAGATGGGGTTTATTGAATAGAAGGATTATACAATAACTATTTACGTGACTTGATCGGGAGAGCTTAAATGTAATACCAAGTTGCTAATTAGTTATAAAAAAGTTTTATTACCTCACACCACTACTATTACAATTTAATTGGAAAGTCCCCATCTTGTTCATGTCGCCGGAGGCTGATTCTAGGAGGCGGTTAACGACGGCCGGACACACCCATCTCCACGTTTCTTGGTCCGCTGCCCCGATGACAAAAGTCTTCGCTCCTAGTGTTACGTTGGCCTATATCGGGCGCGTTGTTTAATATTTTCGGCTCCGTTTACTGGCCGGTGGAGGGGATTCTGCAACTGTCTTTCGTAAGGTGTTATTGCAATCCCGCTCGTGCCCTGGTTCAATGTTTGAAGGTGTGATCAGGCAGGCCGTTCAGCTAAGGCCTGATCACTTCATAACAATATGTATGTCAATACTTAATTAGTTAGTAAACTTGCACCGTGTACCATAATTGTTTTGCAGTATGGTAACAGTATAGCACACACAATTGTATGCGTGGCTAGAAAAACGTTTCGTTTTTTTCTTCTTTTTTTTTTCAACAAAACTGTTTTTAGTGGAAAACGGTTTGTTTAACTCGCTGGATCATAATGTGTTCTTAGTTCTCTAAATAATTCCTAGATAGCATAAATATGGACAGAAGGGCACGGCACACGTGTTGCGTTCGGGGAAAAATGTTATGTTGTAAGGCGAATGTTGGCTACACTGCAGAGGAAGTTATTCCTTGTTTCCTTGGCTTTAGCGTTGTTTTTGGTTTCGCAGTTCGTTTACCACTTAGAAAACACGAATGTATCTCCACGTGATTTAAGAGAATAAACAATCGTAACGTGTGCTTAACATAGTGGAATGGAAAGAGAGAAAGCACAACGGTTGAGAGACTAGAAAATGTTGCCTGTCGAAGCGAAGGAAGGAGACTTCGTTCAGAAGATGCCACCGACCAGTGAACGAGGTTGTTCAGCTACGCGTGGTAAGAAAGGCTGCAATTCCCTTACACTTTCATTAGTAATTTATCTGTACAACCAGTTTTACGATTTAAATTATAATGAGCAGGCACTTTTACTGCTCAAGTTTATCAACGTGAGAAAGTCAAAAGGAAGGCGTCCTGGTAAAACATATGCCACTTCTAAACGCTCATTTGGCTATACCATAAATGTGAAGCCTATTTGTCATCCCATGACGAATAAAGGTACTCCAAGAAAAATCGAAAGGTGGACAGTTAGCACCCAAAGATGAAAGGCGATCACAATTGAACCGCCTGCATGCAATCGACGCAACAGCGAGGGAGAAAATCAGAAAGCATATCAGATATTTCCCAACTGAAGTGAGTCACTGCAGTAGGAACGCTTCGTCTGAACTCTGTTTGAAATTTGATCGGAGTGTCTCCAAAATGTATAGGTTATTTCAAGAACTACATCATGCATAGGAAAATTTCCAAGAGAGAATTTATTATAGGAGTAGCGTGATAAATATTACGCTCAGATGATATTCACATGATAATGAAGAGCGGAAAAAGTACTGCACATCATTGCAAAGCTGACCANATACGAAATGGGATTGAAAGTAGATCTTTAGCAGGGCTTCAAGAAAGTCTCTTCCAGTCATGAACCGACTATATGCCCTTCCCTTACCACCCTTTTCATTTTCTTTTACAGTTCATTCATAGTTACTTCAAACTTTTCTGAAGCTCTGCTAAATTTATACTTTCAGGATATTCCTCCGCCTCATGCAAACAAAGCTTAACTGAGTCTAGAGAATTACACCAAAGGGACAACCAACCGCATTCGTGCGCACTCGGTGTCATAATATTTTTCATATCAACTATTTCTTACTAGGAATTACCAATACACCTACGTTATCTCCTGTTATATTAATATTAATTATAAATGAAATAATTATAATTTATAGATAAAATATACTTAAAAGTTCAATGTAACCAAAAGTAAGGTAATGTTATGTTAACAAAAGTATAAAACATTGAGATACATGGCATATTTAGGAGACAACCAAACACGTCATATATGGGGTGATTTTTCAAAGGTTTGATTCAAAACGTGCGAAGAAACCGCAAACAGACTATAACAAGATGCTAGCGCCTATGAATTTCGAATTTTCGCCTGCTACGCGGCAAATGTGTAGAAATATCGGAGATACATACGTTTGTGATATATTGCCACCCATTTTCTGTGGGTACGATATGTAACAACATCGATATCAGTATGATTAGCACATATTGGAATGGCGTTGAGAAAAGTCCATTGTGAATGGCGTGCGCAACAAGTGCAGGGTGACGCCGTTGTCTAAACCATGGTGCACATACTGTTGCATATTAGCTTCTAAGTCAATTCATACCCGAAAGAGGCTATGGGCGTTACTAAATAATGAGCCATGATTAGGTAGAGCACAACAGTATAAGATGGGGTTTATTGAATAGAAGGATTATACAATAACTATTTACGTGACTTGATCGGGAGAGCTTAAATGTAATACCAAGTTGCTAATTAGTTATAAAAAAGTTTCATTACCTCACACCACTACTATTACAATTTAATTGGAAAGTCCCCACCTTTTTCATGTTGGCGGAGGCTGATTCTAGGAGGCGGTTAACGACGGCCGGACACACCCATCTCCACGTTTCTTGGTCCGCTGCCCCGATGACAAAAGTCTTCGCTCCCAGTGTTACGCTGGCCTATATCGGGCGCGTTGTTTAATATTTTCGGCCCCGTTTACTGGCCGGTGGAGGGGATTCTGCAACTGTCTTTCGTAAGGTGTTATTGCAATCACGCTCGTGCCCTGGTTCAATGTTTGAAGGTGTGATCAGGCAGGCCGTTCAGCTAAGGCCTGATCACTTCATAACAATATGTATGTCAATACTTAATTAGTTAGTAAACTTGCACCGTGTACCATAATTGTTTTGCAGTATGGTAACAGTATAGCACACACAATTGTATGCGTGGCTAAAAAAACGTTTCGTTTTTTTTTTTTTTTTTTTAACAAAACTGTTTTTAGTGGAAAACGGTTTGTTTAACTCGTTGGATCAAAATGTGTTCTTAGTTCTCTAAATAATTCCTAGATAGCATAAATATCGACAGAAGGGCATGGCACACGTGTTGCGTTCGGGGAAAAATGTTATGTTGTAAGGCGAATGTTGGCTACACTGCAGAGGAAGTTATTCCTTGTTTCCTTGGCTTGAGCGTTGTTTTTGGTTTCGCAGTTCGTTTACCACTTAGAAAACACGAATGTATCTCCAAGTGATTTAAGAGTGTAGACAATCGTAACGTGTGCTTAACATAGTGGAATGGAAAGAGAGAAAGCACAACGGTTGAGAGACTGTAGAAAATCTTTCATGTCGAAACGAAGGAAGGAGACTTCGTTCAGAAGATGCCACCGACCAGTGAACGAGGTTGTTCAGCTACGCGTGGTAAGAAAGGNCGAAGGAAGGAGACTTCGTTCAGAAGATGCCACCGACCAGTGAACGAGGTTGTTCAGCTACGCGTGGTAAGAAAGGCTGCAATTCCCTTACACTTTCATTAGTAATTTATCTGTACAACCAGTTTTACGATTTAAATTATAATGAGCAGGCACTTTTACTGCTCAAGTTTATCAACGTGAGAAAGTCAAAAGGAAGGCGTCCTGGTAAAACATATGCCACTTCTAAACGCTCATTTGGCTATACCATAAATGTGAAGCCTATTTGTCATCCCATGACGAATAAAGGTACTCCAAGAAAAATCGAAAGGTGGACAGTTAGCACCCAAAGATGAAAGGCGATCACAATTGAACCGCCTGCATGCAATCGACGCAACAGCGAGGGAGAAAATCAGAAAGCATATCAGATATTTCCCAACTGAAGTGAGTCACTGCAGTAGGAACGCTTCGTCTGAACTCTGTTTGAAATTTGATCGGAGTGTCTCCAAAATGTATAGGTTATTTCAAGAACTACATCATGCATAGGAAAATTTCCAAGAGAGAATTTATTATAGGAGTAGCGTGATAAATATTACGCTCAGATGATATTCACATGATAATGAAGAGCGGAAAAAGTACTGCACATCATTGCAAAGCTGACCAAGCTTATAAAACACTGGACGCTGATTCTGAAAAACACTAGTTTCATCACTTTATACGTTGATTTGCGGCCGCTACTTTTTACGTCACTGTTAAAACACCATGATTTATATTACCAGCGCCAGTATTCCAGTTATGCTCGTAATCCGGCTACTCACAGTGTGGCTGCAACAATGTTCTTGTGGCACGAAAGTGTCGCCAAGCCCGAGTTCAGAGAAATCGGTTCATGCATACTAAAATATGGTTACGTGTCGCTGCTTTGCATTGTGGGAGTTAGCAAAGAGTGTGTGGAGGAGAAAGTTGTAATATGATACGCCGGCGGCGTTTACAAAGGCCAACTGCCACGTGGCGCCGCGATAAGCCTTTTGCGGCTCGCACGCTCCTGACCTTCAGCAGATTTAATTTCTGCGTTTATGGTTTAATGACCTAGTTTCTCTCAGCGTGACTCAGGTGCGGATAACCTTCGAGATCTGGCGACTGATACCATACAAACGCGACGGGCCTCCAAGCCGAGAGTTTTTATGGTAGTCAGGAGTTTGGACGATTGCGTGACCTTGAGTGATAGACGATGAGCCAGAAGAGTGGGAGTAAAATCTGCGACTGCGAGCGTCGGTGCAGTGAAGGTGCGACTGGCAGGCTGAACTATTGCATTGTATGCGTGAGTGTAAGACATTTCAAATAATGGCAATGGACAGACTGAGCACGTGTTAATGATGAGTGTGAGTTACTTGACTATAACCAAACGGAGAAATTGACTTTAATTAGAGTTGAGATAGACATTAAATACTGCGCTCATTGAGAAATAAAAAGAGTAACAGTAAAGATAGTGATACTAAAACGGGTGTATGGGGCATGGGTTGGGTTAGGACGTTGCACAATNTAAAAAGAGTAACAGTAAAGATAGTGATACTAAAACGGGTGTATGGGGCATGGGTTGGGTTAGGACGTTGCACAATGTAATAACGTGGTAGGATTGAGAAAAGGATCCACGGATGGGCTCCACTGAAATGAAACTGTATAGGTGTGTGTGGGGAGTGTAGGATAAAACGTTGTTTTTAAATACCTAANATGTAATAACGTGGTAGGATTGAGAAAAGGATCCACGGATGGGCTCCACTGAAATGAAACTGTATAGGTGTGTGTGTGGGGAGTGTAGGATAAAACGTTGTTTTTAAATACCTAAAGATTAGTAGATACTGCAAAGAATACAAAATGTGATATGTGATACTAGTGAGTAGTTGTTAGCGAACCAAGTTGCCATATAAGTAACTTGTATATTGGAGTGAAAGTAATAGTAGAATAAATTGTAGTAGAATGAACACATTAACAATAGATCATTCTTAATCAACACTATAATCATATTAACAATAATACTACTACTGAGCAAACTACCAACCAATAAAGCTGTTCAATCTTTGAGGAGCGTTTAATTGTTACGATTGAAATTTTAGTGAATAAACATAAACGATCAATGTTCAGATATAAGAGTACATACAGCTAAAATTTAAAATTCTGCGTTGTACATCATAATTTTACTTATCCTGCAGCACGAAGTACGTAAACGATTATATTCGGGGTGGTATGTCAGGAGATAGGTAGAGCAAATTATGACGATCGTTCTTGGTTTATCGCTTGTAAAAACATTGCCATGGTACTTGGTGTTAAATATACATACGTCGATTACGTGACACTTCAATGAGGTTAACAGAAATGAAAACTATTTCAGTAGTTACACGACGCTACTCTTCTGAAACACCTAACGTAAGCCGGTTCTTACGTTATGCAAACAGTGACGTAGCCAGAAATTTGTACACTAGTGTTAGCGATGCTGACGCGCATGGTAATTATGACAAGTACAAAGAGAAAAATTACTTCACAATATGACAAAATGCGTCATAGTTTCCGACAATTACATATTTTTATCACAATTGACACATTCAACGCGATGTCCGTATATAATTCGGTTCAATATTTATTAATATTGCCTCAGTTTTAAATATAATATAGCTACCTATAGATTATTCATGGTAAAGGGAGTACTTTTTAAAGCCCTCTATTTAAAAATAATAGTCAATAAGTATATTATATTTTAATCTTAGACGTTAACTTCCGAGTGCGGTGGAATATACACACTATATTTATTACTTATACAGCGATATTTATTTTAAAAGGTGGTTAAAATATAAAAAATGGCTGAAATGAAAGAGTAACTAGGGCCTCAAAAATGCTCACTTTATCATGAACAGCCTATAAGGATTTCATTATTTAGTTTGGCAAGCAAGGAGAACAAAATGAAATATTTATCCTTCAGATGATGTCGTTCGGCCGCATAAAACCACTGGACTACAAAACACTGAACTTAACACGATGAACTTATAAACACTTTATGCACAAGTATGGCTAATGCTATATAGGTGCACGTGAAGCTGGCCAAACCCTCCACCACAGCAGGCCATTATCAGATATTCGTCGGTACAGCTGGCGAGTTCTGATTAGGCAAGGTAATATAAGAGGTGACGTAAGCAAAATGCTTCAGCGAATGCACATATAGACGTTTCGCAATTAAGCCTGCTGGAAGTTATTATTTCAGTTCATAATAAAATAGCTCCACTTAATAGTTACGCTCAATTATTTTTAAATGCGTTTTGCGTTATTTGTTTATTGATTTCGTATAACACTGACAGAATAAACATGTACGGCGATTGTGATTCCGTCTATTGCTAAACGTCTGTACTATTGTTTTCGCTTGTCTGTGACGTCTTGACTTCTGGTACTGGCTGGCGTGAAATGTTAAACGCAAGAACTGNGTACTATTGTTTTCGCTTGTCTGTGACGTCTTGACTTCTGGTACTGGCTGGCGTGAAATGTTAAACGCAAGAACTGAAATGTTGGATAACTTTTAACGCGTTGCGTTTTGCGATTAGCGTCGCGGCAACGTTTAACGTCGATTATGAGTGAAAAGATTTGGGTGGCTCTTAACAGCGAGGTCTTGAGAGCCGATGGGAGTGATTGAGGTGAGTATGGAGCAGGGCGGGGNTACTATTGTTTTCGCTTGTCTGTGACGTCTTGACTTCTGGTACTGGCTGGCGTGAAATGTTAAACGCAAGAACTGGAATGTTGGATAACTTTTAACGCGTTGCGTTTTGCGATTAGCGTCGCGGCAACGTTTAACGTCGATTATGAGTGAAGAGATTTGGGTGGCTCTTAACAGCGAGGTCTTGAGAGCCGATGGGAGTGATTGAGGTGAGTATGGAGCAGGGCGGGGGAAACGGGAGATCCCCGAAAAAAACCCGCCGACCAGCGGCATCGTCCGGCACGATTCCCACCCCACATTCGGAAATCCGGGAGTGACCCGGCCGGGAATTGAACCCGGTTCGCCTTGGTGGGAGGCGAGCAGGTTAACCACTCGGCCACCGCCGCCTCAAAGTCGATTGTAGCCAGAGTCATTACTCTCAACGGATTCGTTACTTATTGTAACACGTTATTGTAGCGTGAACGCGATTGTGGCACATGAACCTGAAGCACCGGGAATGGGATCGGTGGTGCAGGGCGCATGTCTGCACGTGTGGTCCTGGTGCGCGCGAGGTCACTGACCCGGAGTAGCCTTCGTGGCGCTAGTCGTAGGCTTCCGGCGTGTGACCTTGACTCTGGAGCAGCCGCTTTCTCCAGCACCAGGCGCGTCCTCGCACGCCACACACGGCTCTCCTGGAGACTTTTATGTCGGCGGGGACACCCACTGCTTATGTACCCCAAGTGGAGGCTGGCGGGCAGTCTGTACACAAGTTGACAGTTCGGAATGCACAGAGTTGAGTTCAGGTGAGAGTAAGTAGATTTACATCTGTGACCGGTTTAATGAATGTACCATTCTCTGAACTATAGTCCATTCGTGGTTACTTCCAACATCTTTGGAGACCTGCTTAAGTTCTCTTTCAGGCCATTCCTCCGCCTCATGCAAACAAAGCGTAACCAAGTATGGAAAATTACACCAAAGGGACAACGCACAGCATTCGTGCGTACTCAGTTTAGTAATACTTTGCACGGGAACTATTGCTAGGCATCACCAACTGACCTTTTTCCTCTCGGTTTTTATTCATATTAATTATAAATGAAATATTGAAATTTATGAATAAAATATAAATATAAGTTCGATTTAACCAAAAAATAGATACGTTAATGTAAACAGAAGTATAAAACGCGTGTGATTCACGACTTATTTACGGATCACCTGAACACGTCATGCATGGGACAATTTTTCAAAGGTTTGATAAAAAAGTGTGAAGATACCACAAAAAGATTATACACAGAATTGTAGCACAGTATTTTTTCCCGCAGTTTCTTCAGGTTTCATTCACCTGTAGGTACAATTAATATCCCCCATCTTTATTGCCCGTGTTGGCTTTCTAGGCATTTTAACACTAGTCTTCTCAAAGCTATAAGCTATGCTGGAATTTCAACAGAATGTATTTCTAAGATATGACTAATGGCCATTACAAAAATATGTTTTAATTATTACAAATTTTGTGGTATCCCGTGTTCGTTATACCTCTGGCTGTAATTTCGCGTTTTCAAGCATCTGACCTAGATTTTCATTTCACATTTTTCTTTTACCCCATTAGTTTCTGTTATACACTTAACATTGAGCTGTTCCCAAAACGACACGTCTCTCGGGACAATTTATCACCAAACTCTGTATTTCGACTTCAGCAGGGCGGTCTTTGTTACTACGCCCAAGTTGAAACTGAAAATTACAACACGGGTTTTCCTCGATCTCAGTTTAGAGGTTTCGGCAGGATGATGGTCAAGTAAGCGATTTGGAACAATTTTCTTTCTTAAAACTTGAGAGTCGTGTTTAACAGTAGACAAACGATTACGTCGTCAAAATGCCTTAGAAACAGTTCAGCTACTAAAATACTGTTTTTAAAGTCATTCCTAGAAGAGGAATCTCAGAACTAGGAACACTCTTACTATACATTATACTTAATTACAATAGTAAAGTAATCGGCAATTTTTTAATTTTTTTTAAATTATGCACAGTTTAAGGTGGACGCCTGGTTGAAGGAATTTTGCACGTCTGAAGCCTAAAAGCGTTGGAGCGCTAGAGGCGACCGAGACATGCGCAGCAACTCTCTCATCGTCTCTACGCGCAAAGCACTGGACTGGCGTGCAGTCTTGCCGTCGATAACGCGTCTGTATGAGACTTTCAGCGGAGACCCCACCATTTTATGACGTAATAATAAAAATAAAGGTTTGATGCACGTCCCTATTCCTTTTTTAATGTTTTGTACCGGAATGTTTATACCTAAAAATTACCGCTAAAACACCCGTTTGAGCTATTTTCACTATCACAAAAACGTGCTTTAGAGAGAAATGGAGGAACGGAAAAACGTATACAGACGCGTAACGTTTCTTAAATGCTATTCGTAAGCAGATCTCACTTTGACACGTTGGACGGTTTTTTTAATAAAACGTTTTCTGCTGGCCGTTCGGCGGCCTACACCTTAATGATGCGGAGTCGCAAACTGTTGGGAGAAGAGGCTAGGTTTTAACAANGAAAACACCCGTTTGAGCCATTTTCACTATCACAAAAACGTGCTTTAGAGAGAAATGGAGGAACGGAAAAACGTATACAGACGCGTAACGTTTCTTAAATGCTATTCGTAAGCAGATCTCACTTTGACACGTTGGATGGTTTTTTAATAAAACGTTTTCTGCTGGCCGTTCGGCGGCCTACACCTTAATGATGCGGAGTCGCAAACTGTTGGGAGAAGAGGCTAGGTTTTAACAATAAAGTCACAGAGTACTTAAGAATACAGAGGCGTAACCGTCGCTTGTACAGCGAACTCCAGCAGCACACGTCAGCAAAATGGCGGTACTAGGCAGCAACATGTCGGAACGTCGGTCGCCGCTCAGCGCCTGGTAACCTACTCGCCAACCGGCAGTCCAGCCAATAGGGAATATTTCGCAGCATGCAGTAGCCAATCAGGCACAAGGCCCGTTCTCAGAGCCCCGCGCAGCCGATCACAGAATGGATACACCCACATCATAGAAGCCGCCTGTCTCTGTGGCTGAGTAGTATAATAAATATGAATAAAAACAGCGAGAAAACGTGTGTTGGTAGCGCCTAGTAAGAAATAGTTCTCACGCAAAATATTATTNCTAGTAAGAAATAGTTCTCACGCAAAATATTATTACAACTGAGTGCGCACGAATTCGGTGCTTTGTCCTTTGGTGTTATTTTCTAGACATAGTTCAGATAGTTTGCACGAGACGTAGGAATATCTTGGAAGTAGAGCTTTTAGCAGGGCTTCAGAAAAGTGTGAAGTAACCGAGAATGGGTTACACAAGGCATACATGTATATCCTGCCGGTCACGAGAAAACTGGGTCGCTATGCAGGGATGAGTTAAACGAGAAACTTGTAGTTACAACGTTCCAGAAGCTTTTATTTCCTTACGCGATCGAATCCATGTGGGCCTACGACAATGATTGTCGACCGAGCACATTGCCTCTTGCCGAGAATAAACAAGATAAATATAGTTGCTGTTTTCGTTGATAACAAACAAGTGTCGCTGCTATTTGTTGTACGGTTAATCTCACGTGGTATGTGTCGAGAACGGAGGACGAGTCTTATCTTGACCTTTGGATGCGCTTATCAGGAAGCTTGCTGCTTCGCTGGTGATTGTTTTGATCCTAGCTCTGATCCGATGCTACGCACGTCCGTGTGCATCTTTCCGCTAGGAAACTGCATTCTGGTGCTCACAGAGGGGGGCACTGTTAAAAAAATACTGTATAGGCCTAATTACGTAAAAGTACTGGTTAAATGATTAAGACGCTTGTAAATAACAAATATCTAAATTGCAGTTTTTGTATAAATATTGCAAGTTTNGTACTGGTTAAATGATTAAGACGCTTGTAAATAACAAATATCTAAATTGCAGTTTTTGTATAAATATTGCAAGTTTACAGAATTAATTAAACTTTTTCACGGAGAATTACCTATGGTTAGGGGCAGTGATATTTCGCGAAAAGATTTCCAGACAAGATAGAGTCCAAAGCACTGTAGGGTCGTCCAGTTTCTTTGATTTGCTAAAAAATGTTCTGGTCCGTGTTAACCGTTTGCGCACGAATCACGAAGGTTCAGTGCCGGAGTGGCTTGATCAAAAACGGACGCGGCACCAGCATCTAATGGTGNAGTGGCTTGATCAAAAACGGACGCGGCACCAGCATCTAATGGTGGTTTAACAACAGCTGAGGTGTGTATATAGTATTGAAATCTACTGTGTGCTCCGATTTTTACGCGAAAAGTCACTGGCCCTACCTATGGTCAATATGTTGTGTGTGTGTGTAAAATATTATAAAACTCACTTTCGTAAATGTTTGTAATTAATTGTTATAAAATTTTTTCTGTGTTAGTTTGAGGATATTTTCGTTATTACATGGAACATAAATTATAATTTTTTGGTTCCGGTACTAATTTGAACTTCAACAAAAAATTTAGGAGGCTAGCTAGCATCATACTAAGACTGCGGGATACACAGGCTGTAAAGAACTGAGAGAGCTTGTTATGTGAACATGACGTGCACAAATGTTCAGTTTCTCGTATTGCTACAGTGTTTGAAGAGTTACAGCGGCGCGTGGTGAACTGTTGCAGGGGAAGCTGTGTGTTTTGCTCCGTGCTATACCTGATCGTTAGCTAGCTTACACATCGGCCACTTAAAAGTAGTAATGCTTTTGACGTCACAGCACGTGTGCAGTGGGTGCCTCGCCGCTCTCTCGTGAGTGGCCGCAATATATTCGGTTTCTCTCAGCTCCTTCCTGGTTACTGGTTCCTTATGCATGCGCCGTGCGTGTACAGACTGATCAAGCACAAGCTTACTTTGCAACACTACACCGCACGCTACTGAAAAGTTGTTATTTGTTACGGGCAGTCAGTTTTAACTCCGTGTACTTAAACTTTTAAGTTGTGTGAATTCCCTTATCGCCGCAGTAAAATAATTCTCTGATAACGGAGACGATCGCTCGCTTTGCCTTGGCAGTGCTCGTACCCAATGGGAAGAGGATCTATATTTCTCAGTGTACAGAGACCACTTCTATGTTTCTTTATTACAGGCCGCGTTTCGGTATATTTCAGGAAAAAAATCCTGGCAGTTCACGAAAATGGTTGAGTGAACGTTGGAATTATTAATTCACTACGAAAGCATAAATAAATACGTTAATAATTATTTATATTTTATATTTATAATTTTTTTCCTTTACATTAAAAACGATTATAAGACAAAGTATCCGTGAAGTAAGAGGGTGCCCAGGAAGACGACAATATGTAATGCTGTGACGTTTGAGACAGCTTTTCGGCAGAGAACAGCTGTGTATAAATAATTATATTTCACATTTGAAGACTGAAGTGAGCAGAGGACTTCTAACTATACAGATACACTGTAACTGGGACACAATTCGTGGTCACACTAATTTAAAATTTGTAAAAGTATTTCATATTTTACGTAAGATATAACCGTGCAGCGGATCGCTAAAGATACTTCAACACGGCGAAAAATGGTTTTCGTACGAAACCTAGAATGCAAATGCTCTTGCGAGAATGTCAAGCGAATTCCGTACAAAATTAGTTGACACATAGTTTCCACATTAAGTTAGCTTCGTTACATTTAACATTTTCGGGATGGAACTTTGTACAAAAAGTGGATTGAAGGGCGTTCGCCACGGATCAATATGTTGTTTTGTATTTGTACCACAGACTGTTAAAGTATTATACATTATCTATAACTGCTTTTTCCACAAATACAATTTTTTTAGATCACATGTTTTTAGCAAAATGACACGTCAAAGTAAAAATGTTACTGTTTTTGTAATGTACAAATAAAATAAACCTGATTACTTGCAGAATATTTAACACGAGACACTGAAAGGCCTTATCTGCTTTAGTTCTACTTCCATGATATTCTTCCGCCTCATGCAAACAAAACTTAACCGAGTTTAGAAAACTACACCAAAGGGACCATGCAATGTATTTGTGCGCACTTAGTTTTTCATTTTTAGGTATGTTTAGCGAAAGTTATTTTACAAACAATTAGGGGCACCCTCAAATAAAACATATGCAAGAATTTCCGTATTTTTAGCTATTTATTAATACTATAAAAACATTTCCTTGTACGATTTTGTACACGTCTTTATACACGCCTAGCTCTTGACATATTCTCTCATTGTGAAGTATCTCATTTACGTACGTAAGATAGTTTTCAGTATTTGTACATTTCTAAAACAGTAAAATTTTGATTTTGACATGTATTTATGCAAAAACTATGTTCTAATTTTTTTTTGGATGAAAGAGTAATTACTGATAATGTCTAAAAGTTGAACAGTATGTGATACAAATATAAAATAACGAATTTTTACGTGGCCAATGCCTTTAATGATTTACGCTGTACGCGGAAGAAAATAGCGGCAATAAGGGAAGTGGGGGAGAGGACATTCATTGTTGAGACTATATTACTCTGTCTCATTAACAGCTGCTGCTAATAACACCAAATACACACACAATTTAAATTGGTCCCGACGTATGACAGGGCGTCGTGCTGATGCCTGCACAGTTTCGAACAAAACATGTGTGCGTTGCAATTCTTAAAATTATACATTCATCTTTGGCAGAAAAAAATAGAGNGCACAGTTTCGAACAAAACATGTGTGCGTTGCAATTCTTAAAATTATACATTCATCTTTGGCAGAAAAAAATAGAGATGATGTTTCTTATACTCGTCTAATAATCGCATAACACTCTGTATATTTCTTAAGGAGGAAGAAATATGCATATTGTTAGTAATATATTCCGACATATTGCTCGTCACACAGCTTAAAATTGCCATTTACTCGTATCCGTTTGGATGAGAGAGTGTTGATCGTATGGCAACCGTAGAAGGACCAATAGAATCCCTTTTACATTACAGTTTGCACGACCTTGCATTAAAAAAATAGGACTTGTTCCGTCTGTTGACCTTTCATGAGAATTTATCGTGCCAGTTGTGGAACTTGTTATAAATTTATAAAAGTTTAACATGCATCTTGCGTCATGTAAAAGCTCGTTAGCGCGAGGCAGAATTGGATCAATACTGCAGCCGGAAGTAGACCTTCAACTAGATCGTTGCGGCGCCAATCAATGGCGCACACCCAGCCCTCGCNTACTGGCTAAATGATTAAGACGCTTGTAAATAACAAATATCTAAATTGCAGTTTTTGTATAAATATTGCAAGTTTGCAGAATGAATTAAACATTTTCACGGAGAATTACCTATGGTTAGGGGCAGTGATATTTCGCGAAAAGATTTCCAGACAAGATACGGNGAGAATTACCTATGGTTAGGGGCAGTGATATTTCGCGAAAAGATTTCCAGACAAGATACGGTCCAAAGCACTATAGGGTCGTCCAGCTTCTTTGATTGGCTAAAAAATGTTCTGGCCCGTGTTAACCGTTTGCGCACGAATCACGAAGGTTCAGTGCCGTAGTTACTTAGTCCTGAGTGGCTTGGTCAAAGACGGACACAGCACCAGCAGCTAATGGAGGTATAGCAACAGTTGAGGTGTGTATATAGTATTGAAATCTACTGTGTACTCCGATTTTTACGCGAAAAGTCACTGGCCCTACCTATGGTCAATATGTTGTGTGTGTGAAATATTATCTAACTCACTTTCATAAATGTTTGTAATTAATTGTTATAAAATTGTTCTGTGTTAGTTTGAGGATATTTTCGTTATTAGATAGAACATAAATTATTATTATTTTTTGGTTTCGGTACGAATTTGAACTTCAACAAAAAATTTAGGAGGCTAGCATCATACTAAGACTGCGGGATACACAGGCTGTAAAGAACTGAGAGAGCTTGTTATGTGAACATGACGTGCACAAATGTTCAGTTTCTCGTATTGCTACAGTGTTTGAAGAGTTACAGCGGCGCGTGGTGAACTGTTGCAGGGGAAGCTGTGTGTTTTGCTCCGTGATATACCTGATCGTTAGCTAGCTTACACATCGGCCACTTAAAAGTAGTAATGCTTTTGACGTCACAGCACGTGTGCAATGGGTGCCTCGCCGCTCTCTCGTGAGTGGCCGCAATATATTCGGTTTCTCTCAGCTCCTCTCCGGTTACTGGTTCCTTATGCATGCGCCGTGTGTGTACAGACTGATCAAGCACAAGCTTACCTTGCAACACTACACCGCACGCTACTGAAAAGTTGTTATTTGTTACGGGCAGTCAGTTTTAACTCCGTGTACGTAAACTTTTAAGTTGTGTGAATTCCCTTATCGCCGCAGGAAAATAATTCTCTGATAACGGAGACGATCGCTCGCTTTGCCTTGGCAATGCTCGTACCCTATGGGAAGAGGATCTATATTTCTCAGTGTACAGAGACCACTTCCATGTTTCTTTATTACAGGCCGCGTTTCGGTATATTTCAGGGAAAAAATCCTGGCAGTTCACGACAATGGTCGAGTAAACGTTGGAATTATTAATTCACTACGAAAGCATAAATAAATACGTTAATAATTATTTATATTTTATATTTATAATTTTTTTCCTTTACATTAAAAACGATTATAAGACAAAGTATCCGTGAAGTAAGAGGGTGCCCAGGAAGATGACAATATGTAATGCTGTGACGTTTGAGACAGCTTTTCGGCAGAGAACAGCTGTGTATAAAAAATTATATTTCACATTTGAAGACTGAAGCGAGCAGAGGACTTCTAACTATACAGATACACTGTAACTGGGACACAATTCGTGGTCACACTAATTTAAAATTTGTAAAAGTATTTCATATTTTACGTAAGATATAACCGTGCAGCGGATCGCTAAAGATACTTCAACACGGCGAAAAATGGTTTTCGTACGAAACCTAGAATGCAAATGCTCTTGCGAGAATGTCAAGCGAATTCCGTACAAAATTAGTTGACACATAGTTTCCACATTAAGTTAGCTTCGTTACATTTAACATTTTCGGGATGGGACTTTGCACAGAAAGTGGATTGTAGGGCGTTCGCCACGTAACAATATGCTGTTTTGCATTTGTACCACATACAAACTATTATACATTATCTGTAACTGCTTTTTCCACAGATACAATTTTTTTAGATCGCATGGTTTTAGCAAAATGACACGTCAAAGTAAAAATGTTACTGTTTTTGTAATGTACAAACAAAATAAACCTGACTACTTGCAGAATATTTAACACGAGACACTGAAAGGCCTTATCTGCTTTAGTTCTACTTCCATGATATTCTTCCGCCTCATGCAAACAAAACTTAACCGAGTTTAGAAAACTACACCAAAGGGACCATGCAATGTATTTGTGCGCACTTAGTTTTTCATTTTTAGGTATGTTTAGCGAAAGTTATTTTACAAACAATTAGGGGCACCCTCAAATAAAACATATGCAAGAATTTCCGTATTTTTAGCTATTTATTAATACTATAAAAACATTTCCTTGTACGATTTTATACACGTCTTTATACACGCCTAGCTCTTGACATATTCTCTCATTGTGAAGTATCTCATTTACGTACGTAAGATAGTTTTCAGTATTTGTACATTTCTAAAACAGTAAAATTTTGATTTTGACATGTATTTATGCAAAAACTATGTTCTAATTTTTTTTTGGATGAAAGAGTAATTACTGATAATGTCTAAAAGTTGAACAGTATGTGATACAAATATAAAATGATTTACGCTGTACGCGGAAGAAAATAGCGGCAATAAGGGAAGTGAGGGAGAGGACATTCATTGTTGAGACTATATTACTCTGTCTCATTAACAGCTGCTGCTAATAACACCAAATACACACACAATTTAAATTGGTCCCGACGTATGACAGGGCGTCGTGCTGATGCCTGCACAGTTTCGAACAAAACATGTGTGCGTTGCAATTCTTAAAATTATACATTCATCTTTGGCAGAAAAAAATAGAGATGATGTTTCTTATACTCGTCTAATAATCGTATAACACTCTGTATATTTCTTAAGGAGGAAGAAATATGCATATTGTTAGTAATATATTCCGACATATTGCTCGTCACACAGCTTAAAATTGCCATTTACTCGTATCCGTTTGGATGAGAGAGTGTTGATCGTATGGCAACCGTAGAAGGACCAATAGAATCCCTTTTACATTACAGTTTGCACGACCTTGCATTAAAAAAATAGGACTTGTTCCGTCTGTTGACCTTTCATGAGAATTTATCGTGCCAGTTGTGGAACTTGTTATAAATTTATAAAAGTTTAACATGCATCTTGCGTCATGTAAAAGCTCGTTAGCGCGAGGCAGAATTGGATCAATACTGCAGCCGGAAGTAGACCTTCAACTAGATCGTTGCGGCGCCAATCAATGGCGCACACCCAGCCCTCGCAATCGATACCTTTCCTTCAACTTCCCTTTGTCTGCCAGCTTGAATGTCTATCCGACGGAAGGACGCAGTGTCATTAGGGGCGCCCGCGGTGGCTGAGCTGTCAGACTGCTCGCCTCCCGCCTAGGCGAACCGGGTTCAATCCCCGGCCGGGTCACTCCCGGATTTCCACAAGTGGGAATTGTGCCGGACGATGCCGCTGGTAGGTGGGTTTTCTCGGGGATCTCCAGTTTCTCCCGCTCTTGCATTCTGGCGCTGCTCCACACTCACATCATCTCACCCTCATCGGCTCTCAAGACCTCGATGTTAAGAGCCGCCCAAATCTCTCCATTCGTCCAGAGTAAAACATTTTGCTGCGACTGCAAAACTACATCCCTTATATTCTGCGCATGCATACCGGCGTATTGAAAGTGGCCGCCTTCTGGTCTGGCCTCGATGGCATATTTGTTTGTGTTCGTCTCCTTGCATCGGGATACGAATGAATTCACGATGGATATTGTTAAGAAATTGGGGATGGATTACATGATTTCTTTATGTTACACATAAATAATTCCAGAAAATAAACTTTTCGTGAGGTGAAGTGTTTAGGTCTTGGCATGCGCATGCCACTTGTTGGATTGGTTATATGCGCGTGCTAAAGTCAAAAACTGTTATACCGAGTGAGGTTGTGAAATGGCAACACACTGAACTCGCATTCCGGGTCCCGCCATTCTGATTTCAGTTTTAGATGGTTGTCTAAAAGCTCTCCAGGCGATCGCCGGTTTTTTAATAAAGGCCTTTGCTGATTATTTCTCCTACCGCATTGTTGATAAGACGTTATTAAACCATACTGACCTGCCGAAGCCGCAAACTTGCGAAAACACTTTTGTAATCTCCACTAACCAGTATTGCTGCTAGAATCGTAACATTCTTGCCGCGACTAACGAACACTTTATTGCCTACCAACACACTGAATTTATTGCTGACTACAAAAGTCCTTTTACGGTTGTCACTGAATATTGCAGTGACAAAACAATTTAGTTGGTGCCACAAAATATTTTGTGAGGTCTGTGTATTGTCAAAAGGACTTTGTGGCTACCAACAAAATAAGTTCTGGTCACCATAAGGCTGTTTTTTTCAGTGCAAGTATTTAATTGCGAATCAGTTTCGCACATGCCTTATGGTCGGGTGCAATAAGCCAGATAACGTAAAAAATTCGGATAAGTTTTTAATTGCTTTTTTAAATTATAGTTAATGTTTACATAAACCTGTGAGCTGAAAACGAAGAAAAATCGTCGTACATAAAACTGAATTTTGTTGTTTTCCACACACCTTACTCTCGAAATCTTAAGTCACTTTATTGCTAAGTATATGCATAATCGTATTTTGATACAGCCTGCCATCGTCCAAATAGATATGTAATTCAAACCCAAAACACGCACACACACTCTCTGTAGTATAAACTGCCATAGTATGGTTTTAACGATATTTTATTTGGCTTTATTTACAATGATTAAAAATTTTATTTTTCAAACACGAAAGCAACAAAGCAGTCAGACGACATGCCAAGCTTGGTGATAGACAGTAAGTTACCGTCCTAACGTTACCTTATGACCTTCAAATTGCAGTTTGCTGTCCTGCTAACTGTGGTGCCGTGTATGTTAGGTACCGACCAAATTGCAGCTGTTTCACATTTGAGGCCCTGGCACGCTCATCCGATGTCACATGGCATCTTAGCTGCAAGCTTGTAAACTATGAGACTTGTAATAATGGTACATCATTAATAAGGGCAAAAAGTAGATTTCTCCACTGCAAAGGCCTTATACCGAAATATCGCATAGAAAACACCCGTTGTAATTNGGTACCGACCAAATTGCAGCTGTTTCACATTTGAGGCCCTGGCACGCTCATCCGATGTCACATGGCATCTTAGCTGTAAGCTTGTAAACTATGAGACTTGTAATAATGGTACATCATTAATAAGGGCAAAAAGTAGATTTCTCCACTGCAAAGGCCTTATACCGAAATATCGCATAGAAAACACCCGTTGTAATTTTTAACAATAATAAAACCTTTAGATTACTAGTGCAGGAACCAACACGTTTACACGTACAATAAAACTTCCGTCGAAAATTCTCTATTTTGCTCTGGGTGGCTGTTGCCCTATACGTCTGCATAACAAATGAAATATAACCACGCCCTTCACGTACACGTATAATGTTAAATGCTCTGAGTAGCGAGAAGCCGCAGATCAATACCCAGTAAGTTCCACTAGACGACGGAATGGTAGGGATTTTATGTTTTTATCGCCGTGGCACGCCTTAATGTCATTGCTTATTACATTGAGGTTTTGTGTCAAAGGCTCGTTTCACAACGTAACAAACATCTCGTGACTCACCACCGAACCAACCATGGCCTAGACTGAAAATAAGGGTTTCAATGCTGGAGAAAAAAAAAAAATCAGTTTAATACAAAGAAAAAATTGACCACAAAAATAGTGCCATTCCTTGTGTGACTAAATTTAATTCTCTAATATTTTTTCTTTTTTGATGTTTGCTTTTTGTCTAATATTGCCTTTAATTATTTTTTTATTGGCGCTGTTTTTCAGTTTTAACGTGACTATGTTTTGCGCCGAACACAAGGGTAGTTGATAATTGTTTTCATTTTGTTTTTTATTCTATCGTTTACTCAAGCGTGTTAAAAAAATAATGATCAGATTTAAAATATTTATATTTTATAATGAAAATGTTTTAATCTCATAACATAGTACGAAATATTACGAAATTCCTCAAGTTTCACGGGGGCCGCGGTGACTGAGCGGTTAGCCTGCTCGCCTCCCACCAGGGCGAACAGGTTTCAATCCCCGGCCGGGTCACTCCGGATTTACGCATGTGGGAATCCCGTTTCCCCCGCCCCCGGAATGTTACAAAAATATCTTTGGCAGCCAGTTGCCAAAGAATTCGTTGTACAAATACAGAAAATTGTTACAGTGTGGAGACGGATTTCTCGGGCGGTAGCCCAACCAATGGTCAATCTTCGCCAACACGCAATAGCCACCACTCGGAACCAAGGTCCGGTTTTGGGGCCAGTCAGCGATCGAGCACGCTTACACACATTTGGCTTCTATGTAGTTACTTATTCTGTGTTTCCATAGCGCATTGAGAGGACCCTGCATGGGGTTGCTGTAGTAAACAAGATCGTGTTTGGCGTTGACCAGTCCCTGCGGATAACCTTGGCCGGATTCCAGCTCGCGAATTTGGTGCGGGATTTTGCTGCTCCCAGCTCCTTCACACGTGTTTTCGCGTGCTAAGGTCCACTGTACGCTGTATTTGTTTTTGTATTTNGAACCAAGGTCCGGTTTTGGGGCCAGTCAGCGATCGAGCACGCTTACACACATTTGGCTTCTATGTAGTTACTTAATCTGTGTTTCCATAGCGCATTGAGAGGACCCTGCATGGGGTTGCTGTAGTAAACAAGATCGTGTTTGGCGTTGACCAGTCCCTGCGGATAACCTTGGCCGGATTCCAGCTCGCGAATTTGGTGCGGGGTTTTGCTGCTCCCAGCTCCTTCACACGTGTTTTCGCATGCTAAGGTCCACTATACGCTGTATTTGTTTTTGTATTTGTATTAGGAATTCTTTGGAAACTAGTTGCCAAATATATTTTTGTAACACTACAAATAGATTACAGTAAGTTTCACAAAACTTGGGTTTGGAATGCGTAAAAATAATGTTGAATTTTAACAAACATGTGTTGTAGACTTCAAGTTTGTTATAAAAATTTAGCTACACAAACGGGTTTGTGTGTTTTCTATTATAAAGTGTTGTAAATATACATTATTTCAGATGTAGAGTTACAAGAAAATATTTGGCAACTCGTTTTACAAGTACAGAAATATTTTACTGTGTAGTCTGTGACTTTTAATCCCCTGTGCACATGCGCTTAGCAGCAGTTGTGGTATAAACACTCCGTAACCAAGTGAATAGTATTCTTTATTTTACGAATAAAAGATAATCCGACACATGCCTAGACAATTGGGGAAGGCGTATTTATTTATTCATGTGTTTTTGCTTTTAAATACACAAACGAAGAAGAAGATAAAATTGGTAATTACGTGTCTTGTAAGTTTGTAGTAAATCTGTATTTTAAATGTTTTTCCTCTCTTTGTTTTAATGTGGAGTTCCCGTAAGGTACTTTCTTTTTCCTCGCCATACTGAAAAAAAATTATCAATCTAAATACTGCATGCATAAAAAATTCCTAAGCAGGCAGGCACCATCGAAGCACATACAACATTGTTCTCGAGCTATGGTATTAAGAAAGAGCGCGTGGGACATTAGTTAACGCTATAAACATTAATCGTAATGTACATGCTTATGTACGCGAAAAAAAAAAACAGGAAGGGTAATCCTGCATGTAGTCCATTCACGGTTACTTCCAACTTTTCTGAAGCCCTGCTTAAGTTCTGCTTCCAGGATATTCCTCCGCCTCATGCTAACAGTCTAGAAAAGTCTATAAAAGTACGTCGTAGGGACTACATGCCGCATTCGTGCGTACCCAGTGTAAATATATTTTTCATAAGAACTATTTCTTACTAGGCATTACCAACACACCTATATCCTCCCTGTTTTTATTCGTATCAGTTTTGAATGAGGCGTGAAAATTTATGGATGAAATATAAGTAAGGGTTCACTTTAACTAATGATAAGGCACTTTTATATAACACAAGTATAAAGTGCTTGTTTTGCCCGACATGTTAGAAAACAACCAAACACGTCATGTATGGGGTGATTTTTCAAAGGTTTGTTTCAAAACGTATGAAGATACCGTGAATAGACTATATCTGTGTTTACTACAGTGCTCGCTAACTTAATTGGCGGGTTGGAGACTGTTGACAGGTGAGCAACATTACAATAATTCGGGCAACGACACAAGCAATCAGCATACCCATAAATTAAAACATAATTCCCAAGTTCACTAGTCATTCTAACTGGAACTATTACCACTGTTACGCTAAAGTAATAAGGCACTTAGCTCACTCGCCGCCTTTCAACTGAGCTGGCGGGTACTGTAACTTAGTAAGCAAATATTTTACCAGAGTGATGTNAAGATACCGTGAATAGACTATATCTGTGTTTACTACAGTGCTCGCTAACTTAATTGGCGGGTTGGAGACTGTTGAGGGGTGAGCAACATTACAATAATTCGGGCAACGACACAAGCAATTAGCATACCCATAAATTAAAACATAATTCCCAGGTTCACTAGTCATTCTAACTGGAACTATTACCACTGTTACGCTAAAGTAATAAGGCAGTTAGCTCACTCGCCGCCTTTCAACTGAGCTGGCGGGTACTGTAACTTAGTAAGCAAATATTTTACCAGAGTGATGTNTTAGCTCACTCGCCGCCTTTCAACTGAGCTGGCGGGTACTGTAACTTAGTAAGCAAATATTTTACCAGAGTGATGTATGCCGGTCGAGCTATTTCTTGCACCATATTTTTTTTTTAATTTTAATTGCGGTGCTGTGCAGAATAAGTTCATCAGTCTGTAAAAATATTTGCTCACAAAGTTGGCTAAGTAGTTAAGATTGCCACTTTTTAGTTTTTCTATGTTGATTTCATAAAAAATGTGTTAATTGAATTAACTTTTTTTTGCATCAATTTCACGCCCTCTTAAAAGTGCCGTGTTAGAAAAGCGAGAGAGAAAGAAAGAGAGAGAGAGAGAGAGNTTGCATCAATTTCACGCCCTCTTAAAAGTGCCGTGTTAGAAAAGCGAGAGAGAAAGAAAGAGAGAGAGAGAGAGAGACAAAGAAAGAGACACATGAAAATGTAAAAGGGTCTTTGGCGTCGATTAAGGAAGGAAAANAGAGAGAGAGAGAGAGACAAAGAAAGAGACACATGAAAATGTAAAAGGGTCTTTGGCGTCGATTAAGGAAGGAAAACCGCCTGTACAGCAGGCGGGAATCAAACCCACGACCTCCCGTTGAGAGTTCGACATCCTACCTCACGATGAAACACGCTGGGTACCCACAGCAAAGGAGACGATGGGATGCAGCTGTGTAGTTTGTAGTGGCGAGATGCACACTAACGTAACGTAGAAAACAAAATTCATCCAGAAACCGCGCTTTGGTCTTAAGGTGGTTGAAACTCCGCAGGTAAATTGAAATTATAACTTCAGCTGCTGAGTGATTAAAATAATTTCTCTAATATTTTGTTAAAGTAAATTATTTACTGGTAAATAAACACAACGGCGTCACTTTTTGCTTTGTACGTTCCACATCATTTCTTCTACTACAAATTAAGAAACAATACTTTTTAGTTATCACTGTTTCTTATTTGCTTGCTTCTTGTTGGTCTCATTCTTTGTGAATGACACATTTTTGTTTAAAAAAAACNTTATCACTGTTTCTTATTTGCTTGCTTCTTGTTGGTCTCATTCTTTGTGAATGACACATTTTTGTTTAAAAAAAACAATATTTCAGAATAGGAATAGATACTTCTGAAAAACATTATGTAGCGCAGTTTGAACGAAATAATTGTTAGTCTTATTTCGCGCAAACCGTTTAGTGTACAGATTGACTATACACAGATACATGTAAAATTCGCACTTGGCCTGTTATTTGGAACCAGGATAAACTTTACGGTAATATATATTGTTACATGGGCGTCTGAGGGGCGTATCCGAGTTCGTGAGGGATGGAGGTCTTAATAAAAATAAAATATATAAATTGGATTTTAATTTATTCACACAGCTATTATTTATAGCAGTAATCTATTTCCACTATTATAGNATAATTTGGATTTTAATTTATTCACACAGCTATTATTTATAGCAGTAATCTATTTCCACTATTATAGTCCATTTACGATTTTAACACTTAACTGCGCAAACGCTATAATTATTTTTTTTGCTGAATAGTGCGTTAAAANTTATCACTGTTTCTTATTTGCTTGCTTCTTGTTGGTCTCATTCTTTGTGAATGACACATTTTTGTTTAAAAAAAAACAATATTTCAGAATAGGAATAGATACTTCTGAAAAACATTATGTAGCACAGTTTGAACGAAATAATTGTTAGTCTTATTTCGCGCAAACCGTTTAGTGTACAGATTGACTATACACAGATACATGTAAAATTCGCACTTGGCCTGTTATTTGGAACCAGGATAAACTTTACGGTAATATATATTGTTACATGGGCGTCTGAGGGGCGTATCCGAGTTCGTGAGGGATGGAGGTCTTAATAAAAATAAAATATCTAAATTGGATTTTAATTTATTCACACAGCTATTATTTATAGCAGTAATCTATTTACACTAGTATAGTCCATTTACGATTTTAACACTTAACTGCGCAAACGCTATAATTATTTTTTTTGCTGAATAGTGCGTTAAAATAAGTACGAAATACTGAATACTATTTGACGTCACTGGGCTTGCTACGTGACTACCTGTAATTAGAATGGTAATATGCGATAGAATGGTAATATGCGTAATTTGCATCACAAATCATTGTGTCCGTCAATCGTGTCGTTGCGCTGGCCGAAGACATCAGTTTTCCTCGCTGCTGTTTATGAAGTATTCTCCAGCTTGTGCTCGCCCTACCTTTCGCGACCGGTCGAGCCGTTGCTTCAGTTTGTCAGTCCATCGTGTAGTCAGGGGTGTAACCAAACTTTTGACTGGGAAAAAGTTGAATTAGGGAGAGGGAGGGAAATTAAATGATAATATACGCATATGTAAAGATTATTTGCTGTACGTATGCTGTGATTTATTTTCACGCGTGAACATATAATTACTCATAACAGAATCATAATTTTTTTTTTATCTGTCTATTTCAGACTCACGCAAAAACTGCTGGAAATATTTCGATGAGATTTTCACTGAAAGGTCGCTTTTTAATCAACTCAAATACTGGAGGAAGGAATGGGGGATAAATAGTATACATGTGTGTGTGTGTGTGTGTATATATATATATAAAATAATTTTTATATATCCTTAATGCTTTTTATNGTGTGTGTATATATATATATATATATAATAATTTTTATATATCCTTAATGCTTTTTATGCGAATATAATAGTTTGTATTGCCTCACAATGACACATTCGTTTTACATCATATTACTAACTATACAACTTGTGTGAAAATCACGCTCATTTTCCGGTTGGATGTAGCCGCGGATAACAGTTTTGTTTAATTTCACTCTACATCACACTAATTGAAAAACTGTTTGAGATTCCTGTTCGGCGTAACAGCAGAAGGAAAACGTTTTCAAAGTTATACGAAAAAAATTCAATAGGAAATTTAAATTTAAAGTGGATGTAGCCACGGTATAAGAAGAACTTTGTTTACTTTCAGTTTTCTATACATATTATAAAACTCAACGTCTGTCTGTCTGTCTGTTAGTGCGCTTATCACTCGAGAACCACCTATCCAATTAAGTTTTTTTTAAAATTCATAGATATGTTCTCTGGCCAGGTTTTAGTATATAATTGGTTACGTAAAACAACATGAGGGGGGG
>NQII01000304.1:784289-815448 GCA_002778355.1 Clitarchus hookeri
GGGGGGGGGGGGAGGAGTGTAACACTAGTCGCGTGGCGCTCGGCGGGCGCTCAGTTGGCTCGCGTCTTAAGTTACAAACTAATCACGTTCGAGCATGTACGTGTATTTATTGCGAGTGCGCTGCGAATTTTGATTTCGATTATTTATAAAAACCTAAACAATAATACAATTCTGTAGTCCACGCGAGCGGAGCCGCGGGCACAGCTAGTCTAATACAAAAATGAAATTTCAGGCGGGTGAAGCCGTCGGTTATAGCTAGTTGACGACATATTCTGTAGGCGAGCTCTGTGACCGCGGTTGATTTAATAACGGCGTCTTAAATTATGTTCCTTGTTTGAATCTCGGATACGCCATGGGGGCAAGCGTGTATCGTTCCTACATGCTAGTTGAGATGTTGAGGGTAGTTTAGTTTGTAAGGGGGGTTCCCACACCGCATTAATATGCCAGTATAAGGGCGGGAGCATTAAGACTGAGAAGGCCGATACAAGAATCTNATAAGGGGGGGTTCCCACACCGCATTAATATGCCAGTATAAGGGCGGGAGCATTAAGACTGAGAAGGCCGATACAATAATCTTATTTAAATTATTTTAATTATCATTGCATGCCGGTCCTGCGACTTCACATCAGGCTGTTGAATCTCTGCAGTTCCGTAAAAGCAAAGTGATTCTTACTGAACTTTTCTACCCCTCCATCCAGGTATCAGAGCAGCGAGCAAGAGTTCTACAACGCGAGTGGCCCTCAAAGCGAAAGTTCTAGAAGGGGTATATATACATTTCGCTGACCGAACGTTAGCACACTTAACGTATGAGTTTAGTCGGAATGAAAGGACGTCATTGAGCGGTAGTTTATATGCTCATGCGATATGATTATATGCATTTAATGCCTCGNTATGCTCATGCGATATGATTATATGCATTTAATGCCTCGTCAGTTTAACCACCAACACCACATTAGTGTAAAGACCTGTAGAATTCGTATTATTGTTCGTAAAGAAGTTATGCGTATTTAAAGTACGTGTAAAGTTTCGCTACTGCTGCCATCAGACCACAATGTGACGCTTCTTAGATGACTTTGGGACAGTATTTGTGGTTTGAAAATAACGCTATTGAATTGTCTGCGATACAGACAGAAGGTGGAAGGAATGTTTTGTTTAAACCAATGAACAAATGGCGCTGACTCGAGTTGCTATATACAGGCCTCTGAAATCCAGCCTGTTTAGTGATGTCGCGAATTTCTCAGATTTCTTTTTTTCAGGAATTTTTTTTACAGGTGACTTTTATCAGCCCGTGGTGGCTACTGCATAAGTCTTGCGAAATGAACATGCTTCACGAAGCTTACTCAGTGGCAAATGAACGGTGACGTTCTTAGCTCGAGTGACTTCATGCGCGCGTAGGTCGATGAGACACGTGAACCATGAACGATATATTTCATTACTTCTGTTTCGGCAACCGCGATAGTTTTCTTTCGTTGGGACAGCTTTTAATGTCGTAATTCCAGTACTGTAATTGCGTGAAATATTGCAATATTTTGTTTCAGTGGTTTGTTCATAACTTGATAGACTTCGTTCTAAATGCTTACGTACTCGCTGATGCCACGTGTCCTGTGCTTAGTGTATTTTAGAGANTAACTTGATAGACTTCGTTCTAAATGCTTACGTACTCGCTGATGCCACGTGTCCTGTGCTTAGTGTATTTTAGAGACATTACATCCTCACCTATGCTTCATGAGTTCGCCGTGGGCTTTCTTAGGGTCATGTATGCATCTTCGCGTTTTTTTTTTTGCTGAAGATTAGAAAGTACTTCATTTTTAATATACTGTTTGTCTATCGTTAGAGACCCGGAAATTCCNTAACTTGATAGACTTCGTTCTAAATGCTTACGTACTCGCTGATGCCACGTGTCCTGTGCTTAGTGTATTTTAGAGCCATTACATCCTCACCTATGCTTCATGAGTTCGCCGTGGGCTTTCTTAGGGTCATGTATGCTTCTTCGCGTTTTTTTTTGCTGAAGATTAGAAAGTACTTCATTTTTAATATACTGTTTGTCTATCGTTAGAGACCCGGAAATTCCNTTTTTTTTTGCTGAAGATTAGAAAGTACTTCATTTTTAATATACTGTTTGTCTATCGTTAGAGACCCGGAAATTCCCGCGGATTCTTGGGCAACAAGCTAGACTCCACAGTCCTTTGTGTACTTGAGCCTCAGTTAGTTGTTCATTGGCTGTTGCTCCAGTTTAACCACTGACCAGGTAGCACGGGACTCAGTACTTGTTTTCCCTACATGTTCGTTATTGGTCGAAATTCGTCCGGGGCGTGTCTCACAAACTGTGGTCTAATAGAAGCGAAACTTCATGCTACATACGGATAAAGTTTAACTTGTCCTTAAATGAACTCGCGAAATTTCCGGGTCTCTATCTATAGTTAATCTAAACCTCGTTCTCTTATGTCGACTAATACCTTGTACAATGTTGATATAAAATGTGTGGTTACCCGCATGTGTTATGCAAATGTATGAGAATGTAATGAACGGAAAGTAGCACTTCAGTTGAAGCATCAGTAATTTTCACGGAAGACATGTGCGAAATCATAGGATCTATTGTTTTATTTTATATTTTAAAACCAGACACCAAGAAAATGACGGAGCATGTGTGTAACTTAAATGCCTCAGTTTTGGTCTCACGAAAGTTTGANTAAAACCAGACACCAAGAAAATGACGGAGCATGTGTGTAACTTAAATGCCTCAGTTTTGGTCTCACGAAAGTTTGCAATATCTTTAAGAGGACAGCCGATACCTCTGTGCAGTATGTGTTCACCCAAACAGACAAATACGATCAAGTTCCCTTCATTCCTCATAGATAACCTTATAAAGCCAATTATTTTGGTCATTCTTCCTTANTAAAACCAGACACCAAGAAAATGACGGAGCATGTGTGTAACTTAAATGCCTCAGTTTTGGTCTCACGAAAGTTTGAAATATCTTTAAGAGGACAGCCAATACCTCTGTGCAGTATGTGTTCACCCAAATAGACAAATACGATCAAGTTCCCTTCATTCCTCATAGATAACCTTATAAAGCCAATTATTTTGGTCATTCTTCCTTANAGACAAATACGATCAAGTTCCCTTCATTCCTCATAGATAACCTTATAAAGCCAATTATTTTGGTCATTCTTCCTTAAGTGTTTACTTTTGAGGTAAAGAACTTTTGCACATAGGTATACAAATTAAATACATATCATATCTGTAGTATAGCAGAAAAGTATTCTGAAATTTTTCCTGGTTTGCTTATCGGAAGAATTAAAACTATAAAAAAGTTCATGTTACTGGTTCAGACTCGAACTCTCGCGGTGCTACATGCCCTGATTGTGTTTAATACACGGCTTTGTGTGTTATTCTAGAAGGTAAGTCTATATTTAGTTTAGTGTGATCTTCCCACTATCCGTATGACCCAGATAATTATGCTAAATTATTTCGTATAACTTGAACGGATTATTATCAAGCTGGAGTCTGTTCATCCAGAATAAATGGCATTCTTTGACAGTTCTAAAATACGTTTATTATTTTCTTAGAGTAAGTGCCTTTTTATATGCTCTCATTTGCTGTACGTTGGTAGTTGCATTTGATAAGTACACCTAATGAAACAAATACTGCATCTCACTTTACATTGGTTATTATACGATGCTTAAATATTTCATATACATCGCAGATGTTTTAATACCACCTTGCCCTTTTCATTCATGTGACTAGGCTCGACTGCATACCGGGGGTGGGGGTTGAGGGTTGTAGATGTGGTATTCGTATCTTTGTCATGGATTGATGCTAGATCAGCTCTTTATTGCGCGCCGTCCGACTTCCCCAGCTGTTGCATTATCATTCCGTTTAACAATGCTGCACGAGGAGGAAATAGAGGTGAATACAATTTCATCCCTTAAAAATGCGTATTCGGTATTCGACCACAGTCTTCTAAGTTTGGCCAATAAGTTTCTCCAATGTTTATCTTTGTTACTTAAACGTCGAGTTGTGCGCCTCTAGTTGGCAAACATACACTTCCGGCCGTTGCTACCGTGATGGTTGTTGGCTGTGACCTCTCCCTTTACCCCGTGAACTTAGGGGACGTCATTTCGAAACCGCATGCATAGTAAAGCAAGCGACTTTCTTCCTGATAACCTCAGAAGCATTAAAAGTGAAACGTCAGTATTAAATAAGAGTGTTTTTTAAAGCATCACAGTGAAACACTGTGAAGACTGATCAAGAATCCAGATACAGCGGTGTTTTCTCATAACTCGGCGAGTTCCTTTATTGTATTGAACGGTTATGTTATGTAAAGGTTAATGCATCTGTATGCAACCTAGGTTATAGGTCGGGATTCAAGTCCTTTTTTTACTTAAAAATTAGAGAGCAATGTCAAATTTACGACGCTGTTTCACAAAAAAAAAAAAAAAAAAAAAAGTAATGTGATATATGCAATGTCGGAATGTTATTAAGCATTAAGATCATTCGTTATTTATCTTAACTTGAAAACATATTTCAGCCCATAAGTATGCTACCGAACTTTGTATAGGCGGAGGAAGATACCTTATTAGATCACAAAAAGCTCCTATAAATTATTGGGAAATTACGAGCATCACTAGTGATCTAACGGGACATTCATGGACACCTATAATTTACAAGACATTTGTTTCTTGTAACGAGATAAAGGATATCTCCCCTACTGCATAAATAAACGCTACCCTAATTTATACAGTTTTATTCCATAACCTTTTCCTAAGTTTCGGCTTTCATTTCTCCTTCAGAAACATCCCGTAAAGAAACGCGTAGCGTCCTGTAGTCGCGAAACTTCAATAATTTGTATACTTGACTAAGATATATCGAATTTTAGGTCCACCGGTTGCATTTTTGTGAGCGCATTTGTTTGACGATGCCCCAAGAGGAGCATGTAGCTGCGCGTCCAAGGTCAAGAAGCGAGGAAGCGATACGGGCGACANTTTTGTGAGCGCATTTGTTTGACGATGCCCCAAGAGGAGCATGTAGCTGCGCGTCCAAGGTCAAGAAGCGAGGAAGCGATACGGGCGACACTAACACGCACTTCTAGCGCCTCATCGCTCCTACGCGCAAGGCATGTAGTGTTTGCGTCGTGACGCTGTACTGTACTGTAACAGTGGGACTTTATTACACGCGATCAAATCCCATAGATTAAACTACGTCTGTATGGTCGTATTTTTCTCGTACCGCTTAGAAAACTGCATACACGAGTTTTAAAAATGTGATATTTGACAATTTTCATGAATTTTTTTCTCCAAGAATACATATAATATGACAAAAATAAAAAAATTAGGGACATAGATAATTGTTATTTATCTTTTCTGACAAAAAATCGTATTCGCAGAACATTTATTTACCGTGATACGCGTATTCGCGCAAACAACTATTTTACTGGAAATTTTCCAGTTAATACTCCTCTTAATTGCAGGAAAAAAATTTCACGTAGGTTTTTTAAAATGCATTTTCATATTGTTCAGTTGAAAAACCCCTAATTTTATGGTGGATGTCGTGTAATAATATTGTTAACATTAAATAATTAGAACAGTTGAGTCAATTCTTTCGCAAANACTAACACGCACTTCTAGCGCCTCATCGCTCCTACGCGCAAGGCATGTAGTGTTTGCGTCGTGACGCTGTACTGTGCAAATTAGGTCTGTAACAGTGGGACTTTATTACACGCGATCAAATCCCATAGATTAAACTACGTCTCTATGGTCGTATTTTTCTCGTACCGCTTAGAAAACTGCATACACGAGTTTTAAAAATGTGATATTTGACAATTTTCATGAATTTTTTTCTCCAAGAATACATATAATATGACAAAAATAAAAAAATTAGGGACATAGATAATTGTTATTTATCTTTTCTGACAAAAAATCGTATTCGCAGAACATTTATTTACCGTGATACGCGTATTCGCGCAAACAACTATTTTACTGGAAATTTTCCAGTTAATACTCTTCTTAATTGCAGGAAAAAAATTTCACGTAGGTTTTTTAAAATGCATTTCCATATTGTTCAGTTGAAAAACCCCAANTTCATATTGTTCAGTTGAAAAACCCCTAATTTTATGGTGGATGTCGTGTAATAATATTGTTAACATTAAATAATTAGAACAGTTGAGTCAATTCTTTCGCAAAGAGCTTGTGTCGGTTTCGTGGGTGGCATGTCAGATTGATATCCAAGGAGTCAGGACGAAAAGGGGAGGGGGAAGGGGGGTCCGGGGTCCCATTTCCTCTCGAGGCGAACGCCGGTCGACTTTCTTGATGTGTGTGTTCGTATTCCGCAACCTCGTGGGTCAACACCCCGCACAGTCTGCAGAAAGGGAAACTTGCGTTTCTCCTGCGCTTTCCATTGTTACAGGATGTTCACAAGATATGTACGGTGGTCGTGTTTTAGCACAGAGTAGAGAAGTACTCAGAGACGAAATGGCTTGGCGGTTCCTTTGATGTAGACGTGCCCATTCTCCGATTGGCTGCGCGAGGTACTGGAAGTGGGCCTTGTGTCTGATTGGCTACTGCATGCTGCGAAAGGTTCCCTACTGGCTGGTCTGCCGGCTGTCGAGTAGGTTACCAGGCACTGATTAGCAAACTACGTTCCAACATTTTGGGGCCGCGGTGGTGTTGGTTAGACTACTCGCCTCCCACCTAGGCGAACGGCGTTCAATTTCCTGCCGGGTCGCCCCCGGATTTTCACATGTGGGAATCGTGCCGGACGATACCGCTGGTCGGTGAGTTTTCTCGGGGATCTCCAGTTTCTCCCGCCCTTGCGCTCCGGCGCTGCTCCATACTCACCTCGCTTCACCCTCATCGGCTCTCAAGGCCTCGATGTTAAGAGCCGCCCATATCTCTTCACTCACTCACTCACTCACTCACTCACTGACACATTTTGCTGGCAAGTGACGCCATTTTATTGCCGTCTACTGCTGTAGTTCACGGTTTAGGCGTTTGTTTCCTTTTTGTATCCTAAATTACTATGTGGTTGCAGTTTGTCGATTGTCATGTTAGCACTGGTACGAGAATGTGGAAGGTGGAGGGGGGATTGTCCTTCGATGACAGTGATCCTACAGTGGCGCCTCGCCCACATGGCAAAAAGGTCGCACCTATGTTGGTTCCAGGTCTCAGACTTCTGGATAATTCAAAGTTTGAGATGTGAGATCCATTAAGTTCGGAGCCCGCTATAGTCAATTTGTGTGTCAGGACTTGCAATTTTCAACCCCGAATTTACCTTTTCTTTCAATAGTTCAGTGTAACCGCCGATCATCATTCGTTAGTACGGTATATACTTTTTCACTTTTTCACCTCCTTTCTGTTCCCAGCTGTAAGTCATTGTTCTCTTTTCAAGTAAGGGGGTCGCGGTGGTGTAGTAGTGAGACTACTCGCCTAGCACGGCGAAGCGGGCTCGATTCCCGGCGGGATGCCCGGAATTTCGCGCGTGGTAAACGTGGCGACGTCGTTGGCTGGCCGGTTTTCTCGGGGTACTTCCGTTTCTCCTGCCCTTGCATTTTGTCGCTGTTCCATTTTCATCTCATGTTACCGATACCGGCGCTGAAGACCACAACTTATTAATTCAATTCAACTCATTTCAAGTAAGGACACATTTTTTTCAGCTGTACAGCTTATTGTAGTGCTGTGGAGATGCTAAGATTCAAATGAAATTCGAAATTGTAAATGTGCTGTTTGCGGAGATCACAATTCTTACCTAATATATGCACCTCAGGGATTTAGTTAAAACATGTAAATAAATAAATAAAACTATCATGGAGTTTAGATGGGGGAGGAGGAGGAGAGAGAGAGAGAGAGATAGAGATAGAGAGAAAGAGAAAGAGAGAGAGAGAGAGAGAGAGAGAGACGCTACCATTTCGTGTTTCGCTACACGAGTGTGTGTTGCTCTTGGCAAAATAGTTGCCCAGAATGTTAGCATATTGGTACCCAGGATTTCCCTTTATTGCTTATACATATATGAGTGAGCGAAAGAAACACCTCCAGGAATTAGAGGCTTTCAGTGATCTTAAGATATCAGTTACAATTACATGCTTTATATGTATTGCGATAAGGAGGTGCAGCAAGATGAGTGACTTGCAATCGCACAAGTTAAACTCATAACTAGCCTGTCTCTGTTAGTTTAAAACCATAATGGTACGTATCTAAATGTAAGTGGACCTCTTTTTTTTTNCTCATAACTAGCCTGTCTCTGTTAGTTTAAAACCATAATGGTACGTATCTAAATGTAAGTGGACCTCTTTTTTTTGCGGTCGTGTAATCTTGACAAGAATTGATCTTCTCGTTCATAGTCGCTTCAGGGCTGAATTGTTTGTAGTCCGCTTCAGTATTGAGTGTTTATTTTACTCAATGGTTTTACGCGGCATGAAGGTCACCGCACGAACAGGTTTATCCGCCAATCTTCATTGACCGGTTCCGGTCGCTGATTCACGTAAATCCACAACAGTCGCAATTATAATAAAAAATAAACTACCAAAACGCAGCACTGACTGGGCAGTTTTAAACAGTTAAGTGTCAAGCCCGGTACGATGAAGGCCTGTATTTACTCCGTAGTTGTACAAGTGGCATTAAGGCGTTCGCATATTAGTACCTGGCGCTTGAAATGCGTTGTAACGAGTTTAAAAAATGCGTTTTTGATGAAACTGTTAAACGTGCCCCCAATAGGTTTACTAAGAAAAGAAAGCACATTTCAGACGATGACGGAATGGTACCTTCAAGACATTACGCAAATTTGAAATATGCCGTCCAACAAAGCTAAAATCGCCTTATTCAGACTGCTTTATCTTACAATATACGAACCGGGTACTTGTGAAACTACGACAGAGGCATGCATTGGACNCTCATAACTAGCCTGTCTCTGTTAGTTTAAAACCATAATGGTACGTATCTAAATGTAAGTGGACCTCTTTTTTTTTGCGGTCGTGTGTGTAATCTTGACAAGAATTGATCTTCTCGTTCATAGTCGCTTCAGGGCTGAATTGTTTGTAGTCCGCTTCAGTATTGAGTGTTTATTTTACTCAATGGTTTTACGCGGTATCAAGGTCACCGCACGAACAGGTTTATCCGCCAATCTTCATTGACCGGTTCCGGTCGCTGATTCACGTAAATCCACAACAGTCGCAATTATAATAAAAAATAAACTACCAAAACGCAGCACTGACTGGGCAGTTTTAAACAGTTAAGTGTCAAGTCCGGTACGATGAAGGCCTGTATTTACTCCGTAGTTGTACAAGTGGCATTAAGGCGTTCGCATATTAGTACCTGGCGCTTGAAATGCGTTGTAACGAGTTTGAAAAATGCGTTTTTGATGAAACTGTTAAACGTGCCCCCAATAGGTTTACTAAGAAAAGAAAGCACATTTCAGACGATGACGGAATGGTACCTTCAAGACATTACGCAAATTTGAAATATGCCGTCCAACAAAGCTAAAATTGCCTTATTCAGACTGCTTTATCTTACAATATACGAACCGGGTACTTGTGAAACTACGACAGAGGCATGCATTGGACNGCCTTATTCAGACTGCTTTATCTTACAATATACGAACCGGGTACTTGTGAAACTACGACAGAGGCATGCATTGGACATTGCTACAGAGTCGCGTCCAATAAAAGGAAAGAGTCACCGCTTAAAGTTATGTTCTGAGGCGATACCGCCTTACATACGTTGGCCGTAGCGCTTCATTTATGTTTACCTCACCCACACAAATATAACACTCACTAGACCCCCTGCCGGGCCACTCCCGGATTTTCGCACGTGAAATCGTGCCGGACGATGCCGCTGGTTGACGGGCTTTCTCAGGATCTCCCATTTCCCCCGCTCTTTCATTCCGGCGCTACTCCATACTCACCTCAATCACCCTCATCATCTCGTAAAACCTCGCTGTTAAGGGGCGCCCAAATCTCTTCACTCTTCACCCTCACTAGGCGACCTCCTTAATACCTTATGCAAAAAAGGCTATTATGAAATGTGGTCATTTCGTACTTGATTCGACAGAACCCGTCCTACTGGTTCCAAAAGAAAACACATANAGGCTATTATGAAATGTGGTCATTTCGTACTTGATTCGACAGAACCCGTCCTACTGGTTCCAAAAGAAAACACATATTGGTTTATTAGTAAACATTGTAGTGTATACATGCAGTAGTAGTGTCACAGAATTTTGTATTAACAGTTCATATTAGCGGACAATTACTTACGGAACTAAGCAAAGAATTGTAGATAATATNTCACAGAATTTTGTATTAACAGTTCATATTAGCGGACAATTACTTACGGAACTAAGCAAAGAATTGTAGATAATATTTCCAGGCCATTATAAATGTCTTACCCAGCTTGCAGTAACAATACAGCAGCTGCGTCTTGTTACCGCCAAATCGTACTATGAAAAGAGTTAATTCGGTTTCGGTTGCAATTGTACACACTTACAATTTTTTTTCGCAGTTTTGTGTCCTGATAAATCATTGCTGGTAAAGTTTATTCGTATAAATGCATGGTAGCGTCCTTAAATTTTTTTTAAGGAGTCTAATGCGTAGTTATATTCTGAACTAGAACCGCTATATTTGAAACCTTATGTATGTTACATTTTCCATACTACCTATAGGTTGAAAACTTTTGTTAAGGCGCCTGTACTGCGATGCATTGTGTTTGAAAACCAGGTTTTTTACGAGAATTTTTAAGCGTGCACCCAATGTGTTAATCTACGAAAAGAACACGCACTTGCAAGATATCACGCACATAAGAAACACCATTTCGGGGTACTTAAACATACTTAAAAACGGGGGTTTCAAAGTGCTGTATCTAAAAAATATTCGCATCAAATACATACAAAAGTACTCGAGGGGTAGGCACTGAACCTTGCTACACACTTTCCACCAATAAAATGATAGGGTCACCGCTTAATCCCATAGGCACACGCAGCACAACGAGAACACTGCACGCCAGTTCAGAGCCGTGCACGTAGAGGCGATGGAGCACTAGACGTNAGGCACACGCAGCACAACGAGAACACTGCACGCCAGTTCAGAGCCGTGCACGTAGAGGCGATGGAGCACTAGACGTGCGTGGTAATTCTTCCCTCGTCGCTCCAGCGTGAAAAAACGACTCCAGGTATGCGGGCCCAAGTTTAGGAAGATAACTAACGAAAAAAAAAAATATATTGTAGCCGTCGTGCGAGGCCACGATAAGAGTCCTTAAGTTAGCACGGCCAACGGACAGACACAACGTTTACAATAAATTTNATATATTGTAGCCGTCGTGCGAGGCCACGATAAGAGTCCTTAAGTTAGCACGGCCAACGGACAGACACAACGTTTACAATAAATTTCGACGTTTTGAACTCGAAAATGAGGAAAGTGCAGTAGAACGTCCGATTGTTTTACACGACTCCAAATTCGGTATTTTCTCAGGATTTTTTAGCGTGGCCCAATTGCGAAAACGACGTAAGTGTTGTAAAAATTTCTTGAAGTCCTAGTCTGTCGCCAGATGTATTCTCGGAACTTCTGGGTGTTTGTTTATGGTACACTTNGGCGATCTACGTGAGTGGAATATTTCGTCGTCCGACGTGAGGTGCATTGCGTCGTGAACAGATGTCCATCCGGTGAACCGCGCCCAACACAGCTAAGGAATTACAATAGCCCGTCGCGTCCGTCCATCTCCCGTCCGTCCGTCTCCCAGCAGAACGATTTACAACCAGTATTTCTACGTCCATCGTCAGCTCGTTGCTGCAAACTAATACAATTGAAACTGTTTACAAATATTAAAAAAAAAATTCCATAAAAAGTGAATATTTTTGGCAAAATGCGCATACATGTACATAACAAAAAATAATTGATGTTAAAAAAAAATTTACATTGCATAAAAATCATGATTTTATTACTTTTACTATTGCAAAGAAGGAACTCATGTTTGCAAACGTAATTATCAACAAATCTTCAGGAAAAATGTAACGTAATTTCATTTTACAGCTACATAAACAGATGAAAACAAAAGACGGCCAAAACAAAACACTGCACACACTTAAAAGCCTTCTAAATAACTCACGATTAACGGGTAACAAAACGTGAAAATTTAGAAGGCTGTAATTTCATCCGTCCGTCTATCAAAAGTTAAAGCTTGCCAAGGTGNGGGTAACAAAACGTGAAAATTTAGAAGGCTGTAATTTCATCCGTCCGTCTATCAAAAGTTAAAGCTTGCCAAGGTGACGGACGGATAGAATTAATGGCCACCTCTGATTGGCTGTTGAAGTCACTTGATTGACGGACGGATGACGGATGGACGCGACGGGTTGTTGTAAATCCTGCCTAAGAGGATGTGGTGCATAAATAAGCACTAAACACATTGATAAATATCTACCTGTATATAAAANGGGTAACAAAACGTGAAAATTTAGAAGGCTGTAATTTCATCCGTCCGTCTATCAAAAGTTAAAGCTTGCCAAGGTTTTGACGGACGGATAGAATTAATGGCCACCTCTGATTGGCTGTTGAAGTCACTTTATTGACGGACGGATGACGGATGGACGCGACGGGTTGCTGTAAATCCTGCCTAAGAGGATGTGGTGCATAAATAAGCACTAAACACATTGATAAATATCTACCTGTATATAAAANTGTAAATCCTGCCTAAGAGGATGTGGTGCATAAATAAGCACTAAACACATTGATAAATATCTACCTGTATATAAAATTTTGAAACGGCAGTCCTAGGTAATATTACCCATTAACTTTGTGAGCAAATATTTTGCCAGAGTGATGCACTACCCCGTAAATTTTCACGATTTAGTATGTATAGTTTATTCGCAGTATCTTAGCGCACTTTTTGAATCAAACCTTTGAAAAAAATGATCCCATATATTATGAGATTTGGTTGTTTCCGAAATATGTCGTTTATCACAATCGTTTTATACGTCTGTTTATGTAAAAAGTGTCTTATTTTATNGTTTCCGAAATATGTCGTTTATCACAATCGTTTTATACGTCTGTTTATGTAAAAAGTGTCTTATTTTATGATAAATTGAACTATTACTTATATTTTACCTATAAATTATATTTCATTTATATTTAATGCGAACAAAAAAAAAAGAGAAAATAGGTGTGTTGGTGATGCATAATAAGAAATATTTCTCTTGCAAAATATTACTAACCAAAGTGCGCACGAATACGGTGCGTCGTCCCTTTCATACCTTGATGTACTTTTGTTAAGTTCTGTTTGCGTGAGGCAGAGGAATAGTCTGTAAGCAGAATTATAGCAGAAAAGTTGGAAGTAACCATGAATGGACTATATCAGCATCATATCATGTAAAATGTATCATTTTGTCAAAATACTTGTTCAGAAAATAAACAGAAACGGTTAGGCCTATTGAGGATTGCCTTTTCTTGATTTTTCTATGTTGACTAACAGTTGAGTAGACAAGTCTTCGTCGTGCAAGAGAACTGGGATGCATCGGGCATTTTAACANTTTCTATGTTGACTAACAGTTGAGTAGACAAGTCTTCGTCGTGCAAGAGAACTGGGATGCATCGGGCATTTTAACACTTAATATACAATTAAAAGTTAGTATTTTTCACGAGTCATTTGTTCCGTGGTTCAAGCTATCACAAAGAAAAATATATAAATTTTTTTTACTCTCACTTTTCAATACAGGGAGGAATGTGCTGTTACTATGATTTTCAGTGTTATTTAGCTTTGAAAATGGCGGTAAGTTATGGGGTGTATGGCTAGTGACAGGAAAATCCGCCGAGTCCAGCTAGATTATACAGTACTAAGCATGCTACTTGTTCTTCGGTTGTTGCCCTAATGAGTGGCCAGTATTACTCCACCAAGGCACGTGATTGGGTCCTTGTTTTCTTGCAGGGTTTTAACTGACTCACAGTCCAGCAGGACGTGTCCACCAAACTGTAATCCAATCGCGAAAGAACTTGAATTAAACCGTGGTAGAAATCTAGTTTGTTCTAAAAATGAACTTAAAAACATGTGCGGCTTGCTGTTTGGGAGTCAGTGACACATAATGCAGAAGAAAACATGGACCGAATGCAGTGCTACTTGATGAAGGACAAAACAGGGCAGCAGCCAATTGTCCAATAATGGAGCTTCGAACATTCTTAGGACTGTAGAGCCTGACCTAAAATGCACTGTACTCGGAGAAATTCCAATGCCTCAGCTCTTTTGGAGTAGCACAGCTTATTATGTTTCTTCCAAAGACAGAATGTTCCGTGACGCAATGGAAAGTAAAATTTCGAGTATGATGTTGTCGATTTTGAATAGAAATGTGACATGTGACCATAGTATGGAGGTAGTCATATTCCTGANACATGTGACCATAGTATGGAGGTAGTCATATTCCTGAATAACAGGAAATATAATTTTTCTTTATTTGGATACTGCATCAGTTTCTGTTTAGTTTCATACGCATATTATCCAAAGTGTCTCCTGTCTACACAGTGCACCATGTCGGCGTATTTAACCACACACAATACTCTACGCAGATCAGAACATGTTACAGTGGAGCCGCTGTCACCAAAGCTCTGTAACGGAATCTACTTAACATAATGTTTGATAATAATTATTTTTGTTCAAAATTATACTCCGAATACGCTGGTGAAGTTTGAAGTTTGTCGGTTAGGTCGCAGAATATCTCGTATGTGAAAAAAATACGTAATTTTAGGCGTAGCAATAAACACATTTTTTGTGTGGAACTATGCAAGTGTGGAGTAACGCTCTGCCACGTGTCGGAACCAATCGAAAAGAGTTTGTTTTTTTATGTTGCTGGCAGCTTTATTGGAGGATGACTTCTGTTGTGAATAGCGTAAATTATTAAATCCTCTTCCTGTGCAATATCCCATGTACAGGATACTTTGACTGAGCTGTTAATTGGCAGTGGTTGTGTACGGTAGAAAACTTGTGTTTAAGGGTGTGGTGGTAATCTGGATATTATCACTATATTGCCCGCTTTAGAATTTCCAAGGAACTTTTGTAAAAATAAAGGCGTCCTTGCTAATACCTTACCCATTGTCTCGTGCCTGAAATGGAATCCGAACCCTCATCTAAGACCTTGAAAGGGTGGTAATGGAGAACACTTTGGCCGTTACGCAATATGACGGTAATTCACAGTTAATAGTCGTTTGCCACTCAAGTGGAAATGTTTGTTATATATAGGAGAGGGAAGTGTGACTCATCAGTGTGCATTGTATTGAAAGTTTCATTTTCGTTCCACGGGGTGGTCGGGTGTTGAAACCATGCGGCGTGAGTTCGGCTTTCGAAAATGGACGCACAAATTCTCAAATGTAAGGTAAGGCGCAGTCGAGCGGCATGTTTTCCCGTCTCTGTCGTTGACGTATGNTCGAGCGGCATGTTTTCCCGTCTCTGTCGTTGACGTATGGGAGGTGTGTGTGTGTGTGTGGTGATTTGCAAGTTCTCGTGGTGGTGTGGTAAAGCGCTGTGTCACCACGCTCGTTCGTGTTACGTGACCATTCAGTCGCCATCGCTCTCTCTTGCTTGTTGACACGCAACGCTCGCGTAGTTGCAGTTGGCGTGTGTCCGTGTGCATGCCAAGGAGATTATACACGGGCCCACGCACGTTGGCGTGCTAGCAAAGAGCTGTCCCTGACCCTGATGGGGCACGCATTGGATATGTTTCTTGTTCCTGTTCCCCGCAACTCCTGTTTNAAAGACAGAATGTTCCGTGACGCAATGGAAAGTAAAATTTCGAGTATGATGTTGTCGATTTTGAATAGAAATGTGCCATGTGACCATAGTATGGAGGTAAGTCATATTCCTGAATAACAGGAAATATTATTTTTCTTTATTTGGATACTGCATCAGTTTCTGTTTAGTTTCATACGCATATTATCCAAAGTGTCTCCTGTCTACACAGTGCACCATGTCGGCGTATTTGACCACACACAATACTCTACGCAGATCAGAACATGTTACAGTGGAGCCGTTGTCACCAAAGCTCTGTAACGGAATCTACTTAACATAATGTTTGATAATAATAATTTTTGTTCCAAATTATACTCTGAATACGCTGGTGAAGTTTGAAGTTTGTCGGTTAGGTCGCAGAATATCTCGTATGTGAAAAAAATACGTAATTTTAGGCGTAGCACTAAACACATTTTTTGTGTGGAACTATGCAAGTGTGGAGTAACGCTCTGCCACGTGTCGGAACCAATAAAAAAGAGTTTGTTTTTTTTATGTTGCTGGCAGCTTTATTGGAGGATGACTTCTGTTGTGAATAGCGTAAATTATTAAATCCTCTTCCTGTGCAATATCCCATGTACAGGATACTTTGACTGAGCTGTTAATTGGCAGTGGTTGTGTACGGTAGAAAACTTGTGTTTAAGGGTGTGGTGGTAATCTGGATATTATCACTATATTGCCCGCTTTAGAATTTCCAAGGAACTTTTGTAAAAATAAAGGCGTCCTTGCTAATACCTTACCCATTGTCTCGTGCCTAAAATGGAATCCGAACCCTCATCTACGACCTTGAAAGGGTGGTAATGGAGATCACTTTGGCCGTTACGCAATAGGAAGGTAATTCACAGTTAATAGTCGTTTGCCACTCAAGTGGAAATGTTTGTATATAGGAGAGGGAAGTGTGACTCATCAGTGTGCATTGTATTGAAAGTTTCATTTTCGTTCCACTGGGTGGTCGGGTGTTGAAACCATGCGGCGTGAGTTCGGCTTTCGAAAATGGACGCACAAATTCTCAAATGTAAGGTNGTGTTGAAACCATGCGGCGTGAGTTCGGCTTTCGAAAATGGACGCACAAATTCTCAAATGTAAGGTAAGGCGCAGGTCGAGCGGCATGTTTTCCCGTCTCTGTCGTTGACGTATGGGAGGTGTGTGTGTGTGGTGATTTGCAAGTTCTCGTGGTGGTGTGGTAAAGTGCTGTGTCACCACGCTCGTTCGTGTTACGTGACCATCCAGTCGCCATCGCTCTCTCTTGCTTGTTGACACGCAACGCTCGCGTAGTAGCTGTTGGCGTGTGTCGTATGCACGCCAAGGAGATTATGCAAGGGCCCACGCATGTGGCGTGCTGGCAAAGAGCTGTCCCTGACCCTGATGGGGCACGCATTGGATATGTTTCTTGTTCCTGTTCCCCGCAACTCCTGTTTNGCAAAGAGCTGTCCCTGACCCTGATGGGGCACGCATTGGATATGTTTCTTGTTCCTGTTCCCCGCAACTCCTGTTTTTATGAACATTACGTACACAGTAGGGTCAGAATACTTGTGAACATAAGGAACACAGTAGGGTCAGTTAGGATACTTTTGAACATGAGGTGCACAGTAGGGTCAATTAGGGCACCTTTAGAGTACTTGTAAAAGGGGGTAACTGGAAATGTGTTTCATTTACAATATCCTAAAACAAAAGTTAAGATAATTAAATGCACCCCAATTTAAGCTGAGAACTACTATTGTATTGCAATTATGAATGAAAAGTTCATCTGTGTATATATATATATATACACAAATCTTATGTTATATAATAAAACGTTTCTACTTTCACTCAAATGACATAATTATGCATTTATTACTCCCTTATTCAGAACTTATTTAATGGAATATTTTTTAATTCTGAATACAGTGTGTGTTTATGAACAGTTTCGGTTCATATATAGCTGGACGTTGATGTTTNGGAATATTTTTTAATTCTGAATACAGTGTGTGTTTATGAACAGTTTCGGTTCATATATAGCTGGACGTTGATGTTTGTTTGGATATGTTTTCCATACACGTTCACAATGACTATAATTCACGACATCCATAACTTTTCATCAGGGTAGTTGCAAACAAAAGTAAACAATTTTTTTCTCATAACCTATGATTTGTATTGAAATATGGTCTAAAAAGGGCACAGGAGTGGAGTGGAGCTGCTCTTAACAAGTTTTGAGAGCCGACGAGGGTCAAGCGAGGTTGATATGGAGCAGCGACAGAATGCAGGAGCGGAGGAAACGGGAGATACTGAGAAAACCCACTGACCAGTGGCATCGTCCGACACTATTCCCACGTGCGAAAATCTTGGCATCGAACTCGGTTCACCTCGGTAAGAGGCGGGCACTCTAGCCTCTACGGTAACCGTGGCCCCCAAAAAGCGTAGGAATACTTAAAATTTCGTACATTTTATTTGTTTTCAATTATTTTTCAAACATATATCCGTAAAGTTGACTGCTGGAAAGCGTTCACAATTGCCAAAACTGACCCTATACTTTGCAATATGCGTGCGTAAATATTACTATATCAAGTGACTCGGACGTTGCAGTAACCAGGAGGTCCCACTACCTTCATACGTTATCTGCGTTGCCGTGCGNGGAATATTTTTTAATTCTGAATACAGTGTGTGTTTATGAACAGTTTCGGTTCATATATAGCTGGACGTTGATGTTGTTTGTTTGGATATGTTTTCCATACACGTTCACAATGACTATAATTCACGACATCCATAACTTTTCATCAGGGTAGTTGCAAACAAAAGTAAACAATTTTTTTCTCATAACCTATGATTTGTATTGAAATATGGTCTAAAAAGGGCGCGGGAGTGGAGTGGAGCTGCTCTTAACAAGTCTTGAGAGCCGACAAGGGTCAAGCGAGGTTGATATGGAGCAGCGACAGAATGCAGGAGCGGAGGAAACGGGAGATGCCGAGAAAACCCACTGACCAGCGGCATCGTCCGACACTATTCCCACTTGCGAAAATCTTGGCATCGAACTCGGTTCACCTCGGTAAGAGGCGGGCACTCTAGCCTCTACGGCAACCGTGGCCCCCAAAAAGCGTAGGAATACTTAAAATTTCGTACATTTTATTTGTTTTCAATTATTTTTCAAACATATATCCGTAAAGTTGACTGCTGGAAAGCGTTCACAATTGCCATAACTGACCCTATACTTTGCAATATGCGTGCGTAAATATGACTATATCAAGTGACTCGGACGTTGCAGTAACCAGGAGGTCCCACTACCTTCATACGTAATCTGCGTAGCCGTGCGACGTAAAACATAATTAAAGGCTGTTCACGATAAAGTGAGCACTCTTGAAATCAACTTGAGAAACATGTCATTGCGCCTACCTGCATATATTTGACCGGGTGCACTGAGTAACATGCGCCCAGTAAAGTTGGTAACGATGGAGGGGAAGTAGTTCCTTGTCTCAACGATGAATTTAAAATGTGAGATAACTATTTGTGATTAATTAAATCGTTTCTTTCGTTTCTGTTTTTTTAAATGCATATAAGTGTAAGAATTAGCGTATTTTGTAAAATACCTACTTTTCTGATAATTTCACAGTTTCACTTATGAATAAAGTGTGAATTTTACATACGGCGGAAGGATACACAACGTGCATACAAGTGTATCTTAAGCAGGGCTTTCAAAAGTGCTCAGTTTAACATGAACAGCCTTTACCAGCAGTGTAGGCTGAAATTTAATTTGTGGAGGAGTCAGTCTCTTCGTCGGTGCCAATTTGTAAGTATGTATATAACGTTTACGTTGAGGTGAGGGTTTTAAACCAACTCTCATCCTCAAACTGTCGAAACCCTTACGAGTTCCCCTTTTGTTTTTAGTTTTTTTTATCTTGGCTGATTAACTTACACATACCACGAATATTTATTTTTCTCGCGATACAATTTTTTTGTATCTAGTATATGTTAAGAATTTCTTCCTGTACTTCATATATGATTAATTTGCTAGGGTAAATTCCGAGGAGAAATTTGTTGCCGTTTGGTATTCATTAGCTGCAAAGTGGTGAATAATATTCACACATTTGATATTGCCTTAACCAAATGCAACACACTTAGTTTTTTTTACTGCGAAGAGCATTGCAAATTACCGACAACACTGAAAGCACATTTTCTATATATTTTTCAGCAAAATAAAACAAATAATACATGAAAAAAAATGCATGGCTTCTGAAAACAGAAGATGGGTAGAAAGAACCTCGTATTTGCTTGTAACTAGTCCCGTATAACTCTCACCGGTGCTTACTTCATAGCCTTGAATTAAAATGTAGACACACAGCTCGTATTTATTTGTAACTATTTTGGGGTTATTTTCAACATCGTAATGGAAGTACTGTTACGCGAAGCAGGCTTTGAGCGTTACTTGCTTACCGTTGGAACACCCACACAGTCGAAACCAGGAGCGTTACCGTATATGCATGACCGTCTTGTACGTAGTTAAGACTCCCTCCTACCTGGAGCTTTTTTCCGCGTTTGATGCCGAGGGGCGCAGGAGCGATAAGGGCGACGCTACCTCGTGCATCAAGTACGCCATCGCCACTAAGCACAAGGCTCTGAACTGACGTGCAGTGTTCTCATCGCACCGCGTGTACCTATGGGACTTTCAGCGGCGACCTTCTTCTTTTACTGGTGGAAAATCTGCAGGAAGGTCCAATGCAGGGTCCTTGAGTAGTTTTGTATGTAACTGACGCGTATATTTTGTGATACAACGCATTGGAAAAGCCGTTTTCAGCCATTTTTGAGTAAGTACTAAAAAAAAAAATGGTGTTTCAGGTGTGCGTGACGTCTTGAAAGCACTCAACGGGCCTCGTCTGAAGTGTGTGTTCCTTTTCGTAGATCAGCACCTTGGACGCACGTTTAATAGTATCGCAGAAAAAACTGAATTACTGACACTCTGTATCGCGGTTCAAGCGCCAAGTAGGCGGAAGCCTTCAGGTTAGGGCAAGTAAACATTCAGCATGTTGCAGCCTAACAACTAGTAATCGGAGAACTGTAACCTTCACAGATAAGTCAGTAATCACGAAGGACTTAACGTCAAAATTATTGGTTAGCTTTGCTTGGTACCCGAGTCGTGATAATCTCAATTAATTTAAATCACAAGTCGGATAATCAGGTGATACCGAATAATTTTAGAAGTGGGGTGAAGAAGTAGGGTGGGTACATGATTAAATAGCAACCTGCACCAGATTTGACTTGTAATATGTATTGGAAACATCATAAAAATCATCCCAAATGCAGCAAGTCGGTCGGGATCGGATTCGTGACTTCCAGAACGCAGGCTTCACATGCTGGCCGCATGGCCATACACGCGTGGTGAAAGTTGAAGAGAAGTCGCATGTGAGTAAGTCTGCTAGATGGCTGGATAGTTATGTGTACTCAGGAACCAAATGCTTGTGGCGATCAACGTTATAGCCTACAGTTTTGAACAACTTTAGCGATTGTGGAAGCCGTAGGAATTCGCTGCTGAAAAATTTTGTGTGTGTGTGTGTGTGTGCGCGCGCGCGTGTGTGCGTGCGCGTAGTTTGCGCCAGTGTTCGTATAAAGAGGAAATAAATTTGCCTATTATTATTGTCATCAATAATTTTTAAATTNCAGTTTTGAACAACTTTAGCGATTGTGGAAGCCGTAGGAATTCGCTGCTGAAAAATTTTGTGTGTGTGTGTGTGTGCGCGCGTGTGTGCGCGCGCGTAGTTTGCGCCAGTGTTCGTATAAAGAGGAAAGAAATTTGCCTATTATTATTGTCATCAATAATTTTTAAAGTTTGTGTACAACAAAATAAGGCAAGGCCAGATATAACAAGCTTTCAAAGATGTGGGTGTCGATGTACTCGGAAGAATTCGAAAATGGTGGAGGGTATATGTTAGTGGAGAGAATATAAATTAATAAACGGGAATTGGAAATCTCATATTTGAGAGATAATAGTTTGCCGCAGGGCCATATCAAGAATTTTAATTCTAGGAAGGATATTTAAATTTCGTCGGTGCTGCACAATACTATTAAAAAACTTCGGTGGTGTTCACGGAAGAAAGCGATTTTGACCGAAACTAATTCCAGACTTTTGCTTCTGCTTCGCTCATTCAAAGTAACGAGTCGACAGATAACTTTCTTGATAAACTCCATAATTAACTAAGTCACTTAGGCCACGATGGAATTTTAATCACGGAACCTTCCAGCAATTTTAGAAACGCGCGTACACGTGACTGTACGGGCAGAATGAGTTTGTGACGCCATAGCTGCACTGTTGCAGAGGTATATACGGCAAAATACCTGAAGTTCTATGTCATTAAAAGTGACCGAATTATCGATAGAAAAAAAACTCTACGTTACTCCGTATTGTTACAATCTCGTTCACACTGCAGTCGTGGAACCACGTGGTTGTTTGCAAAAATGTGGTGACATCAAGAATTCTCTTTCTTTTCAAAGCATGTGCAACTGCAAAAGCTGCGAGTAAAGGGGTTTACACAATCGATAACTTAAGCAGTAAGCAGTAGGATTCGATAGTGAGCAGTAACCTCGCAAAAATGTATTATACACAACAACGATTTACTTATATTTGCTGCCTGCTGCTAAAAACGATTGCGAAAACAAAAATGCAGCTAAATAAACTTCTATTTCCATTTTAATTTCCAAAAACACTTAAAAGATGTGCTTTTACTGTGTGCTTAATTTGTATTAGGTTACTGTGACCTGCCAAACCCAACTGCTTACTGCTTAAGTTTTATATTGTGTGAACACCTTAAAACTAANCTACGTTACTCCGTATTGTTACAATCTCGTTCACACTGCAGTCGTGGAACCACGTGGTTGTTTGCAAAAATGTGGCGACATCAAGAATTCTCTTTCTTTTCAAAGCATGTGCAACTGCAAAAGCGGNTTTCTTTTCAAAGCATGTGCAACTGCAAAAGCGGCGAGTAAAGGGGTTTACACAATCGATAACTTAAGCAGTAAGCAGTAGGATTCGATAGTGAGCAGTAACCTCGCAAAAATTTATTATACACAACAACGATTTACTTATATTTGCTGCCTGCTGCTAAAAACGATTGCGAAAACAAAAATGCAGCTAAATAAACTTCTATTTCCATTTTAATTTCCAAAAACACACTTAAAAGATGAGCTTTTACTGTGTGCTTAATTTTTATTAGGTTACTGTGACCTGCCAAACCCAACTGCTTACTGCTTAAGTTTTATATTGTGTGAACACCTTAAAACGAAGACCGGTTAACGCTGTTGCCTTTCACACGGTTATAGTGGTAGTTGTGCCTGTTAAGGACGGAATTGCGTAGAGAATTGGGCCTATACATAATTAGCGCCGGGCATAGGTTGTTATTTGGCGAATTCCACACCCCTAGCTGCTTGAATAGTTTGCCGACGGAGCATCATAAAGGAGACCAGTACGCATTATCGAAATTTCGTATTTTCGATCCTTGCCTACTGCAGTTGGGAGTTTTTTTTATTTCACGTGGTTTCATTTTCCATTTAAATAAAATGCTGACGCTTCCCACCCGCTGCATGAAAATTCTGATTTCTCTCTGCGCATGCTAGGAAATAAATATAATGGTTGCGCTTTTTCAGTCAAGACACTCTTATGGTCAGTCGTAACAATTATCACTTCAGAACATTCCAAACCTTTGGTGACAACAAGGTTAAACCCGCTATTGTCAACCGACCAAGATTCTGCAGGAGTTAAACAGAAGATTATCGCTTAGTGCGCCTTAACATCGTCACTCGCCCTTTCTTACTTGTATCGCAATGCGGTAGTGCATGCCTCTAATAACACTAGCCTTTGCCTGCGACTTTGTCCGCGCGGAATTCGTGTTTTCGTTACAATATTTTTTAAAATAGTAAGTATGTCTTTAAAATGTAATGCATATTTTAAAATAGAAAGTGGAATGAAATGCAAGTGCAAAAATAAGAGAATTGTGACTGTAAAGTTCGGAGTTGTTATTAGTAATCGGCCGTGTCAGCATGTAATCTTACAATACTTCTTTGTAAACAATATTCTTTACCATTTTAGAGGGTGGCACCAGAACAACCAGGCTGAGGGGAGATCCTACACGCGAGCACGCCACGCAAAACTGACCGTGGGACAAACACTCCTGCATTTAGTCAACTCCTGCGAATTTGAGAGTTTGCCCCTGCGACTTATTTATCCTCATCACGAAGTCACACTTTGAGGGGAAATTGCAGCTTATTGAATGCAAAAAGGATGTCATTGGGAATCAATGGAATACACGGCACAAATATTGTTTCTCCCTGAGCCGATCCAGGTAAAATAATGGCCTCGACTACTTGCAGCCTAGTGCCATTACGGGGTTTCAGTGGCTTCAAATTTCTGAGCAGCATAACAGGTGTGCCCACACGTAGTATAAATAAGTCTATGGCATGGGAAACCAGGTGGATTTACTGTGGTCAAAAATTTCACTGGGTAATGAACCGCTTCGTCTTTATTTACCGCCGTGTCTATTGAATTGTAGGTGTACCATTTCTTCCCCTCAGAATGATTTCAGCAAAATGTCATTGATGACCATTGACCGCTGCTTGGTCGTTTTCGGGGTCAGAATGGCTATTTCACACAATCGTTCCATAGTCTTGTCCTGAATCTGGACAATGTGTGGATAATTTTTTTCTATCAGCTCCTGAACTGTAGTCACTATAGTGCGCAAATTGCCCGGAATAGCTATCATGCCGTCTGTTTCTGGATAATCACCGTTCGCTAGTGTGAGCAGGAGGTCTGGAAATTGACTGGCAGACATTTCACCTCGCAGATGTACTCTCATATCTTTGGTAAGTTTGAGCACATTAACTGAGGGCCATTAAGAAGATCTCTTGAGGCATGCCTTGATTTCATCGGCACGCGTTCGTCTGAGCACCACTGGTAAAGTTTGGCGAAAATCCCATGTAAGCAACACTGTCACACTACCCGTTAAGATTTTGTTGCAGTACGTTTTATGTCCTGCAGAGGCTTTATTACTTAGAACGCTTTTACGAAGTTTTACCATTGGTTTATTTCTAAGAAACTGTTAACCATGTGTTTAATTATTTATTTTTGTAGTAGTTTTACGAAGTTTAGAGTTAATAGGACCGTATAATATTTTTTCTCCATACAAACTTTGAACCCTCATTTCACCTCTTTAGGGTTTGAATTTTGAAAAATTCCCAAAAATAAGGTCTCGCTGTCGATAATTACTGAGAAGGTTGTAATTAGTGCGTAATTAATAATTACACTCTCGTCTCTGGGAATGTACGTTGAAAATTATTTACACTAGCTGATGAAAGTGGCACGTCACATTCGCTCAAGTTCGCAGGCTTGCAGAAACCGCTCAGTCAATGGTTGTGACATGTGTGTAAATTCATGTCTCTTCTCCTTCGCGTGTGGCGTCAGCTTCGTGTTAACACAGGCTGTTAGTCTCGTGTCCAAGATGTTCAAAGAGGACGCTCTATACGATGACCACAGAAGGTGATAATGGTAATCTTAATTTGTTATGCACCTTGTCTAACCACCCACTTAAGATGACTATGTACCTGGAGTTTAAACTACGCTGCAAAGCGTTTGAAATGTACGTTTTTTTGTTATGAAACTACTTTACTTGTGTCGTATGTACAGGTCTACGAAAAGAAAATACTCTTGAGACGAAGTACGAAGACTACTTTCAAGAACCCACGCACATTGCTAACACTTTTTCCGAGCTCTCCGACATAGTTAAAAACTGCCTTTTCACACTACGTCGCAAAGCACTTAACACTAATATATGGACATGTACAGGACTTTGTTACAGACTTTTCGCTAGTAAAATGACATACGTATGAATCTTATAGGCTATTCACAGTAAAGTGATCACTTTTGAAAGCCTTCTCATTTGGAACAATAGCCAATAAATATGTTTTATTTTAACCTTAGACGTTAACTTTAGAGTGCAGTGGAATATACACACTGTGTTTATTACTTACATGGCAAAAGTAACTAGGGCCTCAAAAGTGCTCACTTTGCCGTGAACAGCCTATAACCTGATATACGAGGGATTGCGAAAGGCTCTGTATCACCCGCCATAGTGAATTGTTTGATTTATTGACGATTTAAGATTTTAAAAAGAAAATTTTCTGAAATGCTGTAGTTATGTTACGAACAGAGTAATATAAAATTTAAAATATCAACACTTTTTCATAACTACCAAATGATACAGTAAAGCAGTAAATATAAGGTAGAAGAAAAATGTAACAACTCGTAAATTGTACGATCGGTGTGGTAAGAAGAAATTGTCAGCAGTTACCCTGGAATTTGAAGAATTTGTTCGTAAGTGGCGAGACTTACCCTCAAGGAACTTCATTAGCGTTTCCAATGAAAAATCACTTGCACGAAGGAAAAAAAAAAAGGGGGGGGGGGTACATACCACAACACAGCACACTAGGAGCGTCAGAAACTTTTTCAGCGTCCCTTCTCCAAATTTAGTTTTTAAAAACAACTGTGCCTATTTTTACACACATGCTACTTTCCAACCACGCATTTTACAAAAATAAAAACTTATTAGTACAAAAATACAGTATAATATTTAGAGAACCGGAAATTTCGCGGATTCATTTGGCAACATGGTACATGGTCCTTTGTGTACTCGACCTAGGGTTGCCAACCGTATTATAATATATAGTATTGTACTATATTTTGGCCCGGTGTACTGTATACTGTTGAAGAAATATACAGTACGCAAAAATTCTATATTTCAGTCGGATCTTACAATGTGCTTCGGGTTGGTCAGTTCTGCTATATTAGTTGTAATTTCTATTAAATAGCAACACCACTCAGCAAACTTTATGAACGCACCTTACGACTTTGCTTCGACTGATGCGTTGTGCGTGTTTCCGAAAGTGAGAACTGTCGCTTTCAATGTCAAAGGTTTGTTTTTACAGCGTTTTTACTCATCTGTGGTGTGGTTTAGATTTGGTCACCAAAAATTGCTTAACAAGAAATAAATAATATTAAATTGTTAAAGTAAACAATGGAAGGCGAAAGTGATAGTGGAAGTGCGCTGTTGTTAACCCCTACTAAAAAGCGGAAATTCCATAAAAGAGAAATAGAGCCAGTCTCACCTTAATAAAAAATGAGCTTCTCATTTACGTTAATTTACAATTTGAGTGCAATAAAGCAGTTGATACTTTTATTATGAATAATGAATTATTAAAAATTGCACAAAGTGCAAAAAAACATAGCTTTTGTAAATAAATAATACATTTGGTGTTTAATAAGCATACCTTACACTTTTTTTAAACCTTTTCCCTTAAAATACTATATTTTCCTTCAGTGTACTATATTTTTTATATCTTGGTCTGAAAAAAACATTTGGCAACCTTAACTCGATCCTCACCTAGCTGTTCATTGGCTGATGCTCCAGGCCACACAGGATTCGGTCAATTTTTTCTTGCTGGCTAGTTATTTGCCCAAACACGTCGAGGGCGTGGCTAACGAATTGCGATCCAATTGAGAAAGTAATCAAATGTATGCACGTTCTAAGTCAAGTTTGTCTTCAAATGAATTCGTGAAATTTCCGGGTCTCTAATAATATTATTTGGTGACATCCAACTTTGTCCCCCAATGCACCAGAGCGGGATGAGACCTACGACCTTTCGGATGTGAATCGGACACGATAGGCCGCTGAAGTTTGCATACGGGGTCGTGAGACAGCGACATGTAGTTTAGTTTCGACATCGTTGAAAATTCGTAAAGCAGGGAAGCTGTAACAATTTGATAAAGTTCGAGAATGTGTAATGCGTATGGTATCTCGTGCAAAAAATTTCGTTAAACTTTTTGTAAGATAAAATGGATTGATCCATTAAAGATGGTGAGGGCTGGCCCCCCTTACAGCGCGCGTGTGTAATAAATAAATAAATATATATGTATATATACATACATATACAAATATATATAATCTTCCAGCGTAGATTATTTTATGTTAGTTTTGCATGTCTTGTATTGTGTCTGAACTCTGATTTTGTCTACAAAGGACGACACAGCATGTGACATGTTCCTCTGTAATGGTCGTGTTACAGTTGACACTTTTTGGTGACAAATTGGAAACGAGACAAGTGTTGTCTGCTAAATTGATGACGTATTTTTTAAAATTTGTATTTGGCATTTTGTCAGTTTCGAAGCTTGCGAATTGCCAAATGCGAAACAAATATTCACATGTGTATCAGTTTTGCCTACTCTAAATATTTAATACGCAAATTTGCAAAAGGCAGGAATGAATTTGAAATTTTAAAGCTTATATTATGTTATCTGTGACAAAATTTTACGTTGATAGTTAATATGCCATGCTTGTACTGCAGAGTTAGGCAAATAACTGAACTTGTATAGTAGTTTTTTTTTTTTGTAAATTTCACTACACAAAAATTTTAATTGGCAGGATATTAAAGGATCCGTCCCGCCTATCTGGCGCTTGAAATGCGTTGCAGAGTGTTTGAAATACTCGTTTTATACGAAACTATTAAACGTGCGTCCAATGTGCTTATCTACGAATAGAACACACACGTCATACGAGGGCTGTTGAGTGCTTTCGAGACGTTTGGCAGGTTAGAAACACCACTTTAGAGTACTCAAAAATGGCTAAAAACGGCTTTTTCAAAGTTCTCTATCTCAAAACATACGCTTCAGTTACATATGAAACTATTCAAGGGCCCTGTATTGAACCTTTCTACAGACTTTCTTAGGTCACCGCTGAAAGTCTCATAGGTAGACGCAGTGCGACGAGAACACCCCACGCCAGTTCAGAGGCTTGCGCTTAGTGACGATGGCGCACTTGATGCGCGTGGCAGTGTCGCCTTTATCGCTTCTGCGCTTCTCGGCCTCAAACGCGTAAAATAACGCTAGGCCTTAAGCCTTAGAAAACGTCGAACGCAAATCGGAAAAAAAAGTGCAAGTGAGTTATAACACGGGCTGTGTATTTTCTTTAAGACAGCGACTCTAAAGCACGGTCGGCGATATACAAGCAGTCCTCCAGCCGTACTCGGCAAGTTTTAATTGACTTGTTTGCGCCTCGCCGACCGTGTTGCGTCAGCGGGCTTGGCAGTCTGTGCCGACCTCCAGGCTTCTGGAGTAACATCGCGACGTAAGTCCGACATTTTAGGGCTGTGCCATATCCAATGTCGTTTAGAAATATGTTAACCATATCGGTACCGGTGCGACGTATGGCTCCCGGATAGAATTGAAAATCGATGGCGATAGATCGCAAATACCGCTTCGCCAGCATCGCATATCACCAACGCAAATATCAATTGTATTGATGTCGCTAATGCAAAATCGCTTATATTGATGACACAAATATCGGCATCGCAAATATCATTATATTGACATCGCCAGCACTGCATATCGCCACAGTAAGAAAAATATATGGTTGTAGGAACCATCTAGACTGTTAAATGGGGACATTCATTTGATGGGCTGTAGGTACCATCCAAATGTTATTAACATAGATAGTGATATCAACACTACTGTTTGTTGTATTCCCTCTCTGTGAATATATTTCCTACTCTACATATGGTTGCCACAGCAGAGCACTGCGTTCCTACTACAAAACAAATAGTACCTTCAATCCAACAGAACAACTTCAACAATATTTGAACTGTTCTCACAACAGCTATTGTAATAACCTAACATAATATGCTGTTGCTGCTACCCTCAAACCTAGTTACAGAAATTTTCAGTGCCCTCTGCCAACTTACTAGTTAGTACTGATGGTAACAATATTGGTCATGTATAAATATTTATGTTAGCAGCAAGGTGTCTTAACAGGTTAATTAATATGCTCAAAGTAATTTTATTACTTCACAAAAAATGATGAACGCCATAGATAAAAAACCTAGCTTCCCAAAGGTGCACTTTCCCATATATATATATGAAAAATAAACAACTTCTGTTCGTTTCTCACTCTTGAAACACAGACAGATTCAGTATGGATAAGGTAGTGCTAGGCAGAGCACATAAGAATAAAAATGCTATGTAGTATAATTTTGTCAAAATGACAGTTATAATTATTGTACTTAAAATATGATTTAACTGATGAGCTAAATTTCTTATTTTTATAACACACTTAAAATTCTCGAATAAAAGTGTATGATTGGAATAATTAAAAGGTTTAATTAAATGTGTGTTCATTATTTAATATGTATTTGCTGTAAGTTGATTGTAACATTTAAAATTAGTAAATCCTTTCTAAATGTGAGTTCCAAGGGCAATATTGCAATGTGGTAAACAAAATTTCAAATTAATGATGGCTAGTTTATTTCTTAAAAAAAAAAAAAAATGGTTGTAAACTTAGGTTAGAGGTAATGTAGTGTTAAAAGTATTTTATGTTTTCTGCATTGTCCTGTTTTAACGCAAATTAATATATTTTTGTGATGTTACATCATCAGCATTTTAAAGCTTCACCAATGAAGAAGCATTTTTCCATGGACCCTAAGTTTCTGTTAAGAGTTGTTGATGCCTGATTGAACTATAAAGCTAAAACAGGCTGACCTCGAATTTTTCACCAGCACCTTGCCAGAGAAAAATGTGTTGTTGATTTCTTTACAGATTGTCCTTGGGAAGTCCGGTTGGGGCAGTTTAATTTATCTAGGAAACTTATAAAAATTAAATGTATGCAGTTTTCCCCATTGTATTTTGGTTTGATACAACAATAATACATAATTGTTATTAATTATNTTGGGAAGTCCGGTTGGGGCAGTTTAATTTATCTAGGAAACTTATAAAAATTAAATGTATGCAGTTTTCCCCATTGCATTTTGGTTTGATACAACAATAATACATAATTGTTATTAATTATTATTAAAAATATTTATAGTACTTATTTAGAATAATTATTATAGAAAATGAATAATTATTTATAGCATTCATTATTGAAAATTAATAATTATTTATAGCATTCATTATCAAAAATTAATAATAGTTTATAATGTTCATTGTTTATAATGTTCATTGCTTATAATGTTCACTGTTTTTAATATTTGCTGTTTATACTTAATAATTCTTTATAATATTTTTTAAATAATATTCATTTTTATACTTAATATTTACTTATAAAATGAGTTATTTATAATATTAATTATACATCATAATTTATAATCTTTGAAATCATAATGGTTAATAATAAATAATATTAATTTACTGTAATTAATTATAGTAATATATCATTTATAATACTTATTATTAATTATGTGTTATCAAAGTAAATAAATATTATTTTTAATTTAAAGGTAATAATAATAAACAATTTTATTTCTTGTCTGCAGATACAGTAGGCTAATCAGGTAGTTAAGAAAACATCTGGTTGACCAGACATGTTCAGTAGACTGAGTATTGTTGCCATGTGCTATCTATAGTATAACTTCCATTATTA
>NQII01000304.1:815712-841798 GCA_002778355.1 Clitarchus hookeri
TATATATATATATATATATATATATATATATTTGTTATTTTTTAACAGCTTGGAAATTATTGAAAGATGTGTGGAAAACTTATAAGTTTCCTTGAATATTTAGGGCTTTATAAAATAATGTATTGATGCAAAATCAACAAACAACTTTTCAAGTTTTCGGATTTACCATCTTTCAGTTAACCCCAGCTGGGATGTTTTCCCCAAATGGCTTAAAGTTACAGTTCAAGGAATGCCAATGTGCAGTTCCTTGATGTGAACCTACCCAATTCCTGACCCACTTCAGTCCCTTGTAAGGTAGGTAAGCATGACCATTGGCATACAGTGCGTAATTACTGTGTTATCATATTAATGATTAAAATTGACCAATAAATCTACACCTGAAGTCATCGGCAATGGGTGTAAGCTAAATACCATTATAATGTCAAAAATTTTGTGTGCAGCGTTTAATTTTTACTTTATTGTATATATAGTTTTCACTAATTATGCATTCATAACAGCCTGTGTTTTGACAAATTCAACACTTCTAAAAGAAGAATCAATTTCCAGGTTTTATAAAGAATGCAAATGTATCATAGAACTGGCAGCAATTTTTGAAGCTTTGGTTAAAAAAAATGCACGCTGGTATCAGTTGCATTCACTGTTTTACAAAAGCATCCTTTTACTAATGATACTTGCATCCTTGTGTGTTCACTGCCTAGCTTAGTATTAAGAATATATTGCTATACTATCTTGTCTTCACCTCATTGTTTATAAATAGTAACTTAAAAAGTGGTGTGTTAAATTGTTTAATCAGAGTGCACCCAGTCAGTATGAATTTCATCCATATTTTCTCAATTCATTATGCTATGGACGCATATATTAGCATCTATATGCTTATATTTGGAATAGCTTTCTTCAATAAGATTTTCTGCGCTCACATATTTTATATTTGTTTATAAAAAACTATATTAGTTTATAGCTGGTATTTTATTGTCTTAATGATTGTATATTGTTTTCAAAATAAGAAATTAAAATTATATTCCACTGAAAAATAAAGTCAGATGCTAGTAGAATGTGAAAAATATCCTGTGAATATTTTTTATAGTACTATCTTTTGTGGTTGAGTTTCGGCTCCTGGTTCAGAGGACTCTTTATCACAACCACAGGAAGCAGTATTCAGAAAAAAAAATTTGTGGCACAATACAACCTTAAAAATTTCCTTTTGGTCTATTCACAGTACATAATTTATTTTTCTCTTTAGTGATCCAGGTGTAGGTTAAATAATTGCATTTTTTTGGATTTTCTTGAATGAAGCATTTTAACTGGGAAATTGTAAAGATATCTCATATGACAACTTCAGTGGAATGTAAGCACCATCAATTCCAATGTAATTGGTGATTGATATAAATATTTACAGGGTATTTTTTTGGATTTTAAGAGGGAATTTATAGAATAGCAAACTTGGTACAAACCTTTAAAAAGTTTTATTTAAACTGAACATTTTTTAAGACCCAATAAAAACTAAAAAAATTAAGGTTTTAAAAGGGACCCACATTTGTGTTTCCAAATTTATAATTGGTGAAAATAAGGTGTATACAAGAAGATGGTCCAGATTCATCATATAAGGGCTATGGTGATGCAGTGACTAGAGCAATTGTTTCCCACCAAGGCGAACCAGGTTTTGACTCTGGGTGGAATCGCTCCCAGATTTTCACATGTGGGAGTCGTGCCAGGCAATGCCTCTGGTCGGTTGATTTTCTCAGATATCTCCTGTTTCCCCTGCCCTTGCAATCCTGCGCCACTCCATGCTCACTTCGCCCCACTAGATTGACTTTCAGGACCCTGATTTTAAGAGCCACTCAAACCTCTCTACCCCACAGTTTCATTATACATAGCAAATTTTCTGCTAGAAAGTTGGCCAAAATAGTAATTTACTGCAAAAGTAATTCTATATCATTTAAAATACAGTAGCATGATTTGGCAAGTAAGTATTAATTTTTTTATTGTATGTTTAAAAATATAAGCAATGTTTCTTATTAATTATTTAAATGATTGAAGAAATAGGTAATTGCATTAATAATTTCAAGATTTACATCTGTTTTGAAAACACATTTTTTACAACAGGGTGGTTGTCCTAGCAGTTAGAAACCATACTTTCTGGAATTTCAGAATACAGAAATATTAATAACTGATATTCCTGTACATTTGAAGTCTTAGTTTTTGGATTAAGGATGTTACTTATACCTAAAATATTTTTAGAAATAATTGGTAAAATATGGAATGTGTTACTAAATGTTTATAATTAATCTTGGAGCTGAAAAATGTATAATTTTGATATCCGTAGCAACATTTGACATACTAGTTTAGGTAATGATGCATCAAAGTGAGATTCCCAAGCCAAATTGTGTTCTGAAGACATTGGAGGGGTGAGTTTAGAGAACTAGTGGTTTGTCTTTCAGAGTCACAGGTAAATACAGATTAAGGAGAGGACTGAAGGTCATTTGAAAAGCTTAAATTTATAAATTTATTTAAAAAAAAAAAACCTGCAATGTTGAAGTGATAGCTCAAGTAATTTGTCCATGAAAAATTCCAAATTTAACAGATGGTCACCTGCTTACTTGTTTGTAGTGTTAAACATGTGAATGAAGTTTTCAAAAGAGTATAAAGTTGTATGCTACAGTGTTTTCATTTTCTTTGTTCATCTCAATTTTCAAAGCTATCATGAATCATCTGTTACCCTTTTTGTGGCAATAATGAGGCATTTTTGTGATGGTTTTTCAGTGTTGGATGTTTGGGGAGCATGTATAATTGTGACACTTGTTTTCTTGGTGATGTAGGGTGTTAGGGTGATCTCAACTCCACCATTTTCCATGCTACAGTTATGTGGATGTGCACCTTGCCTACACGCAAAGGTGACGTACGCTCACATGATCTGTGTTGTGTCTGTAGCGCAGCTTGCTGGTGTGGGGCTAGAAGACGTGTCTTTCACTGTTTCATCTACTAGTGGTGGTAGTTATTCTCTGCATTTCCTTCAGTTAATGAATCCTTGTTGCTGGGTAATTACAGTGTGTATTGCCTATCCAGACAGCACCAAGTTAAAGTTCTTGGTTACGTGTTATTTTTATATTTAACTAAATATTGATTCTTGTACTCTAAACAAAGATATTTGCTGACCTGTTATTATTAAAANTTTTTAAATAATATTCATTTTTATACTTAATATTTACTTATAAAATGAGTTATTTATAATATTAATTATACATCATAATTTATAATCTTTGAAATCATAATGGTTAATAATAAATAATATTAATTTACTGTAATTAATTATAGTAATATATCATTTATAATACTTATTATTAATTATGTGTTATCAAAGTAAATAAATATTATTTTTAATTTAAAGGTAATAATAATAAACAATTTTATTTCTTGTCTGCAGATACAGTAGGCTAATCAGGTAGTTAAGAAAACATCTGGTTGACCAGACATGTTCAGTAGACTGAGTATTGTTGCCATGTGCTATCTATAGTATAACTTCCATTATTATCATGGAGAGTCTTCAATCTCTGCTAATTTGCAAATATATATATTTTTAATTAACATTTTTTATATCTTAAATTTTGATTTTAACCATTGGGTGATGAAATTGTGATTTAACTTGGTGTCTAAAGTGAATTTAATCAATGTACTCTTAAACTAACCTGTTCTATGGGGTTTTTCTTTTGTACCATTGTTAACAATACAAAATCTTGTTCCGAAACTATAAATATTTGTCAAAAGAACATTGAAATTACTTTGGTAAAAATACCATAGAAAATTCAGGGTTTTACGTAGGTAACTGAATGGGTTAAAATGTAAAAATTATTTCATTTTTGGATGTGATGGAAAGTGATTTAGGCAACATATTTTTCAAGTAAGTGTATAGTTGAAATGCTATGGAATATAGAGGTGCAGTACATTTAAATTAGCCAATGTTACAGTAATATGCAGATTTTCAGGCTCTAGTCCATATGCTCAGGTTACAATGCCCTATGTCACTGCAATGATACAAATGGAAAATGCATTGTTTAGCAAACATCAAAGCATGTTCCATTAATTGTTCAGCATGATTAATATTTTAAAACTTTTGATGAATAAACCCAGTCTCAAAATGTAAAAAAAAAAAAAGTGTATGAATTCAGTGTTATTCATATGATGTTTATAAATGGCTGTTTGTTCTTGTGGAACTTCTTTGTTCTAACTGAAAGAACTATTTACATAGATGAGAGCTCTTTTAATAAGGTTTAGAGTGCAAAAAATGAAGCAGACCTGAAAGTCATTATCTTCAGTTATGACAGTTTGTGCTCGGCACTGTCTGTGGCTTGCCTCAACCACAAACTGCCGTCGTCAATGCTGTTTCTTGTGCCATGTCATAAAAGTTGCGGTCACAGGGAAGTAATTGCAGGTTGAAAAGAACATAATTACTGCAATCCACTAACCAGCTGTTTCAGTTGTTTGAATTACCCACTTGCGCATTCATTGTGCTTCATAATCTACTATATATATATATATATATATATATATATATTTGTTATTTTTTAACAGCTTGGAAATTATTGAAAGATGTGTGGAAAACTTATAAGTTTCCTTGAATATTTAGGGCTTTATAAAATAATATATTGATGCAAAATCAACAAACAACATTTCAAGTTTTCGGATTTACCATCTTTCAGTTAACCCCAGCTGGGGTGTTTTCCCCAAATGGCTTAAAGTTACAGTTCAAGGAATGCCAATGTGCAGTTCCTTGATGTGAACCTACCCAATTCCTGACCCACTTCAGTCCCTTGTAAGGTAGGTAAGCATGACCATTGGCATACAGTGCGTAATTACTGTGTTATCATATTAATGATTAAAATTGACCAATAAATCTACACCTGAAGTCATCGGCAATGGGTGTAAGCTAAATACCATTATAATGTCAAAAATTTTGTGTGCAGCGTTTAATTTTTACTTTATTGTATATATAGTTTTCACTAATTATGCATTCATAACAGCCTGTGTTTTGACAAATTCAACACTTCTAAAAGAAGAATCAATTTCCAGGTTTTATAAAGAATGCAAATGTATCATAGAACTGGCAGCAATTTTTGAAGCTTTGGTTAAAAAAAATGCACGCTGGTATCAGTTGCATTCACTGTTTTACAAAAGCATCCTTTTACTAATGATACTTGCATCCTTGTGTGTTCACTGCCTAGCTTAGTATTAAGAATATATTGCTATACTAGCTTGTCTACACCTCATTGTTTATAAATAGTAACTTAAAAAGTGGTGTGTTAAATTGTTTAATCAGAGTGCACCCAGTCAGTATAAATCTCATCCATATTTTCTCAATTCATTATGCTATGGACGCATACAATTAGCATCTATATGCTCATATTTGGAATAGCTTTCTTCAATAAGATTTTCTGCGCTCACGTATTTTATGTTTGTTTATAAAAAACTATATTAGTTTATAGCTGGTATTTTATTGTCTTAATGATTGTATATTGTTTTCAAAATAAGAAATTAAAATTATATTCCACTGAAAAATAAAGTCAGATGCTAGTAGAATGTGAAAAATATCCTGTGAATATTTTTTATAGTACTATCTTTTGTGGTTGAGTTTCGGCTCCTGGTTCAGAGGACTCTTATCACAACCACAGGAAGCAGTATTCAGAAAAAAAAATTTTCTCTTGGTCTATTCACAGTACATAATTTATTTTTCTCTTTAGTGATCCAGGTGTAGGTTAAATAATTGCATTTTTTTGATTTTCTTGAATGAAGCATTTTAACTGGGAAATTGTAAAGATATTGACTATGACAACTTCAGTGGAATGTAAGCACCATCAATTCCAATGTAATTGGTGATTGATATAAATATTTACAGGGTATTTCTTTGGATTTTAAGAGGGAATTTATAGAATAGCAAACTTGGTACAAACCTTTAAAAAGTTTTATTTAAACTGAAAATTTTTTAAGACCCAATAAAAACTAAAAAAATTAAGGTTTTAAAAGGGACCCACATTTGTGTTTCCAAATTTATAATTGGTGAAAATAAGGTGTATACAAGAAGATGGTCCAGATCCATCATATAAGGGCTATGGTGATGTAGTGGCTAGAGCAATTGTTTCCCACCAAGGCGAACCGGGTTTTGACTCTAGGTGGAATCGCTCCCAGATTTTCACATGTGGGAGTTGTGCCAGACGATTGCCTCTGGTCGGCTGATTTTCTCAGGGATCTCCTGTTTCCCCTGCTCTTGCAATCCTGCGCCACTCCATACTCACTTCGCCCCACTAGATTGACTTTCAAGACCCTGATTTTAAGAGCCACTCAAACCTCTCTACCCCACAGTTGCATTATACATAGCAAATTTTCTGCTAGAAAGTTGGCCAAAATTGTAATTTACTGCAAAAGTAATTCTATATCATTTAAAATACAGTAGCATGATTTGGTAAGTAAGTATTAATTTTTTTATTGTATGTTTAAAAATATAAGCAATGTTTCTTATTAATTATTCAAATGATTGAAGAAATAGGTAATTGCATTAATAATTTCAAGATTTACATCTGTTTTGAAAACACATTTTTTACAACAGGGTGGTTGTCCTAGCAGTTAGAAACCATACTTTCTGGAATTTCAGAATACAGAAATATTAATAACTGATATTCCTGTACATTCGAAGTCTTAGTTTTTGGATTAAGGATGTTACTTATACCTAAAATATTTTCAGAAATAATTGGTAAAATATGGAATGTGTTACTAAATGTTTATAATTAATGTTGGAGCTGAAAAATGTATAATTTTGATATCCGTAGCAAAATTTGACATACTAGTTTAGGTAATGATGCATCAAAGTGAGATTCCCAAGCCAAATTGTGTTCTGAAGACATTGGAGGGGTGAGTTTAGAGAACTAGTGGTTTGTCTTTCAGAGTCACAGATAAATACTGATTAAGGAGAGGACTGAAGGTCATTTGAAAAGCTTAAATTTATAAATTTATTTTTAAAAAAACCTACAATGTTGAAGTGATAGCTCAAGTAATTTGTCCATGAAAAATTCAAAATTTAACAGATGGTCACCTGCTTACTTGTTTGTAGTGTTAAACATGTGAATGAAGTTTTCAAAAGAGTGTAAAGTTGTTTGCTACAGTGTTTTCATTTTCTTTGTTCATCTCAATTTTCAAAGCTATCATGAATCATCTGTTACCCTTTTTGTGGAAATAATGAGGCATTTTTGTGATGGTTTTTCAGTGTTGGATGTTTGGGGAGCATGTATAATTGTGACACTTGTTTTCTTGGTGATGTAGGGTGTTAGGGTGATCTCAACTCCACCATTTTCCATGCTACAGTTATGTGGATGTGCACCTTGCCTACACGCAAAGGTGACGTACGCTCACATGATCTGTGTTGTGTCTGTAGCGCAGCTTGCTGGTGTGGGGCTAGAAGACGTGTCTTTCACTGTTTCATCTACTAGTGGTGGTAGTTATTCTCTGCATTTCCTTCAGTTAATGAATCCTTGTTGCTGGGTAATTACAGTGTGTATTGCCTATCCAGACAGCACCAAGTTAAAGTTCTTGGTTACATGTTATTTTTATATTTAACTAAATATTGATTCTTGTACTCTAAACAAAGATATTTGCTGACCTGTTATTATTAAAATGTACCCACATATTTACAAGTACAGTAGTTTTTAAAAGTATGACTTTAATGTTACTTTAATGCATCTCATAAGTAGGCTTAAAAATTTGAAAGTGTTACATTGTTTTAGTTTCTACAGAGTGTAGTTCTTTGAGTGTGGAAATGGCTTAACTCGGTACATTCAGGATTAATTTAAGGACAATAACTGATGCAAGAACATCAAAGCAATAGTTGAGGTATGCTGCACAGCTATAAAAGTTATTTGGCATGTAGTAACTACGTGACTTATGTAGGCCTACACAACAGAGTACACCCTTAGTTTTTCCTTTTATCTGGTCTTCACAGTTGCAGGTGGGTAGCTGTTTAATGCATAGCCAGTCCATTCTCTCTCTCTCTCTCTCTCTCTCTCTCCAATGTGTTGAAGGTCATCTTATAAATAAATCGTAAAATAGAAGCATACATTAAAATTTTTGGTATTCACTGCGATGTTATCCAGTGCCTGCAGTACCAGATGCTGGTAGGACTTGAGTGTGTGCTGTTTTAAGTTTATTGAAAATTGCATTTGTAGATTATTTATATAGTATNTCTTCACAGTTGCAGGTGGGTAGCTGTTTAATGCATAGCCAGTCCATTCTCTCTCTCTCTCTCTCTCTCTCCAATGTGTTGAAGGTCATCTTATAAATAAATCGTAAAATAGAAGCATATATTAAAATTTTTGGTATTCACTGCGATGTTATCCAGTGCCTGCAGTAGCAGATGCTGGTAGGACTTGAGTGTGTGCTGTTTTAAGTTTATTGAAAATTGCATTTGTAGATTATTTATATAGTATACGAAGCACTGTTCATTAGTGCTTATTAGAATTTCAGATTTATCAGACAGTTATTTGCATACAAAACTGATTTGAGAGCTGCTGTAGAGCAGAGTCTAAATTAATAAAATACATTTACAAAATGGTTTAGAGTTATTCTTGTGAAGAACAAATTCCAAATATTTTTGGTGTCTGTATTTATGTTCAAACTGCACCCAACCTTTTGGCGAAAATATCCAAAATAATTTTTTTTGTGGCTTTTTAGGAGTTGCTTCTTGAATTAAATATTTTTGTGTAGTGAATGTAGCTGCTGGTTCTTGTAAATATGCACTGCTGTTAAAAGTAGTCTCACAGTAAATGCACAGAATGCTATGCACAGAATGCTATGCACAGATTGATATGCACAAATTGATATGCACAAATTGCTCAAATAAATTAACTGTCCAAGGCAAAGAAAGCAGCTGCCACCGATATTTTGATAGCAACGATGTATGTGTAGCAAATGACTAGCTTATGATATTAACATTCATATTATTGCATATGGAATTCATCTCAATGAAGCAGTGCCCAGCATGTGAAAAATGTTTTGCTCATTGTATGGTAATGTTTCATGTGTGTAATTTAACACTATAGACAAAACATTCATCATCCGAATGAGACTGAATTATGTGTCTGGCATTATTGTAAGTCACTCATCGGTTAGAAGCTGTTCCTTTCTGGTTTAACATTTTGTCATTGATTTCTGAATTTTTCAAAACTGTGTGATCCTCTGCAGAGCTTGGTTAACGCTGTTCCAGAGGGGACTTTTGTGTCTATGTTCTCTGGCTTATGGAAGGAGGGGGAGGGGTGGCGAGCACTGCAAAGGCATTCTCTATCTTTTCTGATGGTCAGAGTGGATTATTGAAAATTGTGTAGTCTTCATTGACATTCCAACCACTGGGTAGCAGGCAGAGAAGTTAACTACAGAGTTTTGGGAATTTTTCAGATGTGTATTGCTGTGGCAGGCTGTTGGTTTCTTCCCACCCTGTTAGATGTGCATCCTGGCTGTTGTTCTCTTGTTTGGTTATGACAGGCAGCTCTCCACTTTGCTATTTTGATAAAACATTTTGACTCAAACACAACACTGCTGATGGTATGTGCTTTCTCCATTTCCAGAATGTTAATTATTGTTACTGAGAAAGAATTGCGTTAAAAGATGAATATAAATATTACAATTACTGTATTTTATTTTACTGTAATGTATGGTTTGGAAGAATAAAGAAGAGCTAAAATTACTTTGTTTGTTATAAATTTGTGTGGTTATTCTGAGATTCACTTGTCCACATCATGTAACCAATTTCTTTAGTTTATGGTACATCATGTTATGACTTCAGCTTTTCCACAGTGTCAAATTTCAAATTATATTTCTTAACCCGATGGCTATGGGAGGAAGATGCAGTAGTTCACATGCTTTCATTATTAATTTGCTACAAAAATTTATTTAGTACTTGAAAACGTGCTTTAAAAAGTGAAATTAGGACTCTTAGTTAAAGCATTGGTTTTTGAGTGTTTAATTGACTGGCTACAAAATCCATGTTTATTAAAAACAAGATGGCTATTGGTTTTATTCCTTTCAATATTTCAGCTATCATTTGAACTTGATTTTTCCAAATCAGTATGCAGTGGAATATTGACAGTTTTCATGTGATCAGTTTTTGTCAGGTTTGTATGTGACAATCACATCTTTGTTGTAGTAGGTGTCAAGATACCATTTTAGAAAACCTTTTCATAATGAAGACTAGCATCCACAACAGTGATGCATACACCTAGCAGTGAGAGCACCTGATATCCTAATCCTGCCATAGTTGTGGTTTAAACTCTGTATAGTCACCATGTCCGATACTGAGTATCTATAGGCTACCACATAATTTAAATTATAAGTTGAAAGTGCAAGACTTTTCCTGAATGAAGAAAAATTTTTTATATCTAGAAATGTGACTTTTGAGGCTCATTTAAGAAGCCATTCTAGCATTTCAGATGTGCAATAATGCTATTTATGTTTTAATGAAACTATTCTTGATTTTGAAGAACATCATTTCAAAGAGGAGCAACTGCATCCTTAATACAGCACAAAATTATTCTAATTAATGTTTGAAACATAACAAAATTAGCTTTGAAATAATGGGTTGTATAGTGCCCTTGGAATGTTGGGATGACCTATTAAGAATTGTATTTTTTGTTGGGAAAAGGCAGTGTGAATGTTCGGCAGTGAGTGTTTCTATTGAAGTGGGTGCAAGGTACAAGGTTCGTGTAACGGGTTTGCAGGATGATGGAGAAACGATCAAAACATCCTTCGGGGCTCCAGTGGACAACAGGGGCGCCACCATGACAGTTGGGCCGAAGGGTCCCATAGTCCTGCAGGACCACGTCCTCCTGGACGAGCTGCAGCACTTTGACAGAGAGCGTATCCCGGAGCGTGTGGTGCATGCTAAGGGTGCAGGTATGCGACTCCTCAACCTATAGTTTTGAGGACTATGAAAATTTACATGATTGTACAGTTAGCTTTTGTGGAAGTTGACTGGTGTCTGTCCAAGCAAGGGCCATGGTGATACTGTTGCCTCGGTAGCGCTGTTGCCAAACTACTTGTCTCCCACCAAGGTGAACCAAGCTCAATTACAGGTAGGTAGGGTAATGTGGATTATCATGTGGGGAAACATAGCAGACATTGCAGTTGGCTGGCGGTTTTCTTGTGAAGACTCCTATTTCCCCCACCCTTGCATTCCAACTCTGCTCATTTTTCACCTCACTTCACTTCAATAGCGCTCAAGATCTTGCTGTTAAAGTGCCAACCAAAAACCTATCAACTCAGCCTTGTGCAAGAAGATGCGACAGCATGAATATTGCAAGATGGGGTGCGAAATTTAGAAGAGAATGGTAGAATGATGATGATGACTTCAAGAAAAAAGGAGCACCCTGTGAGGACTCATATACCACATGACAAAGTAACAGTTGTCATGTTTTGCTCAGGAATGGGGTAATTGTACTTATCAGGATATCTGTGGTTCATGTTACTTTATCATTCACAGCCTAAACTGTAGTAATTTTTGGTGAAAAGTTTTTGAGTTTTGTGTTTATTTTTTTAGTCATATATTTTTTTTTGTAGTTACATGTTGCTAATTGGAAGGTGATGCAATGATTTTCATAACATTTTTATGAAACTGGAAGTGGTCAAGGACATTAATGTGATCTCGGTTGTGTTTAAAGTGTGGCCACATTTACATGTTTTCATAAAAATGATTCTCCTAAAGTTTGTTTTTTATCAAAAACTAAAATTGTTACCATTGTTCATAAAATATAACCAATATGATTGGAAAGATTACATCCCTGTTTTAGACCAGGAGGCAAATCAGAAGTTGGATTCTATGCTGTGCTTCCATGGCCTACCCAATATTTGAACACAGGGCACATTTTACCCCTTTTAAATTTCAAATTTTGAAATGTGTACTGGTAGGCCTATGAATCAGAAAAATGTGCTTCCAAAACTTATATTCTACTTTCACTATTCTCTATATAGAAAGCCCGAGAATGCACGCAATGTCGTAATCCACTATTATTGTTGTTTCATAACATTTCTAGGCACACAGACACGAGTACTTATTTTCTAAAACATTTTTGTACACTTTGAAACATATCAAGCTGTATTTTGTTGTGTAGTTCAAAGTGAGAATTTGTTTTTGCATGCAACTCGAAGGCACATTCATGGGTGATATGTACGAAAATTTAATTCTCAACTGATGGAATTAGAAGGTAGTGAACCTTTCTCTGGTTGTAAAAGTGGGACATTAAAGGGTGTAAAACAGTGTTGTTGCAACAAAGCCTGCGTAATGCAAGGTATATGAAATGAGTTACAAATTTAAAACTGTAATTATTCTAATTCTAACAAATTTTATATATTAGAGGTGGCCTAATGGAATATTAAATCAAAATTTTTTGTGCAGGTGCATTTGGTTATTTTGAGGTGACTCATGACATCACCAAGTACTGCAAGGCTAAAATTTTCTCTGAAATTGGAAAGCGAACTCCAATTGGTGTTAGATTTTCAACTGTTGGTGGAGAAAGTGGATCAGCTGATACTGCCAGGTAAAGCACGGACTAAGGGTTTCGTCTCATCGGCCATGTTGAATTTCCCATTTATGGGGTCATAATGTTCTTTTCAGTGAAATAACGAAATATTTCTTACTATAGCATGTTTACATTTTACAGATACCTTCAAATGTAGTCACCAAATTTTATTCATGCATTATCTGGTAATTGTGAACCAGCAAGAAACTATTGTCAACTTAAAAATGTTGTTGCACTAATTAACTAATTATGTCATAATTACTTGACAGAAGTTCAGAATTTGTGTTTGTTCTAAGTGTAATGCATGTTGCCAGAGAGATATTCATAGTTGATGTTTCACGATAAGTGTTTCTATATAACAGAAATAAGCTAGAAACCAGAAATTCAACATGGAATCTGAGGCCTTTACAAGCCGATCTTGGCTAAGGCAGGTGGTCTCAAGATATCTTTGTAGTTACATAAAGCCAAAGGAAGACCAGATTTTTTCGAGACCGTATGGATGTTACCTAACATTTGAACTCTATTTCCAAGTTATGGTATTATAGCTTTTACAGTAAGTATGTGTTATTTTTGGTGTGGCTTGTCATAATATCATCAATCCTTGTCTGCAAACTGCAGAAATGTAATGCTTTATACATTACCTTTCACGTGTCAATCTTTCAATAAAACTCTGCTTTTTTTAAAAAAAAATTGACAGTTCCTTCTTTCACTTTGAAATTTAAATAGTGCATAATATTTTGCAACACATTTCAGTGACAGATTTTGTGTGTGTTTTTCATAAATTGCTGAATTGCTTTAGATGTTACTGGCTAGCTCAAGATATAATTACACATACAGCAATGTCTGTTTTTAATTTTTGTTTATCAGAGCAGTGAAAATAACAAAACAACTGTTGGTGCAATTTATTAATTTCTTCTTACCTAAATTAATTAACAAAATAAAAAAACCAAAAGCCCTAGTTTTGATTGACTCAGTGTCTCAGGTAATGTTAGCTTGGGTCAGCGACTAGCCTCATATTTTTAGATTTTGTGTATGCCGGTGTATTTGTGAGAGGGTAGGAGTGTTATACTATGCTAACAATTTTGATAAGATGGGAAGAAAATCCCTTGGAGTTGTTTTAACTCTTGTGCAAAGTGATATAACTCGCAGGTTAAATTATTTTACAGAAGGGTTTTTGAATTACATTTGTTCACCGCAGTGGAAAACTTTTTTTTTTGTGAAAAATGAACTGTTATTTAAGATAGTTTCCACACTAGATAATATTTGTAACCTCAGCAGCATAGCTGTAATATGTGATGTTTCAACGTTTGCTTGTAGTTTTTTAGTGTTGTCAAGTCTTCAAGACTTTGATTTTGGTGAAGTTTGTTTGTATCCGCAGTTGATGTGCCAGTAATTGTAAATGTTATATAATTAGGTATTCACAGAGTAACAGTTGTAGATGGCTGCTAGTGCCTTGTTCCCCTAAATAACAACTGTGTTATTCTGTGGTCAGTTGATGTGTACGTATTCAACAGAAAATAAGTGCCCTGCGAATGTTCTAGTTGTTAGCCTAGGATCCATTGTCAGCGCTCAGCGTGTGCTAATGTAAACCTGCTGTATGAATTATTTATCTCTTTACGTGTTTGCAATTCATTTCCTGCTATTGTGAAAATGAACATAAATTACTCCCATGTCCTTGGGACGTCACAAGTATGTGAGCTTCTCTTGGCAAAGAATTGAAGGTGGCAAATGTAAAACAATAATTACGTGATAGGAAAATACTTAAGGACATGGAATTAAACACTTCAATGAGATTAGGAACTTTAATGTTTCAGATTAATGACCACTGTTAAGCCTGCCATTTGTCATTAATTTATAAGATTTTTGTGTGGATTTATTGTGTTTGATTGTTTGTATTATATGCACAGTATATTAATTATAGTTGCACTCCAAAATATATTCAGAAATAAGTTCCCTTATTATCAAGTGTGTGAATTAATTAGACTCATACTACATATGAAACAGAGTATAAAAATAATTTTACAGAATTGTTGTATAATATTTCTAAAAGAGTGACAGAGATGAAAGTCTAACTACATGTTCAGATGTGTATGCACACAGAAGTTTCTAGAATTAGCTTATTTCTTTATTTTAGAAAATAACAATTTGATTTTTACTTAGTGAATACAGTTTTACATCTAGTCTGTCATTAGCTGGGAAACACTGAACTATGCCTGTCCCTGATGGATAGATTATGTGGATGTTGGCAGGGATCCTCGAGGGTTTGCGGTTAAGTTCTACACGGAAGATGGCACTTGGGATCTGGTGGGCAACAATACCCCCATATTCTTCATCAGGGACCCCATACTTTTCCCAGTGTTCATCCACACCCAGAAGAGGAACCCAGCTACTCACCTCAAGGTACGCTGCTTCCCCTCATGATGCCATTGAAGCAACAGGATTGCTACAGGACTAGCAAAATCTCACAAAGTCAGGGAATTTGAAATAGTCAGGGGAAACCTGGAAGTCATAGAAACAGGTGGCAGATTCTGGAAATTCAAACATGTAATACAATATAATGTAATATATTTTCTGTATGGCCAAATATTCTCAGTAGCAGCCGGCAGAATTTGTCTTAAAATTAATGGGTACTGGAAAATAATTTGTGTTATGTTAAAAGTGGACTCTCAAGTAAAAAATTGTACTCTTTATAATGTAGATTATGATTAGAAACACTGAGTTTCATGAAATTCATTTCAATTGCTTTTCATTAAGTGGGACTACATGTCTGTAGAATTTGTTTATTGTATACAGAAGAAGACTGGACATTTCTTTATTGTTTGCTGAAAAACCTGGAAAAGTCATGGAAATTTGATCCTGATATTTTGTAGCACCCTTGAACAAAGGGACTGTGTATACTGCTTATCAAAGTGTGACCCTAAAATGCATAGTTATTTTGTACACAAAGCATTTTTGACTTAACATTATACTGACAACATGCAGCTCCTCGCATCAAATGGCAGTAGCATTGACCACTTAACTACCAGTAGCACTACATTGAGCATCAAATTCAAGCCAGATTTGTCCCTCGCAGGCTTCACACATAGTGTGTGAATCAGAATCAAAATAAAATTTCTTTAATGATTATTACAGTACTTTGTCAACAGTAAGGATGTGCCAGTAGACCTATTCAACAAAAAGTGCTGGCTCCTAGTGTTAGTGTGTTTGAAAGTTACTGCTCAGCGTTCAATTTTTTACTGAGGTGTTCCAGCATTTTTGGTGGTGGTTTTGCAAATAACAGATGGTTTTAACTTCCACACATTTCTTTGCAACATGGTCCATTCAGTACATGCTACTGTTTTCAGTTTAAAATATTTCTTTTGTTTGAAGTGTTTTCTTTACCTTTCAAATTGCAATTTTCTTGTTGGATTAGTTAAAGAAAAAGTAACCATGTGTAGTAACTTAATAAAATATTTTTCATTCTGCAAATATTTAATGAGCATCATTAAGTAAGTTGTATATTAAAACTTTTTTTTTGGCAAATGTTAAAATTTCTACATTTAATAAATTTTTTTTTATTGATAACATCTTTTTTTTTTGTAATTTGGTTGGTTTTATATTGCATGATAACAGGAAAAATATGACTTTACGTCTACTTTATGAAAGAATTACACACAAATTTGTTGCAAACAACACACACAAACATTTTATTTGTTTTGTAGCATTCCCAAGTGTTTACTTTTGGTTTGCAGCACAGCTTGTTCTAGCGTGTGCGAGGCAGCTTCGACATGTTGACATGTGTGGTGGGTTTGTTTGTAGGACCCAGACATGTTCTGGGATTTCATGTCGCTGCGTCCGGAGACTACACACCAAACCATGTTCCTATTCGCGGACCGAGGCATCCCTGACGGATACCGCCACATGAATGGCTATGGCTCGCACACATTCAAGCTCGTCAACGATAAGAATCAGCCAATTTACTGCAAGTTCCACTACAAGGTATTGACTATTGACAGCACCGCCATGGCATTTTTGACCAGTGATACACCTTTGCTGCTTAATGTGGTTCATTAATAAGTATAATTGTGTAATGTTATACCAATTTACTGTAAGTTGATCACTTGTAAACTCAACTTCTTGCGAAAGTCGTTGCACTGACTGCATAGGTGGCATGATGGTAAACCACTGGACTCACATTTGGGAGGGCCAGGGTTTGATTCCTAGTCCGACCATCCTGATTTCTGTTTTCCAAAATCACTCCAGGGAAATGTTGGAATGGTTCCCAACACAGACTCTGGTGGATTCCTTACCCATTTCCTTAACCCCTAGTGTTCCCCTACCAAGGCCTTGTAATTGCTCGGAGGCACTCGAAAGACCTAATAAAATAATTTAAAATATGTGTTATAATTGACACACTGACTGACTTGCTCTGTGTGTTAAGTTGGCAACAAAGTATGAAAATTATTTCAGTGTCTTAATATTGTAGTAAAGGTGTAGCACATAAGAGTGAGAATTAAGATACAGAAGTAGTATGTGTCATATTTTTATTCTTAACTGTTTCATTGTCTACGAATACTAGTGACTGGGTTCACTGCAATTTAATTTTTTTCATATTGCGTAAGGATACAAAATAGGTAAAGAGTAGATTATAATCAGGGCTTTCAAATGTGGTAAGTTAATCATGAACAACCTATACCAATAAATTTGAGTGCTATAGAAATTTTCTCAGAAATCAAAACCTTATAACCCAAGATCAGAGAATCTGTAGAATATTGACATTACAACCAATTGATGAAGAAGAGTATAGTATTTACATGTGATGTTAAAAATGTTTGTTTAAATAATTTTATAAATGGAACCATGGGCGCCGGCAGTAGGGTGCAAGGCGGTGCACTTGCACCCCCCTGTCAGGAAAGAAAATACATAGAAAAAATTACGTTTTTTTTTATTAAGTTACGGTTTGAATAAAAACTGAAGGCGTCTAGGTTGCTGTCCAAATTTGTTCATTACCTTGTCAATAAATTCAGTATCCTCCTCTACTCTTTTCCTGTGAACACTGAGCATGCACAGGCCGCTTAGCCCCGCGTCTCCCATCGTTGAGCGATTCCACGTCTTGACACGTCGTAACCTGCTAAATGTACGTTCAATGCTACATGTTGTTGCTTGAATAGTTAAACCAATTTTGATTGCCTCACATACCGCTGGGTAAAACGGAGTGGCTTGAGTAATTACATCTGCGTATTCAACAACAGATTCATTAAAAACAGCATTATTTTCTTCATTTGTCTTCATCATTCTGTACCATGTGGTAGCCTCGGCAATAAAATTATGTAGAAGACCTCCGTAGAGGTTCTGTATATCTTCTACTATTGCTAAAAATGCTGATTTGTCTAATTTTCTCATATTTTCTGGGTGAATCTGCATAAGCGAAAATGCTTTCTTGTGTGTTGAAGAAAATCGATTTTTTAGTGAAGAAATAATAGAATCTAAGTATGGGATAGATATAGATATTCTGAAAAATTCTTCCACATTTTCAGATGGTTGATTTGATCTGTAAGTCTGTTTTGCCACTACTCGAGGACGCTTAAATTCAACATCCAATTTTTTGCAAATTTTTTGAGCTTTCTCAAAAATGACCGCAAACTCCATAGAGGCATTATCGCGGTGTGATTGAAGCACATCAGTTAATTTATTTACGTGATCGTGTATTGCCTTTATATTCATATTTACTTCTTGTAATTGATTGCACACAGGTTCAAGTTTGGCAGAATAGGCAGCAATTACTAAAAGTGTCACAATGTATGTTGAAGTAGTTGCAGTTGTGTAGAGCTGATACACTTTGGTTTTCGTTGTAGAGTTCGGCGCGTCCTGCGAAAGTTCTTATAAAACTTGTACAGTAATCAGAAAATTTTCTGATACTTTTGTACTTTGCTGTCCAACGCGTTTCACAAAATAGAGGTTTATTTGGAATTTTATTCCGCCGCAACGTACTCTCTCTAAAAAAAATTTATAATGTTCTTTGTAGTCCCAGCAGTATTTCTCACTTCACTGACAGTATTCAGGTCATTAATGACAAGATTCAATACATGGCTTGCACAGTGGTAAAATAGAGCTGAAGGATATTTGTCATTAATAATTTTCTGAACACCACCTATGTGACCTGCCATTGCAGCACACCCATCGTGTCCTTGGCCAACAAGTTTATTTAAATCAAAATTACAATCTTGCAGGAAGCGAATAATAGTTTCCGAAATGGCTTTTGCGTTCAATTCTTGTACCGGTACATATCCGAGGAATTCTTCACAAATTATTGGTTTTTTTACTTTTTTATCATCTTTATCATAACGTAGATAGCGAACACCAATCGATAATTGCTCTGTGCCACTAATATCAGCAGTCTCACCTGCCAAANCCTCGTCAATTATTTTGCTTTTCAGAACATTGGAACAAATTTCAATCAATTCGTTTTGAATTTGATACGATATGTATAAGGAATTTTTTGCTCCTGATTCTAAATGATTCTTCAAAATCTCGTCTCCCGAGTCAACTCGAAAATGTAGCAGGTCTGTAAAAACAGAACCCTCGTCCACTTCCCCACAAAGTGGAAGGTCATGTCGCCCGCAAAATAAAATTGTTGATACGATAGATTGAAGTTGTAAACGATTTTCTTCAACTTCCTTGTGATATGCCGTATTTAAAGATTCATGAACGCTTAGTCCCCTTCTATCCATGATCTTTTCAAATGTATTTGACGAAGCCAGTGCGTCACAATGCCACTTACTTGTCGCATGAGACTGTGCAGCTTCATGAAACTTTTGATATTTGAGGCAAGGAGAAACTATAAACTGTCCTTGTAGACCGCGCTGCACTGGAGGCCGAAATAAAACACATATCCTACACAGAGGTCCCTTTGCTATAGCTGAGTAGGCTAACCACGGATATGTTGTAAGCCATTCATGTCGGAAAGCTCGTTTAGCATCATGGTTGTCATTTTTAAAATTGTACGTTTTACTAGGGTTCCAAGGATGTCTTAGTAATTCCAAACGTAGATCATCATTGACTTGATAACCGAGGTCCAAACACAACCCAATATCCAATAATGAATTTGTTGTGCTTCTGCTAGAAAAATCGAGCTATCCATCTGCTTGAAAATCTTTACGCGCAGATATGGTACCTTTAAGCAAAAAGCATTCTTGTATAATAAATAAACTAATCAATTAACACATTCAGAAAAAAAAAATCAAAAATATTTTATGAAATGATATGATTTATACTTTACCAATTTTTGTGATAACAAATCAGTTAACATTTAAATAGTGATTTTAAAAGTTTTTATTAATTTATAAAGCTTTCAATTTTTAATGTATATTTTTATAACTTCTATACATAATCATTCTAGAGAAAATAATACAAGAGTTTAAATAATGAATGATAAGTTGCAAATTTAGTTGAGACTTTTTTTTACTATGTTTTATGGGTACTGGTTACTATTTTTTTTCTTTCAGTGTAGTATAACAAAAATGTGAAATATTTTCTACTATTATTTAGTTGTTTTTGAGTCTTATTTTCCTCTGTATGCTGATAATAAACAATACATTAAATTATTTGGGTAGGAACACCAACACAACATACCTGGACTATCTAGTCTGCCTGTATCCGGCCTGGATGTCTTAATATGAGGTGAATCACCTTCATCAGAATGATGATTATGTTTTTTACACAAAAAACGTCTTATGTCACTTATAACTTGAACAAAAATTAATAAGCTACACAACAAATTACCTAAAAAGGACTATAAATAGAGTCGCTGTTTAAGCAGATTTATTACAGACAACTGATTTGTGTACTATCGACAACTACAATTATTAATAGGTACATGTTATCTGCAATCTCGTGCAGCGTTCCGAGCGCTCCCCCCTGTACCTGAGCCACAATGGTATAACAGGGGACCTTATTTCTGAGCATAGATATAGAGTGTACTTCGGCTTCAGGATTTCCAGGTAATATGCTGTCACGACAGATCACATCAGGTATCATGACGTGGAAGTGCACTCAGTCAGGCATTTTATCCAGAACATGTCTAGTGAGCTTGAACAGAGCTCATTAACTGGGAGCTGTTGAATGCTCTCAATAGAAAGAGAAAACGCTCTTTCCAATCGCAGTGGGTGGAGGTTCTCCACCCGAGGGCGGTTCCACCTCACCTGTCAACAGCAGCGTGGGCCGAGTGCTATCCCCACTCTACAAAACCCGCTTTGTAAACGAGTCCTCTTACTAGGCGGACTAGACCGTCGATCCTTCGTTAGTATGCATCAACCCTTTGAAACTCGGTCTGAGGCAGGTCAGTACGCTTGCGTTCCACGGCAGCTGCTACCGACTTTTTCCGGCACAACAGACTCAGCCCTCCAGGCAAACACACACCTCCAGATCTCCTTCTAAGCAGAAGGTTCAACCAATGCCACCCAGAGTCCGACCCGCGATCAGCACGGCCTAAGCCGGGGCTTTCACACTGATCCCCTGGGTACCCACAATTTTCAGACATGCACGCTTGAGTTATCACCCAGGGAGGCCCAGCCCTTCCAGGACGCCAGACAGCCCCTTCACTAGAGCTCAGCCACCCCGAGATCAGCCCGATTTGTCAGATCGAGCCTCAGCTGGGGGATGTGCAATTCGGTTCGCGGGTCTTCACCGCATGGCGAAGAATATATACAGTCACTGGAGACTGCACATAACCTCGCCGTAACTGATTATCTGTGCACAGACAGGCCGTTACCGCCTTCAGTCGCCCTCACTCCGTTAGCCATGGTGTGGCCACCATGTTACCAGCCCTTACCGCGAGGAGGTGGAGATGGACTTGAGCAGTGCTAGGCTATATATTCGCATCACTGCTCCATTTAAGGAGTTGAGTCGGCAGCCTTCACAGCAGCAGGGGAACGCCCAATCACCAATGAGCGGGCCCCACCGGAGCTCACCGGCACGGGCACCCAGTCGACCGAGGCCAGAAAGAGCACCGCACACCAGCTTACTCTTACACTTACGCCGGTCACTTACTGCTAGAGCTTGAGCCGGGGGATGGGCCGACAAGAGCAGACATTCCAATAGTCACGTCAGCTCCACCAGGTTGCCAGGACCTAGTTCCCCCCTTACACGCGCAGACCGGAGTACCACAGCCTGGTTTTCAGGGCACCTGGTCCCTTCACCTTACACCCTTTACAGGCTGGTTGCCGGACCCACAGCCCAGCCCCAACCCGGCCCCTACAAGGGCCCTTAATAGGTACAATTAGAACAGTGTGAACTGACGTGGTGGCAGGCGGGAAATCCTCCGCATCCGTCGCGCGATAGCGGGGATTCCCTGAGCAATAATGCCAACCATCGACTACAGAGATTAAGTATGTTTTCGATGAGCGAAATATGTTCAATCAAATACCCGTGCAATTTGCATTTGACATTACATTTATCTACATAATATACATGTATAATTCTATATTTTATATTAGTCAATAGTATAATGTTTAGATGCAGATGCACCTCCCTGAAAGTAATCCTGGCAGCGCCCATGATTGGAATAGATTTTTTTTAATGTTTGCTCTCTAACTATAATAGCACTACATTTAAGGTTGGCAAGATTGGAGTTTCCCAACAGTACATATTTTTTATGATTGGATTTCTTCTTTGTGCTAGTATTGTCTTAAATGTTGTATGAAAGTACATACACACCAAGATGTTGTCTTCAAAGAACAGAATTTTCTATTGTAAAATAATTTGTGTTTATTTTGGGGGAGGGAGAATTGATTCATTACATGAATAAACTTTACATTTCTAAACTCACTCCCATAAACAGATTTTCTTCTGGGGTATGCAAGTTTTTGAATACATTGAGCATCATATATTTATTTATGTATATATATATATATATATATATATATATATATATAATATAGTATTATATTCTTTAGGTTTAATTGGTTGTTGGCAATGTAGCAGTATTATGTATAAAATAATTGTGATCATGTTGTAGACGGACCAAGGCATAAAAAACATACTCGCAGATAAGGCATATGAGCTGTCAGCTGCGGATCCGGACTACAGCATCCGGGACTTGTACAATGCCATCTCAGAAGGCAAGTTCCCCTCGTGGACCTTCTACATCCAGGTGATGACCTTCGAGCAAGCAGAGAAGTACCGTTGGAACCCATTCGACCTCACCAAGGTGAGTTCTCTTTTTCAGTGCTGGCTTTCAGCCCTCCCCGCTAAGTGGCAGTGCATCCAATCATCTGCCGTGTGATTTTTGGTAGATTTGGCCGCACAGCGACTTCCCGCTGATCCCAGTTGGCAAGATGGTTCTTAACCGCAACCCCAGCAACTACTTTGCAGAGGTGGAGCAGATTGCATTCAGCCCAGCACACCTTGTCCCTGGCATTGAGCCCAGCCCTGACAAGATGCTCCAGGTACGGACATCCCTCAAGTAACCACTGCACCCATGTCAAACGTGTCCTCAAATAAAAATCCTGGTACAAGCTTGTATCATTTTCCATTACCAAGCACTTAATATTCAATGGGAAATGCAAAACATATGCAAGGTATCAGTTGCGACCATGTCCCAAATGAAGGTGTAACTATGTATGTTGATTCTTTGGTATCACTTTTCTAAGTGGATAGAAGCATGGGTAATGCAAAAAATTACTGCAGCTAGTTTTATTGAAAAATTGCGTGAATGCTTTGCCACTTTTGGAATACCATCCACACTAGTGTCTGACGATGGCCCTTAATTTGATTCTGAAGAATTTAATACCTTTTGTCGGGCTAATGGTATAAGTGTAATGAAAAGCCCTCCGTATCACCCAAAATCTAATGGGCTAGCTGAAAAAGCAGTTCAGCCTTTAAAACAGAATTAAAAAAAAAACATGTGTCATTGATGATAAAAACGGTAACAAGAGCTGAGACATGCAACATAGGTTGCATAATTTTTTTGTTTTCGTACAGAAAAACCCCATTATGTGTAACAAAGCAAAGTCCTGCAGACATAATATTTTAACACAAACCACGAACTCAGTTGACCATGTTAAAACTAAAACAAAAACCTTTACTAATGAGTGGTCAAAGGGAGTCTAATAGGAAATTGAGTTATAAAATAGTACCAACACAAAAGGTAGGAGAAAAGGTATTGGTACAGTCAGTAAAGAGTAAATTGAGGAAATGGTTTTCAAGTAGAGTTTTAAAAATACTAAGTCCCATGATGTATCTAGTTATTTGGGGGAATAAAGAACAGCTACAAAGAGTCGTCCATGTGGATCAGTTGAGGAAATGTCGACTACCTGAGTGTATTTGCCCTAGGTGGTTGAGAGCAGGTGGGCTTATTGGTCAGCCACCTGCTAATGTCACAAATGAAAACTTAAAAATAATTTTTTTACTGAACTTGTATTTAATGATATTATATCTGCTTGAGATTTGAAAGATGTACTTCAAAGGAAAAGGTATTTTATAATGAAGTACATATGTACTTTATACTATGATTTTACTGTATTTGGAAATGAGCAATATAGTTGTTTACATTTGCTGTTGATAATTGCAGTTCAGGTACGTACAACCAGAACATAGTTGATACTTATGAAATAATGTGGTTGTACTTTGATAACAAACAACAGGAAGGAACGAGAACAAGTAGCTTGCCAAGATTTTTATCACTCGGTAGAATAGAAGGAAACATTGGTAGCAGTTAATGTAAATATGTCATCATGTTGTTTTGAGTAAATGTTGACATGTAAATACATGTAAACATGGATTACTGATGTAGTACTGTGGATATCGCTCCTAAGTATTACCAGTCACATGCACATTGAAGTTGGTTGACTTGTCGGGTCAGGGCCGCCTGTTCTCGTACAATGACACGCACCTGCACCGCCTGGGAGCCAACTACCGTCAGATCCCAGTCAACTGCCCGTACCGTAGCAAGATCACCAACTACCAGCGGGACGGACCAATGAACTTCACCAAGAACCAGGAGGGAGCGCCCAACTACTACCCTAACAGCTTTGCAGGTCCCAAGGATGACCCATCTGCAGCCCTCTCCAAGTACTCTACTACTGGAGATGTGGCAAGGTAACTACTTTGCTTTGCTTGTCCACGTCTACTGACTCGTAACATACAGCAGATTTTCAAAAGGCTGTCTGTCTCATCATTGGATTTTTGCTTGCAATGAGTAAATGCATTACCTATTGTTGGTATGATCAGAATTTGCTCGAGTTCACAGTAAACTTTTTATTTAAATTCTTCCAAAATTTTGCCTCAGGCATTGTCAGTGTGTGTATCTAAGATGTTGCAGGTGTATTGTGTTGAAACGTTTACAAATGTAAATGATTGCTCACGGATGAACAAATTTCTCATGCCAATTTGGCTGCACACAACTTGGGCCAGTAGAACCAGATGGAAAACAGCACATGGTTGCATATTTTTCCCATATCTGTCCTGTCAAATGTTTGCATTGCACTATGACTTGCATTTAAAAACTGTATTGTTTTAGGAAGGTTCTGAGTCACAGAAGGTGCCTTGCAAAATTTCTCAGTTCAGTACACATTAATCATTAATCTGAGAGGAGAGAAGGTTAATTTTGTAAATAACACACAATAAGCTTTGCAGTTGTTTAAATCACTGTTTTTAAGTGTTTATTATTATTATTTATTATTATTACTATTAATAACAATAATAATAGTAATAATATTATTATTACTATTAATAACAATAATAGTAATAATAATATTATTATTACATTTTGGTAGCAATTTACATATTTACCTAACACTCTTAAAACACCAAAACAACTTGTTGGCCTAAAATATTAATTTAAAAATTTGAGAAAAACTTAGGATGCATTCTTTATACAGCTAAATGACCTTAATTTCAACAATTTTTCTTTGAAAGACTGTTGTAGAACTTGTTTAAACAAAAAGAAGTTAGTTGAAACTCAGCTGTCCCAACAGTAAGTACACTGCTGTTGGAGACAGGGAGCGGAGATAATTTCTTTCACTTAGTTCCCTGGAAAATACAGGAGAACCAAAGGTAGGTGCATAGAGTTCCACCAGGAAATGAAAGATGTGCTATATGTCACGTTGTTTACACAAGGCATTTTGTTATTTTTACTGGTATCTGGTAAAGTAAAAAGTCTGCCAGACTGGAATGTTCTCTGTTGGATAATTGAAATGCGACTTAGCAGTTATAGTTGTGAAAGCTTTAGTGACTTGCTACGTGTTGTAACAATTGACTAGTTTGTCATGCCGTGAGCTGGTTCCTTGACTCGTAACCACTTCCCATGACCCATGACTGTGCAAATTAGCGCCACAATGGTGGGAACACTGCACAGCTGTAGACCCTGAGACCATGCCCTTGTCTGCTGTTGATTTGCAACAAGTGACCGGCAGAAACACCTTACCAGTGGGATAGAACTGTGTTGGATGCAGCAATATGTTATAATTCCCAGGAATTTCGTGAAGCTACACAGACTTGAGAGGAGAGAAATACCTACGTGAGCAAGTGATAAAAGATATATTTAAAAAAAAAAAAAAAAAAAA
>NQII01000304.1:841805-865282 GCA_002778355.1 Clitarchus hookeri
ATATATATATATATATATATATTTATTTATTTATTTACTAACTGAAGGTTGTCACATGGTAACTTTCTACGACTTTCATTTTGCAGTATACAGGATATCTAATATAATTCTACATTTAAACTGTTCCAACGTTTTAAACACCGTATTGTAATGCCAGCAGTTATAGTCTATTTCATATAAGAATTCCTCTTTTTCGACAAACTGTGCAGACGTAGTAAGCAGTAAACAAACAGGCTACATATCAAATCCGCTGCCACGTGGTTTCCACCTGACTCAAAACATGTTTCGCCTGTTTGACGGACGTTGAGGAGATGTTAAGCCTATCCATCTACATCAAAACATGTCACCAAGATGCTCGTGCATAGAAAATGGGAAAATAATTGCTTTTGCTGTAGAATTTTTTATTGCTGCAGCTGATATAAGTTGATTAAGATCATACTTGGGAAAGTCAACAAAATAATCTAACTGATTAAGTTAAAGATAGATTAAGAAAAAGTTAACTGATTAAAGTTAGAAGTTAAAATCCATGCAAATGAACTGATTCAAATTAAAAGTTAAGGAATAACAAGAATTTTACAGTTAAAATAGTCTCAAAAACGTTTTTAGTCAATGTTTATTCAAAACATAAAAAAAACTTACAATTTTCAGTTCTAAAAATAAATTACCACAACTTGTTTGCTGGATACCGAATCAGATAGCTCTTCTTACCAAAATGATGAATTAACAATCTTCTACAAAACCATTTGAAATAAAACTTCTAAAATAAACTCTTATAGCACAACTTAGCACGAAACCAGACCAGTGCAGTGACTACAAAAACAATCAAAATGTGCATGCCGCACGAGGACCATCTCAACTGCGCAACTGTGAGATTGTATTAACAGATTGCAACGGTGGCATCTCTCCTACCTCACGATCGCGTTGCGTGTAACTAACGAGGATCTTTGATTCAGTTCATAACATCATTGTATCGATCTGTATATCGTGGTGTTGCACTCGTCGGCTGTCAAATACATTGCGTATTTTTAAGAAGTTTAGCAAGATATTAATGGCATTTGCATATATTCCATTGTCTTCTTCGGCCTGCAGGCAATTGCAAAGTTAACTATCGTTAGTTTTAATCGTTAACCAGATATTCTAACGATTAAAGGTTAATTGATTTTAATATTAACTAATAAGTTAAAAATTACACACTTTTTAAATAATTAATTTTAATCGTTAATCCCAAGAATGATTAAGAGTCATAGTTTATTCACTTGAAAATTATGTTTGAAAATTGCAGCTTTCTTTGTCTAGCAAACAGAAATAATACATCATAATGCTCATGAAAAATTTACTACATATATTATGGTCTTAGTTTGTTTTGGGAGGGTAATATATTCATAATATTACTACAATTTTTATGTCAAATCCATTCATATGGTCACAATATATTTTAAACATTATCCGTATTGAAATTCAATATCACAAACATTTGAAATTTTTTTCTAATTAAAAGACTGAATTTGTGTTTGCAACTCGCGCATACATCTCGCTGAATGAACTTGCAAACTAGAGTCGTGTGGCTAGGTGTGTACTTAAAAATACAACATGAAACTGTGGAGCATCATTTGTTATAGAAAACAAATTTGGTTTAATGTCTTTAATAGGATGTTAATTGTAGTTCTTATGAAGCAGCAGTTTGGATGCTACAGTGTTTATGTGAAACTTTGAAGTATTAGGAATTTGGGGAAATTGTCAGACAGCACATTATTTTGCATATATATTTCGCGATTAAAAGTGGCATCAGCTCATCAAACAGGCGAGATCGGTTAGTTACAGTTTGTACACACAATGAGGCTATTTGTAAATCAACCACAGTATTTAGTATGCATGGATGCTGTTGCATTAACATATATATTATTTGCCGCTAAAATGATTCCATCACAAAATGCATGGTTTTAATAAATAAATAACACATCTTTTCGCTTTGTTAGGGAGGGGATAAGAAACACAAAATGGCAAGCTGATTACAGACCGAATCAAAATTATTGGCAAGCAGAATTACTGCACACGGAAATATGTTATGTTAAAAAATATCTAGAGCTAGCGGAAAATACAAATATACTAATGAATTCCCAGAAATTAATATTTTACACATGAAACGTAAGTAATTTCATGGGGGTGTGGCTTCCCAAGTGAACTGCACGGACTGGCCAACAGATGGTAGCAGTTGCTTACTCCGTAGCTGTATCGCAAAAGTTATCTAGCATATCCGTTCAAAAGTAACTTTTTCATCTCGTACAGGCTCAAAACGATTCAGGTTTGAAATATATTACTTCAAATTGATGTAGAAATATTTGAAAAATACTCTGCGACAGATCTGCGGCCTCTTTAATTAATATGGAGCATGCATATGGCGATGTTAGTACAGTTTGAGTTCAATTTGGTTTGAAACACGTATACATTGTTCTAAAGTTTAGTTTGTTACACTAATAACAGCTGTTTTGTGATGACAGTAAACAAAATACATACACACTGGAGAGCCAAAAAAACTGGTATATAGGTGTGTGTGTGCAACTAACAGAGGTATGGAACCAATGAGAGTAACGCAATGCGATCGGCAGTGCCTATATAAGACAACAAGCGTCTGGCAAAGTTGCTAGATCAGTTACTGCTGCTATAATGGCAGGTTATCAAGATTTAAGTGAGTTTGAACGTGGTGTTATAGTTGGCGCACGAGAGATGGGACATAGCATCTCAGAGGTAGCGATAAAATTTGGATTTTCGCGTACGACCATTTCACGAGTGTACCGTGAATATCGGGAATCTGATAAAACATCACATCTTCGACATCGCTGCGGCCGGAAAAAGATCGTGAACGTACGGGACAAACGACGACTGACGAGAATCATTAAACGTGACAGACGTACAACCCTTTCTCAAATTGGCGCAGATTCCAATGCTGGGTCATCAACAAGTGCTAGCGTGCGAACTATTCAACGGACCATAATTGACATGGACTTTCGGAGCCGAAGGCCCACTCGTGTACCGTTGTTGACTGCACGAGACAAAGCTTTACTCCTCGGCTGGGCCCGCCAACACCGCCATGGGACTGTTGATGACTGGAAACACGTTGCCTGGTCAGACGAGTCATTTTTCCAATTGTATCGGGCGGATGTACGTGTATGGTTATGGAGACATCCTTATGAATCCATGGACCCTACATTTCAACAGAGGACTGTTTAAGCTGGTGGAGGCTCTGTCGTGGTATGGGGAATGTGCAGCTGATGTGAAATGGGACCCCTTATACGTCTATATACGACTCTGAGAGGTTGTAATGACGCAGTATTCTTAATTTTCGGGACACATGTTTCATTCTCTTTCGTTTGGCTAAGCTTTGTAATATTTTTATCGGGTTTGAATTTAAAAGCCGTAGTGGTTCGTTTTACCATGACAGTTTGTTTATCGGGCATACGTTTGCTGTTTTACATGTATCAGGCGTCCGGTTGTCGTTTCGAACGTCGTAGTTTTCAGTAAGCATCAGCATTGTTTAGAAACTTTCAGACTGCGTCGACAGTTTTAGTTCCTATGGCGCAGTTTCAATAATGCGTGGAGAGCGTGCGTGGTGGCCCTTATCTATAGAGACGGAGGTGATAGGCAGCACAAGTACATGTATGCCTGTCGCCTTCCGGCAGTAGAGATCAGTCAGTTGATATCGAGCAGTTGAATCAAGTCAGTCGACTGAAGCAGTTGTCATCCAGTACTTGCCTAGGCCGCGTCGGGCTTAGCGCTAACCCCTACACCGGCAAACTAGACCTTGCTAGAGTATTCCTCCTCCTGTTTGGGAGGTCGCTGCATTTGTTATTTCTTCGGGCAAGTTGTTAAGAATTGAAGTAATTCGTAAACGACTGTGGCTCGGTTCTGCACGTGTCTATTTATCTGTGAACGGTTCATACTCTGCATACCTGAACTTCGTATGTGAACGGTGTCACTAAACTCATAAATAAAAGTATAAATTAAATACACCGGAACTTGACTTTATTTCATAATTAATTGGCTTTCATTTTAAAGAGTCTCGTNTTCACATGTAAATTCAAAGATGACAGCACTGTTGCCAGACATTTTCGTTCTTTAACTACAATCCTTGAGTTTCCAGTCTTCATTGACACAACCCCAGAGTCTAATGAATACTGGATTTACCATCCCACCTGCATGCACTTATGAATGAACTGAATGGCTAGGCTAGTTTCCTGTGTGACTTCATCTGAACATTCACGTTGCCCTGGTTATGCACATGGTGGATGCTGTACAAGCAGCATCACTGTGTCTGGGGCAGCCCTGGGAATCGCCTGTGAGTCACAAATGGAAAACCTTCAGTTGTTGTGAGCAGTTGGCCCCAAGTACAGCTTGTCAACTGGCAGTGGTTAAGCATAGGTCTTCAGAGTGGGTAGTTTTCTTCTAGAATCACCTGGTAATTAAAACATTGGTCACAGAGTTTAATATGAGCAAGGAAATTAAATGAGGACAGTTGCAGTTCATGTTATCCCACTTAGCATTAACCAAATTCTTTTACATACATTTTATCAAGAATTACAGAAAACCAGGAGAAGAGGTGAATTGGTACAACTGCCATTTTTGCAATTATGTCAACTCCCGATTGTCCGGGGTAGTGACTGGTTAAGGGTTCACGGATAACCAATTTCACGGTTGAAGCAATGAGGGGGAAAAATGTTTACTTTAGGTCCACATACTGTACACGGTAGGTTATGTAAACAAATAATACAGTAATACAAGAATTCAATTTTTTGACAGCCAGTGTGTGGCAATGTCATAAATGATATCAACATCATCACATACACAAAATTGTGTATCAACTGATGCGTGAATGATTGTAATAAAATTTCACGTTGGCTATTTTGACAGCCTACGTTAGGACAACAGACATCGGAAAAATGTGAGGGCAGGAAGATCGTAGACAACATGTCTATGTATTTTATTTTATATCGTTACAAAACAGCTGTTATTAGTGTAACAAATTAAAATTTGTTCTAGAATAATGTGTATGTGTTTAAACTAAATGGAACACCGTATGTGATTGTTAAGCTTCGTTTATGTCTTCATCATAGGCCATAGTTAGTGCTTGCTGCTAACATCGCCACATGCATGCTTCATATTAATTGAAGAGGCTGGACATCTATCGCAGAGTATTTTTCAAATATTTCTACATTAATTTGATGGAATATTTCAAACCAGAGTGTTTTTGGGCCCACACGAGATGAAAAATTCACTTTTAAAAGGTTGTGCTAGATACACTTATACAACAGCAGCAAAATAGGTGACCGTGCTGCCATTTGTCGGCCAGTGCGCGCTGTTCACTAAGATCTATAAATATTTTAACATAACATATTTCCGTTTGAAGCGATTCTGCCTGCTAATAATTTAGATTCAACCTGCAATCGTAAAACTTTTCTAATGCCGGCTCACTTTTTTTTTGTTTTGACTCCCCTCCTACTTTATCAATAAAGTGAAAACAAATTTTATTTATTTATTAAAACGACGCTTGGCGTGTTATTTGCCTAGGAGTCATTCTTGCGGCAAAATAATATTTCTGTTAAGGTGATATTATGTTATCCAGTTGTACTCGGTGCCACGGTTAATTCATAAATAGCCTTTCCATGTGCAAACGACTTTAAACTACAAGATCTCACCTTTTTTGACGAGCAGATGCCAGTTTTAATCGTGAAATACTTTATTATTATAAATTAAAATGTGCTATCTGACAACTTTCCTGAATTCCAATTTTTACACATATTCACTGTTTAAAATGTGTGTAAATATAGTACCCAAACACATTTAATATTAAAATTAATCAGTACCGCATAACTCAACTGCAGCCAGGTAATGAACAGTGTGCGCGCGACTGACGGCAGCTGTTCAATAGTAAAGAAACAAAGAAGTCACAAGATAAACCTGTGATAACAACATTGACAAATGAAGGGAAGGTTGCAGCGAGGTTGCAGAGCGTCTATGGAGCAGTGTAGTCAACCTTTACATATATATATATATATTAGGGATGGGTCGGTTCGGTTCTTCGGTTCCAATTTATACCAGTTCTTGAGGTTTGACTCGGAACTGGTTTTAGGTTAACAACAATTACTCGGTTGTTGGTTCTACACGGCAATGGCAAAACTCTGTTGTTACAAAAATAACTATGGTATTTACTCATGTATAGCGTGCCCTTTTTTCCCCAACATAAAGGAAAAAAATTCTGGGGTGCCTGCTTTACACTGAAAAACAATTAAGGAGTGGTAGTCGTAGTAAACTGTCCCGTGATGTTTGGAGGGAAGTGTATGGGAATAGTCCGTTATCTCATCTCTCGCTCTTAGATCAACACTCCTCTCCCTTCTCTCTCTTTATCTCTCAGCCCTCCCCCGTAAACATCACTGCTAGCCAATCGATACATTCCTCCAAGCCTTCTTTGTTTGGTAGGATGGCCGCGGGTCGTGAGTAAGAGATGAAGAAGAGACGTTTTTTTTTTCGAGGTGTCACATTCCAGCACGGCAAAAAAAACCAGCGAGTTTTACATATTTACTAATTTTAAATAAATTTAATACAACAAGTTTATATGTATACATTAAAACTTATCTTCATAATTTGTCATTGTTCAATTCTTCCATAGGTTAAATAAAACATTTAATGAATTTTACCTGTATTGGTTTAATAAAGTTGCAAGCAAAAGGCAAGTATTCAAAATACATAGAACGGAATACTGGAACTGNNNNGTCAATCTTTATAGCTATTGTTCTATAACCATTTACATTTTTTATTACAGCTGTTGCATTTTGTATAGGTTTCTTACTTGATAATGTAGAGTGAAGCGGCAGGTCTCTGTATTCTTCTGGTAATAAATACCATACCTCCTTATTAGTAGATATACACGAGATCACAAAGTCATTCTCAGCTTGCTTCACAACTTGAACATAAAGTTGGGTCATCTCCTTACTAGTTGACATACTGTAATTTAATATTAGGATTGTTGAGCGTGATTTTATTCTATATAAAATAATTAAATTACACGTACATTCAACATAGTAAAGAAACAAAGAAGTCACAAGATAAACATATGATAACAACATTGACAAATGAAGGGAAGGTTGCAGAGCGTCTATGTAGTACCACAAACTAGGCTTTCCATGTCAACCTTTATATATACATATATACACACATATATATATATCTCTCCCACCCCCCTTCCTTTCTCAACATACTTCATGGAAAGGTCAAGGGGTAGGTAGATATTTTGTTATTGTACTGCAGACATATGCTGTGGCAATAGCGATAGCATTATCCAAGGACTTTATATGCTTCTTAGTAATTGAAGTCTGTTCTTTTCACTTTATTGTATCCCATGACATCTTTCCTGTGCACTACAGATAGGCTAAATGTGTTTTCCTTTATAAAAAAAATAAGAGTGGGGGAGCATATGAGGCGTTCAGAAGTCAACCCGACTAACTCCATCAAATGAAAATGTTCAGTACAGGTATAAACAGTTAAAGTTATGTATCTATAAAAAAACTCAATTACTTTTCAGCATATTTTGATTAAACTCATTAATTTTCTTATAATCAAGGGTAACTTTTCAGCACTGTATAAATATATAGAAAAATTTCAATGTCCCTCTGTTAAAAAAAAAGCCACTTTGTATGGAGTTAGTCACATTGCCAGCTGAAAGGTATTGAAAAAAAATTCTCAGTGGTTTGTATAAAGGTAATTTTACTAAATAAATACGCACAGAACAAAACTTTTTTACATGAAAAAGTAACCAGTATTATTGCAAGTTATACAACTGATATCCTGGGTTTTGGAAAAAGTGTAGAAATTACGTTCAAAAATGCAAATTACTCTATTCTGCGTAAATGATGCAGTCATCACTATCAGGTTCGGCTTGCAGGATACCTCTTTCAGTCTTTAAGTTTTGTAATACTGGTGATGAACATGAGGTATATACTTCAAGAGGTCCGTCATATCCTTCTGTTTTGCCATGGTGATCGGTCTTGATGTGGGATAAAGATCTTGTGGAACATTAGCAAGGCTTTCTAAAGGCCGTCCATTTTCCTTTTTCTTTTTTATGTTTATTTTTTCAAATGGCATCTCGGGTAAGAAATTAATTTTATATTTGATAGCAAATGGTTCGGCCTTCTCAATCCTGATCCATCTCATTTTCAACCAGTTAACTGGTCCACCATCAACATTTTATTTCCTGTTGGCGATAGATTTTTCTACGGTTTCCGTTGAATAGAAATCTTTATGCTTCATTTCTGTGAGGAAATACTTGTTTCTTTTCCTGCAGTCAAGAATAATATTGTACTAATCTCTTGGAGAAAAGATGTTGGAACAAATTTTTTGCTTTCTCAATAAAAGAAAAATCAGAATCGTTCGGAAGGTAACTGTGTCCTGGCACAAGGAACTTTAATTCAATAGTTTCAGTGCTTCCACTCTGAGTTTGCAGGTATTTCATAAGAAATAGAACAATTTTTATGCTGCAGTTTTGGCCGCCGCATGAGTCAGAGTACATGACAATATGTTTGGCATAATTGACATGACCAGTCATGTGTTTTATAATACAAGAGTTAATTACCTGCGAACCTCTCGAACCTTCAGTTTCCGGCCATACGTACATGTAAGCTCTTGTGTTATTACAAACGTGAAGCCCTAAATCATAAACATACAAGTTCCGTTTGTAGTACGCTACATACTTTGAGAGTTTTCTTTTAAACTTTCTCTGGCCTTTTCCGCCTTTCTTAGATGCAGCTCCTTCTCAGTTTCTATTACTTTCCTTTCATCTTCGCTTTCCACTAAAAGTCTATTTTGTAAACCGTCGCACACTTGACAGGTGTCTTTAAGCGGCGGTTTAAAATGTGGATTAAAGTTAGTTGAAAATACATGGTAGTACATTTTTTCTGTAACCGGAGTTTTTTGGTTTTCACCACACCACAAGACATATAAATCGTACAATTTTTTTATTATAAGGTCAGGGTTCAAATATTTTCTGTGAGGGTTGTGCAATCTCGTGTAGTGGCTGAAGTAAACAGGAATTGATTTTATGTGATTTACAACATCTGATATGTCAACTTTATTTCCAGGGGTTGACTTTCCCCTTCTATCTACAGTACAGCTTACGTCATTCTTAATGCTACAACTATGAATTCGGCCATCAAACACTTGAAAGGTTTGCCTAAAGTATGTTTTACAAACCTGAGCATCATCATTCTCGACTTGGAGACAAAACGAAAAACTGTAACTTCTTGGAGGTTTAGACTGATTAGTAGGTCGACTTCTCTTAATACTTCTTGATTTGATACAACCATAGAGAAATATGTTTTGCTCACTCTGAGTAGTTAAACTATAAAATGATTTAAAAAGAGTTTCCCTTTCATCTGTTGACATTTTTTCATTGCATTTTCTTGCACACTTACACTCTTTATCGCTTAAGATTTTTGCAGAGACTGTATGCCCTGATCTAGTTTTATACCCTTTACCAGAAAGTCTCTTCTTCTTCTGACATGCCCTCTTCCAACTATCAGGGTTTCTTTTACATTTACGGTCTCTAATAGGCTCCGGGCTAGACCTAACCTCAAAATCTGAAAGAGATGAGTCACTGCATTCCTCAACTAAAACATCATTATTATTCAGTTGTTGAACTTTATTAGAGCCTACGTTTTGACCTAATCAGAATGAAGGATTATTAGTACGTAGATCTAAATCTGAACCTGGAATGTAGTCTGGATCAGAGTTCGTGTTGTCGCCAAAAATGTCACTTTCACTGCGATGTTCACACATTTTAGACTATTTCTTGATTGAAATAAGAAAGTAAACATCACACACAGTGGCGGATTTACCAGCAGGCTGAGTAGGCTGGAGCCTAGGGCGGCAGAATTGAGGGGCGGCAAATTTGGGGCCAGATTTTTTTTTTATGTCTTACAGAAATTAAAAATATTCATATTTATATACCTAAATGTTATTAGGTCCACACAAACAATTAAAAATGTAATATGTTTCACCACTTAGATCAATTTTTCTACAATTTGCGTAGTCGCGTTTGGTTGCGGCGCGGGAACGAGTGACATGACAGTTCGCTAAGTGTGTCTAGCCGAACTGACTGCACGAAGCGCGGCGCGGCCGTCGCAGGAGCCGAAGCGGGGTCGTGCTGTTGTAGGCATACGCCGCGTGGTGGCTACGAGTTCCAGAGAGATAGGTATAGAGCAGCAGCCGGCGATACAAACGGGCAAGTCCCGTCCCGTATTTACTTTTTCTGGTTGTGTGCTGTAATTTTTCAAAGTGTTTCGTGAATTGTATGAATAATTTCATAGCATAATGTCACCGGTGCGTAGAAACTTATAGTAGGTAAGTAATCATAATATATTACAATAAATCATCCGTAACGAATCAGTAAGACGTAATTTAACTTGATAAATAGCTGTTTCGGAAGCTATGGAAAGAAATTTATATTTTTTTGTTATTTCATACTTAAATAAATTTCTTGTACTTATGTTAGGTAATTATTCAATGTCTGAAGTCTGAACAAAGGATGTACGAGAAATAAAACTCCCAATGTAATCTTTTTTATTTCAGTTCTTGGAGTCCAAGAAAATGTTAGAATGAGTGATGGGAGAAAACGTCTTAGTGGAGCTGAGTATAAAAAGAATGCCAAAATGAAAAAAAAGGAGAACAAGAACAGATTATCCGTAAAACGATAAAAATTGACAGTTTTTTTTAAAGTGGAAGTGGAAGTAGTGTTGAAAGACCAGGAACTTCAACAACATGCACTGACACAATACAATCTGGAAAAGATGAAACCGATTTGAACTCTGCGGCCCAACAACAACAGTCATCTGTTGAACCATCTACTTTTGAAAAAACGGATATTTATGTTTTTGACGTAGAGGCGGTAGAGGAATCATCAATAAGTATAACAATTGAAGATGCGTATCAGAATCAGACGTTAAGTAATGACCAAGTGCAAACAACAGTAAATCTAAACAAAGATCCAGCTTTATGGGAAATCAACGATACCTTAAGGGAGATTATCGCAAGGTACGGCTTCGATCAAAACAAGTCTTGTGACTTCTCTAAAAGTGAAAAAATATATGCTGATCAGCGTCGTTTCTTGCCAGTGAGTATCTTCCAAAGAAAAATGAAAAATAATGAAGTGAATGACCGAAATTGGCTGGTTTATTCTGAAAGTAAAAGATCTGTATATTGCGGGCCCTGTTTGGCATTCGGTCCATTGGAGAATAAGACTCAGTTTGAGAACGAAGGATTTAATGACTGGAAAAATGCAGAACACCGAGTAGCTCAGCATGAAAACTCTGCGCGTCATAAATCTAGTATCCTTAGTTTGAAAGTTAGAAGTGAGATTGATGGCCGACTCGATAATTTACTGCATGTCCAGATTGATGAAGAAATTACTTATTGGAGAAACGTTCTGAAGAGGGTTGTTGCCGTAGTGAAGCGACTGTGTTCAAGAGGCCTCGCTTTCAGAGGAAAAAATGAAAAGTTCGGTGATCCGCATAACGGAAATTATTGTATGATTTTGGAACTGTTAGCTGAATTCGATCCTTTTTTAGCCAGTCATATTGAACGATTTGGGAATCAAGGATCTGGAAGTACCAGTTACTTATCAAAGACCGTTTGCGATGAGTTTATTCTCTTGATGGGTCATAAAGTCTTAAAACACATTGGAGACGAGATAAGAAGGGCGAAATATTTTTCCTTAATCATCGATTCAACACCAGATATAGCACATGTGGACCAACTTACCCTCGTCATTAGATACGTTTTGGAAACAGGCGAACCGTGTGAAAGATTTCTCAAGTTTTTGCCCTCAGTGGGACATAAAGCTGAAGAAATGTTTTCTGCCATTATTTCGGAACTCAAAACACTGGGCATAAATATTGAAGACTGTCGTGGACAATCATATGATAATGCCGCGAACATGTCTGGTGTGTACAATGGCTTACAGGCTCAAATTCAAAGCCAAGCACCTTTTGCTTTTTTCGTTCCTTGCTCTGCCCACTCTTTAAATTTAGTGGCAACTGCGGCTGCTGAATCTTGCACAGAAGCTTGTCGCTTCTTCATGTTGCTTCAAGAAATCTACGTTTTTTTTGTAAGTTCGACACAGCGCTGGCAAAAATTAATGACTGAAATCGGGAAAGGGAAAACGCTAAAGAGAGTAAATCTGACACGTTGGTCAGCTAGAGAGGACGCATGTAGAAGTTTGAGAGATTGTTGGCACGAAGTCCTTAAAACTTTGGAATCAATCAAGGATGATTGTACCGAAAAGCCTGTAACGCGAAACGAAGCGACGGGAATACTTTTGAATTTAGAAAAACTGGAAACGGCGGTAATGGTTGTTGTGTGGAATGTTTTTTTGGAAAGAATAAACAAAGTGAATGTTCAAATTCAGGCTTCTACCGTAGATTTGATCACTGTTGCCGATCTTTACGAATCTCTTTGCAAGTTTTTCGTAGCTGAACGAGAAAATTTTAAGTATTTCGAACAAAAGGCGATGGAATTAAGCGTGTCGAAGCAGTATACAAAAGACATGGGAAAAAGACAACCGAAAAGGAAAAAAAATTATGATGAAACACCCGATGAAGAAATGAGAATGACTGCGAGTGATACTTTCAGGGTTAACACATTTCTCGTCCTCATTGATAGACTCGTATCCGAATTAGAAAAACGGCAGGAGGCCTACAACAGGTTCAATGAAAAGTTTTCATTTCTGACCAAAATGAGTGAATTGTCATCATCAACCCTTACGGAAAAAGCCCTTTTCTTGGAAGAAATGTATCCTAATGATTTAGAGACTGACTTAGTTCAAGAATGCATACATTTTCAATGCCACCTTTCTTCTGAAAGAATTTTGGTAAAACCAGATTCTGGATCATTGAAAAGTCTATCTTCGTTCCTGCGAAAACAGAATTTGCAAAACGTTTATCCAAACTTGGATATAGCAGTTCGCATGGCTCTATGTACACCAGCGACAAATTGTTCGGGTGAGAGAAGCTTTTCTTGCTTAAAACGGGTGAAAAATTATCTAAGATCTACCTTAAGCCAAGAAAAGCTAAACGCCTTAGCTCTTTTGTGCATGGAGTCAGAACTAATGAACAAGATTTCATACGACGATATAATTGATGATTTGGCCAATAGAAAATCGCGCAAAGAGGTATTGTAAAACTTTCATAACTTAATTAATTGAATTTCATCGACATCATCAGCCGGATTGTTACTAGATAATTGAATATATTGTTTTTAAACTGTAAGTGCAATAAAAATGATTTAATTACGTTTACTGAATGTACATTATTGTGTAAGTCGTATTGAGGCATACCTTACCCCACCTTATTAGTACTACATGATTGAGCTTTTATTAGCTCAGAAATATACCCAAAAACTATTTCTTGTGCAATCTTAACTAAATCGTTGAGTTGTAAAAATAATCTAGAAACTGACACATCGATCCCCTAGTTCACAATCATACTAATTACGGGAAAAAGGTGGTGTAATTAGGACGACAGTGCACAAATCATAAAGTTACAATTTCATTGACAAATTTTTTTTTATTAATATTATTGTGAACTAGGGTATCCAATTGTAGAGGTATGTAGGGGCGGCAAAATTTTAATAGCCTACTGGCGACAAATGTGTAAATCCGCCACTGATCACACACAATCACGATACAGTCAGTTCACCAACAACAATAAACAGTTGTACAATAAACATCAGCTGTCATGGAGACATGGAGTTAATCACGTTGGCCACTGAAACNAACAACAATAAACAGTTGTACAATAAACATCAGCTGTCATGGAGACATGGAGTTAATCACGTTGGCCACTGAAACTCTGGTAAAATGTTCAGTTGCCAGATCAGATAGCGCATTCTAGCAGCAAACCATTGAACTGTGGAGTTAGTCATCTTGGCCACTGAAAAGTATTCACTGATGCAACCCAACCATGTTATTACCTGAATTTCTAAAAACCACGCAGTTAGTCGGATTAACTTCTGAACGCCTCATATCTTACTATCCACGAAACAAATTTCCATTTGAAATGAGTTGTTGGTAATGTACACTGTTATTTGAACACTTCAAGGAATCAATATTTGGAAAACAAAATAAAATAGTTACCGCACATTAAGGTGCATACCACAACATAAAATACATTTATGTTTCTGTAGACATGTTGGCAGCATACCAGTGAAATTAAATGTAATGATGAAATTGTAACTTTGCGAAAAGTGTTTTTTTACACACACTCTGGAGAAAACACAATAGCAACATAAAATTTTTCAGTGTCAATCAGTAATTAGTTCACACGTGTCCCTAGCTACAGAGTAGTGTTAATTTTTATACACGGTAGAAGCATATATAGTGATGGCTAGAAACCAAGGAGTGCTTTCAAAAGCTTGACAGTGAATCAAGTAGTATAGCGTAAGGTATTCTCAACACATGTTAAAAAGTCAGCCTGCAACACTGTGTAGGTATTGCTCAGTTCCGTCACTTGCTGTTTGCAGATATAATAGTGGTGATGAGGACAACTTCAGCCAGGCCACCATCTTCTGGAAGAAAACTCTGGATGAGGCAGCAAGGGAGCGTCTGATCTCGAACATTGTGGGACACCTCAAGGATGCCGTGGACTTTATCCAGGTGGGGCTTTTACTGCTGTTTCTTTACTTTGTGCACCTTAAAAATGCATGCATTGCTCAATACATTAATTTTGTCTGTAAAGCCCTTCATAAATGTGTTAGTTTTGTTAGGCAATGTAGGGATTTGCTTGTGTAAGAACTTGAGTTATGGTTCAGTTAATTTTGAAAATTCATTTTTGCCAGGNTAGGCAATGTAGGGATTTGCTTGTGTAAGAACTTGAGTTATGGTTCAGTTAATTTTGAAAATTCATTTTTGCCAGGATAACCTACTTCCATGGTTTTCTCCACACCATTGAAGCACATTCAGTGAGAACTACTCCCCCCACCATCCTTTTCTGGACTGCAAACATGGTTCACTCTACCTCCAGCTGTTTATTATTGATTTTAAGTGTGCTCACTGATACATAAACTGAACCGAGATCCAATAAAAAAACCAATGCAAATGTGCAAGCATTTTATATACATTATTAAAAAGCCACAGTCTCACTTATTGGTTAGTGGCAAATACTGTTATTAATAATTGTTATTTGTAAAATCTTACAAAATATGCAAATCTACAGCTGATATGCTGAGTCAGTAGTGCTTCAAGAAGCTATTGTGCCAGTTAAGGGAACTTGTAAATTTATGAGAATTGAATGACCACAGCTGGAATTTGCATCCCTAGACTGAAGAATACTGAAAAATGTTTCCCCCACCACAATCCTCATTCGTTTCTGCAACCTATAAATACTGGGTGATGTACATATCTGGAGTATTATGGATAACCATAGTCACTTTTTGCATATAATGTGCAATAATGCATACCACAAACCCTATCTCTTAGAATGAAGTCTCACCCTTTTTGGGGTGTGACAGGTGCTGATGTCAGGTCTCTCTCCCTTCCTCTCTAGGACTGCGAAATCCGAGCCCTATTAATGGGGGTACTTGGTGGGCGAGTGATCTGTCTTGTCTGAGAAGTTGACCTGCTGGGTGGCCTTGTGAGGTGCTGGTTGTATTGTAGGTCTAGTATTGGCGCGGACAGATACGAAGGATGCCGGATTTGGGTTGAACGGGCAGAATAGGGGCTTTCTGGCCACATGAGTTGGGGAGGTNTAGGCAATGTAGGGATTTGCTTGTGTAAGAACTTGAGTTATGGTTCAGTTAATTTTGAAAATTCATTTTTGCCAGAATAACCTACTTCCATGGTTTTCTCCACACCATTGAAGCACATTCAGTGAGAATTACTCCCCCCATCTTCCTTTTCTGGACTGCAAACATGGTTCACTCTACCTCCAGCTGTTTATTATTGATTTTAAGTGTGCTCACTGATACATAAACTGAACTGAGATCCAATAAAAAAACCAATGCAAATGTGCAAGCATTTTATATACATTATTAAAAAGCCACAGTCTCACACTTATTGGTTAGTGGCAATTACTGTTATTAATAATTATTTGTAAAATCTTACAAAATATGCAAATCTACAGCTGATATACTGAGTCAGTAGTGCTTCAAGAAGCTATTGTGCCAGTTAAGGGAACTTGTAAATTTATGAGAATTGAATGACCACAGCTGGAATTTGCATCCCTAGACTGAAGAATACTGAAAAATGTTTCTCCCACCACAATCCCCATTCGTTTCTGCAACCTATAAATACTGGGTGATGTATATATAGTTCATTTCATATAAGAAGGCCACATTCTGACAGTCAGTGAGTGGAAACTTAATATATTGAAAACAAATAACATGCCATTTACAAAATCCTGTATCAGCTGATGCACGAACGAACAAAAGTTAATATTACGTTGGGCTTCGGCACTGCTCTCAGAATAGCTATGACACAAGCAGAAAATACGCGGATAAGAAAGAGTTCATAGATTAATTAATACATTTTATTTTAAGTGGTCATAAAACAGCAGTTTTTAGTTTTAGAAACGAAACTTTGTGATAAAATAGTAATGTACAGTATAGGTGTTCAAAATGAGATGCACAATAAAACGATACGTATCCAAATGTAACGAAAATATCCAAAGTTTTGACTCTCAAACCAGGTGCTGCCATTTTGTGAGTTAAAAGCACACCATCTGTTGCAATATGCCCTTCCACGCAATCTGTTATCCATATCCCAAACTACACCCAGATACATATTATAGTTTTGTTGTTTAAAATAACGTATTTACGCGCATATACAAATGATTTTATTTTCCCGCGAGCTTTGTATAATTTTTAAAGTAACATATATTTCGTGTACCGCGTTTACGAACAACCCTACACACGTCCACCAAGCTCCGTTTACGAATGCAGCGCCACCCAAGAAGTTCACCAATTGCCACAGGTAGCAGCACCTCCTGGACGCGCTGACTCGCCACATCAAAGCCTATTCTTGACACGCCAGTTGATGGCAAATGGATACATAAACGAAAAGGCACGGCAATTGTCAACTGTCAAGAATGTGGCCTCCTTATATGGTACACAGTATATCTGGAGTATTATGGATAACCATAGTCACTTTTTGCATATAATGTGCAATAATGCATACCACAAACCCTATCTCTTAGAATGAAGTTTCACCCTTTTTGGGGTGTGACAGGTCTCTCCCTTCCTCTCTAGGACTGCGAAATCCGAGCCCTATTAATGGGGATACTTGGTGGGCGAGTGGTCTGTCTTGTCTGGGAAGTTGACCTGCTGGGTGGGCTTGGGAGGTGCTGGTTTTATTGTAGGTCTAGTATTGGCGTGGACAGATACGAAGGATGCCGGATTTGGGTTGAACGGGCAGAATAGGGGCTTTCTGGCCACATGAGTTGGGGAGGTTGAACAAGAAACAGTGGGCCTAGGTCTAGATGGGGTAGGAGAGATATGGCTCCAAGCACTGAGATGCACCCCCGGCAGATACCCTGCATACTCTGTGTCCTAATGAGAGCGTTCCTCTCTCTTGCTGCTTCCTTCCAGAGCGTAATAGATAAATGGGTTTTCCCAGGGCCTTTCTCCCACCGACCAGCTTTGGCAAAGACTGCCTTCTGCCCCCAAGCCCGTTGGCGAGACATAGGTTTAACCAGTGAGTGTGCTTAAGCGGATGACTATTGAAGAGATGCACTGTTTGTAGCTCAGAAAAGTGGAGTATAGAGAGGGGACAGCCTGGACAGGCCTTCTTGAGAGCAGACCTCTCTCCAGCACCAGTGCCCAGATGAGCTTGCAGCTCCTTCCTTGGTGTTCCGGATGCTACACCCCGTAGTGTCCTGGAAGGTTCGCGAGCTCATGTCCATTTTAGAGTCACCTCTGCCTTCCTGCTGAGGATCACCCAAGAGGTGTGGTCTGTGATCAACCGACAGAAGTAGACAGAAACTCCCACACTCCGTACCCTGTGGAGACTGAGAAAGCAGCTTGTTAGCAGTATGTCGTCACCAGCATTAGAACAGTGTGCTGGCCTAACCATGGCAGCATGAGGGAGGCGGGAGTAAGTCTAGGCAATCCCTCGGAAAAGTAGGTACGGAATGCAGCATACAATTGTATGACAAGATGCAAGGCGAAAATACATTCAGGTGACATTGCATTAGTGACAGAGTTTCTGAGACAAACAACGTGTAATGTGATGAAAGAACTTTAATGCTATTGCACACTACTTTAAAAACCTTTACAAACATTCACAATAGTGTTCAACGTTGGCGCTGCACACGGCCCACCATGGGGACGTCAATTGTGGTGGTAGCAGCATGTAGCCACGTGATGGTGTCCCCAGGCGACTGGGATAGGTTGTTTGGCTGATACACCAGAAACTTCCAGTGAGGCCACAAAAATAAGTCCAGTGGAGAGGGATCTGGTGACCGCAGTGACCATGTCAGAGGTCCCCCATGGCCAATTCACTTGCCATGCCTTTTTACCAAAAATGAGCCCAACTGCTTTCTTCCACCTTAACACTGCCTTGTCACCTACATCACAGTTTTTCCACACCACCACACCCGTCCCATTAACACACACTTGCTTCTACTCGTTCCAGACATGTCATGTCATGTCTGTTTCCTCAGAAACTAAGCCTCAAATGCAATTTCACCTGAAGGTATTTTCGCCTTGCATTTTGCCATAGAATCGTATGCTGCAATCCGTATTCACAAGTTCCTATCCACCCGGTATATGTCACATTCAAAGGCAATTTCAGTTCTGTATTTAGAAATAAAAACTAAAGATAATGAAAAATTATATTACGTTCAATTTCTCACAATATCACAGCTGACGTGAATAAAAACTGTAAACAAATAACAATGTCTGCCATATCCCAAACATTACAGTTATACTGCAGTGCCAAAATCTTGTGCAAAGAAACTTATTGTGATTGTATTTTTTTTTGTTACCAAAAATGTTTTTTTCTTCTTTTTTTTTCAACATTTTAATTTTTGAAACTGTAATAAATCCGCTTTAGATTTTGTTTTAAGATTACAGATAGCTGTTATTTTTACCTTGAGCTTTGCCAGAACTGCAAGTTTTTGCTCGTTGTACAAATATAATGGTATGCACAAAGTGAGTGATGTTATAATTTACAGTTGAGAAGCCGTTACGTGTTAGCTCTTTCATTGATGTGCACAAGTGTTAAGGTAAATAAAACTTGGTTCACAAGACTTCCTTTCCCTCACACAGGTGTGAGAGCAGTAAAAATCTCCCAAAAAATCTTTTTCTTTTTTTTTATTATGCTAAAACCATAACTCATCTTATATGCCAGCAAATACAGTAATATCTTGGAAGTGGCAGAATCTTTCAAATTTTTTTTTCTAGAATTAGTTTTGTATGCAAATTAGTAAAAAATACAATAAAATACCCAAGTGCCTAATCAGGTATACATGATAGGAAAATGTGTGGTCCTGTCCATATACTTCTCAGTGGCAGTTCCTTTAAAGTGTCGTGCTGTTCTAGGAACGCACTGCGAACATGTTCTCTCAAGTGGATGCCAACTTTGGGGCCAGACTGAGAGAGGGTTTGCGCCAGCAGGCGAAGGCTCGACTGTAAGCATGCTTAAGGTGCTGCAATCAGCTAATCAACTTGGCAGCATTTGAGGCGACCAACATCATTCACCACGTTTCAGTCCATCAAGTGAAATATATTTCATGTTCTAGTGTGCCTTTCCACTATGTCACTTTTGTTTGGTTTGTGGACCACTCATTCATAACTTGGTAGTTTTGTGCATGTTAACCAAGGTGACAAGCGGGTTTCATCACTAATAGATATTTTACATACAAACAGTGGCAAAAATTACAACTCTGCTGTGTGTACTTAAACAGTTATAATTGAAGGCACTTGTAAACTCTTAAGTATTTGAATGGCATAATTCTTATTTTAATATTGTCATTTGTGGGGCACAACAGAGATGACTGTAGTTTGCAGTTATACTTTAATGTTACAGGTACTGTGTATGTTGATACATAATTAGTTATCACTTTGCTCATGTTCCATTGTTTAGATATATATTTTCCTAAATGTATTTTTTTTAATGCAAATAAAATTTCACATGAATGTTCTTAATGTCGGCTTTATTTTAAGTGTAACAGCCTTAGTATTATGTTATTAATTTAATAGGACCCTAAAATACATAATTCAGTAAAGTTCTTGCACATTGAACTCTTGCAAAGCATCTTGTGTAGGGGAAGATCACTTGCAATATATTGTATAAATAAATCTAAAAAAAAATATTGCATTGTGTTGTTCTGTACATTAGCATAAAAGAAAATTTACAATGTGATGTAGAACACGCATAGAGTGAAAGTNGTTCCATTGTTTAGATATATATTTTCCTAAATGTATTTTTTTTAATGCAAATAAAATTTCACATGAATGTTCTTAGTGTCAGCTTTATTTTAAGTGTAACAAGTCTTAGTATTATGTTATTCATTTAATAGGACCCTAAAATACATAATTCAGTAAAGTTCTTGCACATTGAACTCTTGCAAAGCATCTTGTGTAGGGGAAGATCACTTGCAATATATTGTATAAATAAATAAAAAAAAAAATTGCATTGTGTTGTTCTGTACATTAGCATAAAAGAAAATTTACAATGTGATGTAGAACACGCATAGAGTGAAAGTCCGTAACTTCGGACAATTTTCTATGATCCTACCAAAATTCCCACTTAAACAGAGACATTGTATCAATAGTTATCTTTCTTTCTTTGAATAATACTTTTTCCCTGTAGCAAGTTTTTAGTGCTGTTGTTGAAGCCTACGAGCTCCAATCAGCTGACAATGAGGCATCAAATGAAGTACAAATAAATGTAATGAAATGCAAACTGTGTTACACATCTACTGTGTAACATGCTGCCAAAATCATTAAAGAAAAAANTCTACTGTGTAACATGCTGCCAAAACCATTAAAGAAAAAATTTAATAACAGATCATCTGTCTTGTCAGACAGACTGTGATGTCGAAAGGTGTTCCAGCAACCTCCGCAGGGCCAGCCTGGTAATCCCGGCAGGCCCAGCGACCTCACTGGCCGCTTAGCAGTTCCGGCAGAGCAGGATGTTGGGTGCTTACTAGTTCCCTTCCAACGAGGGTGGGGATGTATTCTGCAAAAGATGGGGACTGTGAAAGCCCTATTAGACTGACCAGCAGGGGGTTGTTTGTGGTAGGTAGACATGGGACTGTCAAATCTAGTAGCAAACAGCCATTTTTCACAGTCTGGATTACCTACGTTCTTCAGGTAGTAAGTGATGGCAGGAGACCTAGTGGCTTAGAGGCCTAAAATAAGTTGGATATTTAAGGAGGTTATTACCGGTTGTGACAATGTAAGCATAGATAAAGATACAAATACTGAGTGTAGATAGGCAAATAATGCAATTACTGAATGTGACGATGAAAATAAAGGTAAACTAAAGAGTTTTGTGAACCAAATTTTATACAAGGAAACGCAATTGAGATGACTGTAGGTGAGAGGGAAATAATTCAGGTACCTAATGTACCAAAATTACGTGAAGGTGAAATTTGTGATAATGTTGAGAAGGGTAAACCTAATATTTGTAAATTGCATGAACCTTTACGATATGTAATTCAGGAAGGGAGACCTTTGGTTTGGGGGGGTTAAGCCACAACAGGCTCTTGATGAATGAAGCTGCAGCTAGGATCAGCTGTTGTGTTGCACCAGCCAAGGTTAGCACCAAATGTTTACATTTCTTGTGACATTGCTGAGACCACAGTAGGGGATGTAGAAGGTTATTATGAGAGTGGGGTTTCCCCAAAATGGAGACACATGAGTCTTATGTAAACCAAATAAGGACAATACTAAACCGGATGTGGATCATTTTAGACAAGTGTCAAACTTGTTTACTATTCATGAGTTGTTGATGAGAAAACCTGTAAAGCGAAAGAAAAGAAANATTTTAGACAAGTGTCAAACTTGTTTACTATTCATGAGTTGTTGATGAGAAAACCTGTAAAGCGAAAGAAAAGAAAGAAATGCAAAGTTAGGAAGGTAATGATGAAAAGAAAGAGGAAAAGGAGATGTAGATTCATTACAGTCAGGAGTAGGAAAAAAAATAAATAAATATTATAAGCAAGTTTTTTAGGAAAAGGAAAACAAAAATGTGTAGAGTGAGAGTGACAGGAAAGAGAGAAACTATAGGATATGTAAACCAGTTGTTTTTAAAAAGGGGATTAAGTGTTGGTGAAGAATAAGAGTGTGTCATCTGCCGAGTGAAGAGTGTTTCACAAATTCTTTTTATTATAAGAGGGACATTGTGAAATTGAAGATAAAGTAGGCCATGACTCATACAGAGTGAATGGTGTAAATTACCATATTTCTCTTCTCAAGCCTTGGGATAGGCAGTAATGACCAGACATGCATTTTTGAAAATATTGTTACTTGGTATAACAGTGTGTGCGATTGTAAAGGAACTATTGGTGCATGACCAAAGTTAAATTGTATAATATAATTTATGTAGCATATAATTTAAATGATGGAAAAATCGTACAATATTTTGAGATACAATTTGAATGTATGTAAAGTCTAATTGCAGTAAACACAGTATCATGTTAAGGTGTATTAAACATTTTTATAAGAAATTATTGTTAAATAAGAATCAATTTTTTTCAGTTTTGTATACTTCAGTGAAGGTATATTTATGGTTATGATTGACTACAACTTGTGTAGTATGTTTCAGTGATAAATAATTAAAAAGGGTGACGCGTAATGACATTATTATGTACTAAATACAACTTCGCCTCATCTTCATGTGACACCACGTCACCTTGAGTGGGGTTTGAACCCAGGAAGACTTACTTCCAGAGCCCACCAGCACACCCCTTTGCAAGGGGCACCCGAGGACACAGCAGTCCAGGTCATCTACACCAGTATGTCAGACGTCACGTGTCTGTTAATCACCTCAGCGTCGATAGAAGCCAGCCAAGCAGCTCAGCGCTACCCCATAGCTCACAGGAGCGATGCAACCCACATACAAGGAATACCGCACTTCCAACCTCCCCCAAGAGAATCCGGCCTCCGCTGCTAAGGGAGGAGCTATAGCTTGAAGATACCCGACCGGCTGAAAGGAGCAGAAGGACCCACAGCCGGCCGTCCATATAGGCGAGCACACAGCCCCGAAACGCCAGTTGATACTCAGCAGCTCGCTCCACCACCCTGTGTGCTGGAGCTCTCCGCTTAACCATCTTCCTCACGAAGGACCACCGTTACCTTCAAGACATCTTCCAACCCTTCACTTAGCAACACCCAAAGAAGTCTTCAGCCCCCCTTTTACACTACCTACCACTTTGGTAATGACACCCGAGTCCCTTCTGAACAAAAGCATAGAATTGGTTCGGCCACTGCTGCTGCTG
>NQII01000304.1:874635-888448 GCA_002778355.1 Clitarchus hookeri
ATGGGTGCGTGTACTTATGTACGCGCGTTAGAAGTTATACTTCTTTGGCGTGACTAAAATAAAATTTTATTACGTATGCTAATAATTCATGTAAGTAGGAAAACAATAAAATTACCGAAGAAAGACATAAAATACAATTAATAAAGGTTTGATTAAAGAATATGATTAAATTAAAATAATATTTATTTTTATACAATTTGAAAATAATAAAATATTCATTGTCATATAAAACTGAGTCAAATATATTTAAATTAAATTAATTTATTTCCATTGGTTCTTCTGATGGTGATTGAATGGGCATGTGAGTTACAAGCGGTTTGTGATAACTGAAATATGATACAAATAGTCGTGTAGAAACGTTATGCACGCGTAGATACAGCATCAATGGTGGTGCCGTGTCGTGTTGTAGAAACTGTAGGGTCATTATTTGTGGATAGATGTAAATCCTCGTGCAAATAGTTAAGTGGACCAGAATTTTCTAAGCTGAAATTGACGTTAAAGTCTCCACTTAAAATCATCGGTAACTGATCCTCACCTCTACGCACTGTTGTATACAGAAATAATGTTCGTTAAAAAAAAAGAGAAAGCACTGGAAAATCTGTGATTTGATAATTCAATTTCATTCAAAATCATTTAAAAAAATTATTTTGTAATAAATTAATTTTAATTAATAAGGTGTATATATATTCACAATGAATTATTAATATAAATGAAATGTTTTTAAATTTGCTTATTACATAAAATTATTTTCTGTCAGTTTTAAATACAACCACGTTCTATGTTGTGTACCTTGCGTTTGTATATAGCTAGACGATACGCGCATGCGCGTTGGGTCATATGCCTACCACGTTCACAGTCTGGGTCTCTTACGAGTAAACTTAGTCAGTATAACAAATATGCACATTTCATTTTCTTTGACGGCCAACTTCATACTGTCGAATTTCGTTACACTGTGCGCACGCAACTTCCGTTACACGCTAAAATTTTACCCTCAACGCGCCAAAAGAAGTATATCTTCAAAAAGTGACTTATATAAAATACGAGTGACAAAAGCTTAAAGCTTTTAACATCAAATTTTATTAAATATCCTGTATTACCCATTTCCAAGCTCATATAACGATGTGTAAGACATACATCAGCGTTCACATTAATAGTTTTAGTCTTTATATGTATTATAGCTATGGATATTATGGTGTGAATAAAAAAGGTCTGGGGTAAAATTAAGTGCACTAAAGGTAAGACACCGAAAACCTGGATATTTACAGTCAGTTTATCTTAATCATCTGTGGCCTCGTGTGTTTTCCAGCCAGGGCTGTCCATCTGAAGTTAGACGTCAAGCTTCGTTGTTATAATGTGTACTTGGAAACGATTAGTTTCATCAATAATCATGCATTGTTACTCTCCAGTTTCCATGGAGGAAAATCACTTTCCCTGGCAGTGAAATAATTTTTCTTATTTGAGCCTGGGAAAATGTTTCATGACAGAGGATATACACAGTGTATAAACGCGAAGGAAACACCATACCCAAGAGACGCACTAAATTTGCGGTTCTGTTTCTGTTATTGCTCATTTTCATATAAAAGTACATCGCTTCAAAAACAAGTGTTCAAATTAAGCTGTCGTGCCACCACAAGGTTAAGAAACGAGGCAATAGTATTTTCGCTTTTGAAAGCCAGGACAAATGCAATTCGCTCAGTATTAATGTTTTAATTATTAAGTGTGATTGCGAATACTTATATTCTCACGATTCTTCTACTTGCTTTCTAGGACACAGTCAAGAGGAGGAAGTGGTACTGGTAAAAGTTTGTTAGCAGTTTCGATAAATGGGCTGTCATCACGAACGACATTTCAAACTACTTCTCAAAACGCTTCTTGGAATAATTATACTTCGTATTCTGCAGTTAGAAATTGTTTTTGTCAAATTAAATGTCCTGAATTTTTATTGCGATTTCCGAAAACTGGCNTTCGTATTCTGCAGTTAGAAATTGTTTTTGTCAAATTAAATGTCCTGAATTTTTATTGCGATTTCCGAAAACTGGACTTATTTCTTGTTTGTCAATATTGTGGTTTAGTTTGCTCCACTCCAAAGTTACACAATTCTTCTCACTAACTTAATTAATTATCATGTCAACCGAATTACATTCGAGCTGAAAGAAAATATCTGAGAATACATAACAATATTGGCAAAAACTGAAATACCATAGTCTCTAGAATAGAAGTAAAATTTTGGAAAGTAATGACAACCAAAAATATTATAATTAAAAAAAAAAATATTTCCGTTAACGTAAAGTGACAAGTGTTTAATTATTTTTTTGCCAATTTCATACCTGATATAATTTTTTAATGGATGAGGAAACATCCAAAGCAGGAAATACAGAATGTAAGGTACTTCGCGGATACGGACTGCACCACACGAATCTATGGTCAAAACTAATTTGAAAATATTCTGCGGTAAAAATGCGCAAGGACCTTAATTTACGAGAAAAACAACTTTAAAGTAGATAAAATGACTTTACTGCACGTTAAGCACAGCGTACATCATCAGCATACAAAACGTGGAAACGTCATAACAGATGTTCGAAATTTACTCTGCCCATAGCAGTGCACTTTTCCGCACGTTGGATGCATGCAGAATGCACAGAGCTTGGCCACCGGATTGACCCATGGCCATTGCCATGTCCCAGTACTCACTACATGTGAACTCCACGGCCTCCTTGGCACTACTCAGCTCGTCTCTTTCCCTCGCAGTATGCCTTACGACCGACACATTAGTTGCAGCATTGCCACATTACCTCACTCTTATCTGATTGGAATACCACATGTTCGTTACAACGGTTTTTGGAACTTTTATGGTGTTAAGCGTGTAATGTATTTTTGCTAAAGAGTATTTTCTACTTAGTTTTGACCCTAGATACGTGTGATGCAGTCCGTATCCGCGAATTACCTGACACGCTTTATTATGAATTTCTGCGACCCTGAAAGTCAAGCCAGAAGAAGAAACAACTATCGATTAAAAATAATTTGCGTTAGTGAGTTCTCACGTAAAAATTTTGTTCTTGAATGTACAGAAACATGTCCAGTATCGCAGCATGGGATCAATTCGCTGATTTTTTTTGCCAATTCTTTGTCTTAACTGTTCCTAACAAGCTGGTATTTTATAATATCCTGTGAGTGTTTTACCCTTCAAGTGGACATAATTCATTATTTAATTCCTAAACTGTATTTTAATAATAGTCAATTTTTTAATTTTTGCCGTAAGGATACGGGATTAAGGATTGAGAACTTGGTCAATGGCTTCAGACATCAGTCGTGTTTAAATGTGACCTTGACCATGGGGGTTGACCACGTTAGACCTCTTGCTGAACATTGCTTCCCATTGGCCTTAAGTTCTGCTTAAACATTAAATTTGCATAGTATTTCAAAAATAAAATACAACAAATATATTGAACTTGTTAAAAATATTTTTACAAAATATTAGAAATATTATGGAGTAACAGTTTTTAATAAGACCGTACCCAATGCACTCACGCCTCAAGTTCTTATTCCACTTTTCGAACATTGACGAGTGCACTACCCACTCAACTAGAGATCCCAGCACGGCCTATAATAAATAAGTGGTTCACTTAAACTAAGTAGAAAGGATACTTGTTTTTCAAGTTGTCGAACACAAGTAAAATTTGTGCTTCGAACGATTGCCTTAAAACATTTTAGAGTGAAATGTTTTATCCTAAAGTATCAAAAGAATTTCAAACAAATTTTGCGATCTTTCTGTACATTTCAAAATCATAAAATTTAAACATTGAGGACTCTTTAATCCGACTACTGGGAGGAATTGTAACATAAAATAACATGCTTTTGCTTTCCAGTTCAGGACCGATTGAAGCGATTTCCACCAAATTCGGTGTGCAAAATTCATTTGGTGTTATTTCTGCACTGAAATTAAAATATGCCAATTGATTTTGAAATGTCAAAAAATATATCATCATTAACAAATTTTTGTTCTGTAAACACTTTAACTGTTTCATTGTAAAATGTTGTGTACTAGTAATATCTTACGAAAGCGTTAATTGGATTACTTAATCATATATTGTAATTTTTGCAAGAACCATGCCTATATTTTAAACCGTGTACATTACAATTGAAAATCCGCTATTTTTCATGAACGTGCTGTGTTATAGAAATCACGTTATCAAATATTCACAAACGAGGCTGACATATTTGTAATCAGATCCTTGTATGGTGTTAACTTGATAAATTATACGTCTAATACTAATTAACAGGTTTAAAAAACCACTTTACCACTGGTAATAATTAATGAGAACCTATTTTTAGTGAAACCGCTATATTCTGCCACTTATTTGGAATGTACAATTATAACAAAAATACTTTTATAACGTAACTCATTAAATAATAAACCAATATACATTAAATTTGGTATAAAAGCAGAAGAAGCAGTTACAACGAACACATTTTAATTTGGAAACTGGTCACATGCCAGTGTCTAAAGAGACAAAGTGTTATTTCCCAAAATCAATGACCTTCAGAAACTTTAATATAATCCTTAATTTCTAGAAATATGTATCAGCGGTTTTCGATTTAACGTTGCACATCCGAAATAGAATTTAATTTTTCATTGCAGAGGCGGATTTTTATTATTTTAATTTTCAATATGAACTTCTACGAATTCCTACCAATAGTTTTCTTGGAATATTTGTTACAGTTATAATTTTTTTTTTACTCTGAACGATTCTCATGTATGGACTTCACAATCAAGACATTAAAACATACGTTTAATGTCTATAACACGAGACGCATTTTGAACAACGCGCCCTACCCAGCCTAGCTCAGAAAGATTAAGCCTTGGGTACCAACCAATCTCAGTGCAGACATAATTTCTTCAGAGAAACTCCTAATGATTCTTCGTGTAATTCATTCGACATAGAGTATTAGTACTAAAATTTTGTAGTGGATGAATTTGAAGGAACTTTAATACTATATATTTATGTGAACTTAAATTAGATTATGTAAAATTTACAATAATTGTAATATATTTGTATCCCTACGGAAAATTTTGAAATTGTTACTGAAAAGGTAGCCTAAAATTGCTTATGATAACGGTAGATGAATCTCAGTGCTTACAACGACAAGGAGAAGTCTATTTTGACGATCTTCGGAAGAATTATATTACACGACTTTCAAATTTCCGAGGGATAGTTTTTATAACTTCGCCGTTTAAGTCGTACAAGTATTATTGATAAACAATTCTTCGAATGTAGCAAAGAAATACAGAATTGTTTGTTGTAAAATTAAAAATTTTTTCTCGTATAATTTCCTGAAAAAATTTAATAGTTATTAATTGAAAAAAAACTAGAGGTTTAGGTTGCACATTTTGCAGTAGAACTATTTCTTACTTAATATTACCAACACACCTATTTTTTCCGGTTTTTATTCATTTTAAACACAAATTAAATATTATCATTTAAAAGTAAAATATAACAAAAAGTTCAAGTAATTTAATAAAAAATTATATAATTTTATATTAACAGAAGTAAAAAACGATTGTGATACATGGCATATTTGAAAAACAATTAAACACGTTACACATAGGGTGATTTTCCAAAGGTTTAATTAAAAAAGTGTGAAGAAACCGCGCATACACTAAACGATGTTCATCGGTCGCCATCTAATACAGGCAGCGTCTTCTCGTTACGCCTACGCGCACACAGCCTCCGACAACTTGCGGTTATTTGTCTTCTTGTATCAGCGTTAAGACAACTGGACTTCTGCTGAGATGTCGAAGTCCCAGATGTGTATCTGGAAACTATCCTTGATCGCTAAGTACGACAGCGGCTTCGGCTCGAGCGACTGCGAAACACGGCCTCCCGCGCAAAGCCTTCTGTGCCATTCCGTTTGCGCCCAATGTTGATTTTGACTTCCACGGGGGTGAAAACTTTGTTCCCGGACAGGCCATCCCTCCCACCTCTCCTTTCTGAGCCCCTTCCACTAACCCCCGGCAACTCCACCGAATAAGGAGTTGGAACAGAACTTTTCTCGTTCCATTCCACGTCATTTATCACATCTTGTGTTTGCCGTCCCTCTTTGCTATAGAGCCTCCCTTCTGTTTATGTTCTGGATTGCATTGATTTACCCGTTCTCTCTTCTAACCGGGACCCTATTCCGACAGCACATTTCCTCCTCGGGACACCCCTTCGAACATACTTCTGGGTAGTCGCTGTCATCGATGTTTTTAACATAGCACTCAATTTGAACGCTAAGGAAACGTAACAGTCAACTTCATTTGACTTTTAAAAGCCCTCCAGTACGAATTTTTGACCGCGCTCTCTTTTTCAGTGTCAAGCAATTAAAAACATGATATAAACAAACCAATACAAATTTACTTAAAACATTTTAAGAGACTGCAATAAGTAAAGGAAATTAAAGTAAAACACCTTGTGAAACATTATTCATCAATGTATTAGGATTGCTGTTAATAAATGTCACTGATGCGTGGCACAACCTTTCCAAGTGTACATGTAAAACCATACATATTAATGTAAAAACAATCTGTTTTGATTGTCCTCGCTAATCTGGCAAGCATTTCATTATTATTTGCTTGAATGAAAGGATATACTTCCTCCGTGTATACTTTATTAAAATGGCCAATTTTCTCCAAGTTTACTCGAATGATACGACTTGTGTTTTTTACGCCAAGTTTCCTTGAACGATAGGGGGCCATTTTCTCCAGTTTTAATTGAATGATGGTGTACATAATTTTAGTTTTACGCGATTCGTGTGACATGAATTACTCACAATGCCTCTTGAGAAACAACACATGTAAGATGACCGGATAAAAAAGGATTTTTCAAGGAGCAACCCACTACAATATTAATATATTTTTGAAGGTAGAAATAATGACAGAGTGTGCGTATATGTGTGTAGTAGGCGTAATCACACAACTACTACAAAAATATAAGTTTTAAAAACTAATTAAAGGTAAAAAAAGCTATTTCTAAAGATGCGAGAATTCAGAAAAATCGTTTGTATTCCGAAATGCTAATTACTTTAGCACAGACAACCAATTACCGGTGGGCGGCATTTTAGTTGAACAACGAATAGTAGAAGTTGTGCCAAGTGAGACAGATAACAATGTCACCCAGCTTTCCCCACAGTGGCCACTGTGGCAGTTATTGAGGCGAATGAACATCACGAGGCCAAAGAAAGTGTCGTGCATGTATGGCAACTTAAATATTTTTGAATTAATAACTCATGATCACGAGAATTTATATGTCATATAATTTCGATGGTTACGTGTTTTCTTAGATAACTATCTAAAGTATACCCAACTACATTTATGTCGGTGGGATAATTTGAATGGGGCTCGAAATGCTGAACGATTTTTATAATATGCCATCAGTAATGTAATTTACATATGATATATGAACCTGCAACTACAGGAACGGATGCCGCCATTGTGAGTTCATCATCAGACAGACTAATGGACGTTTATTTTTCTTGCAATGAAAATACGTGCACTGTCATTGAAGGTTTCGTGTGCCTTCTAATGAGACAGAATTTTAAATTAATCAACTACATGAATATTACTATCAAATTTGGAGGAACTGCGGGTTGGTTGTACCAACGAAATATCGTTTAGCTGAAACAAACGCCACGGAAAGAAATATACTTGGTGTACTGAATCAATTATTTTTCTCAGTGTAGACGTCACAGTCCGCCTAGTTGCGGTGAATTATTCGGCGCGCCTTCCTTTGTGAAAACACGCAACTTTCCACTATCGCTACGTAGCGTGACTGCACCGCTGCGGGTGTAGCTAAGTTACCCCTGGCACGTAGGCAGCCTTGCTCACGATTAATAGCTGCATTAACAGGAACTGGCGCAGGTAAACAACTCGCCGGCTTTTCGCTGCGTCTCAGCTAACATTCTTTCCCGCCAATACAGTTAACAACAGACGGACAGCAGAAACATTGCTATTTTATATCTTTGCTTAGCACTGTTCACCTTGTACGCAGTTAGTGACTGTGATCTCTTTTCAGACAAATAAAAACAACTTAAGATTTTTCATAGTTTCTGCGCAGTCTTACGTCAGAATCGCAATAAAAATAAACCAAACCGGTTGCCGAACATAAAACTAGACAAGTTAAATATTTTAATCTTAATTCCTCTTCAAATATCTGTAGCAATATTTATTTGCTAAAATTTAGCAACATATACATATTAAGTTATTATAATATAACCATATAAACAATCACAAACAAATTTAAAACAACAAAAACACTGTGCGTGAGTATCTTGTGCTAAATAATGACGTTATTAAGCAATTCAAGTCTAAACATTTCTGAAAATGAGTTTTTATATTTTTGGGATTCACAAAAGAATGAAATCGTGTCACATGCGCTCGTGCAAAATGTATAGAATACACCATTTTTTATGCTCAAAATGATTTAATATACAAAGTGTAACTATAATTCACCAAAAAACTCCGTAACGTGATTCTTGACGAAAATGTAAAACGAAAATGTATGTACTATTTTTCCTTAAAGTAATTATTAGGGGAGCTACGCGCCCCTAAAAATTAAATCTTTGAAATGATTTTCGTTACAAATATCAGGAACTACTTGCGATTAAGCAAAAAATCGTTGAATAGTGTTTTGTAGAAAGGAAGTCTTACGCCTGTGTTGGTAATACTATCCCCCGTCATCAGAAAATTAGTGATGCTAATTCGTAACAGAACACTTAGTGGCAAACACTATTTTACAGATGAAGGGAGATGATATTACCAACCACATTTTCAAAGGTGTAAGATCTGTGTTTTACAAAACACTGTTTAATTTTAAAAATTCTATTTTTTTTGGTGCGCATATTTTCCCTAATAATCACTTTAAGGTAAAAGAGTACATATATTTCCGTCGTATATTTTCGTCAGGAATCACCTCCCGGTGTCTGCCGGTGATTTTTAGTTATACGTTGTATAATGTCTAAATGTTGAAGCATTTCTAGTACAGATTTTAACAATGAAATTTCGCTGTCAATCGCTTTTGACGTCTCTTCTGAAATTAGGAATCGAGTATTCGGTGGTGGTTATTTTAAAATCTTAGACTGGCCAATACTCGGCTGCAAACTGTCTGCAGCCAGAGTTAGTTGTCCTTACAACATCACTTTCTACATGAAACAAACAATAAATTAGTAAAAACTTTGTTACAAGTCGCCTGGGACGTATCCGAGTTTGTGAAGAATGTAGGTCTTAATAAAAATACAATGGCTAAGTTTAATTTTCTAATTTATTTACAATGTTATGAAATTCAAACTGTTATTATTTACAACATTAAAATGCCTATCTCTATTTCACTCATTACCCTATCTTAGAGCGCAATATTTCATGGCATTCCCAATTCTAATTAAGGTTCTTAACACTGTATTTATACTAGATAGTCACTTAATTCTCACTTATTATTTACGCATATACACCCAAAAAGTCCAGTGCCGTACATTAACACTAATCCATATGTCTGTTACTCACGTATCCAGTTTCACTTTCGGGGCCGCGGTGGGTGAGCGGTTAGATTGCTCGCCTCCCACCAAGGCGAATCTGGTTCAATCGCCAGCCGGGTCACTCTCGGATTTTCGCAAGCGGGAATCGTGCCGGACGATGCCGATGGTCGGCGGGTTTTCTCGGTGATCTCACATTTCCCCCGCCTCTTTCATTCCGGCGCTGCTTCTCACTCGCCTCGCTTCACCCTCGTTGGTTCTCAAGACCTCGATGTTAAGAGCTACCCAAATATTTTCACTCGTTGCTTTTATCATAGTAAGAACAACTTCATTGTCGAAATATATATGTTTTTAAATTGTTCATTGTGAACATTACTGCCGCCTATCGACTATAAAATCTTTAAGGGGCTTATGAACCCCACTTTATCACAAGTGAAACATCTTGGAGTAACTAGCCGAGGGATTTCGGTTATTTTCACTAACCATCTGCATATTTAGCACGAGCTGATTTACTGCTATATATATATACTAAGCGTATTTAAAAACTTGAAAGCTGTGTGTGAGCTGGTAGCGCAGCGGTAAAGTCGTGGTGGTGGTGGTGGTGGTGGGGGGGTCAAAGGAAAAACGTTTGGACGTGGGTTCGAATATTCGTCGGATACTTTCATCCTTGTAAAATGGTACAAGAGGATAATAACTTGGTACGTTAAGAAAAAAAGACTACATTGTGCAAACAGTTAAAAATTGTCGTCAAAATTAAAAATAATAGTCTCGNAGTTAAAAATTGTCGTCAAAATTAAAAATAATAGTCTCGTAGTATCGTGACTTTTCCCTTATTATTTTCAAGAAAATTAATGAATCTACAGCAGTAAGCACTGAATTGATGTAACGGCTAACAGTAATAAAGGAGTATTATGATGTGCTAGCTAGTTTCTTTGTAATAGGGCTACACAAGTTACCGACTAGCTGCAGTTCTACGAGTGANAGTATTATGATGTGCTAGCTAGTTTCTTTGTAATAGGGCTACACAAGTTACCGACTAGCTGCAGTTCTACGAGTGAGGTGCATGTTTACTACGAACCATATGCTGCGCACCCACCAAGTGTGTCAAATACTCATACGCAAAATGCTGTCAAGTTAATAATGGCCTTCCATGCCGTCTTTCATAGTAGCTGATATATCAGGTTGTGCACCAGGTCTTGTAGAAGCTTGTACAATACCAACGGGCCACGGTGGCGTAGTGGTTCGACTACTTGCATCCCACCAAGGCGAACCGGGTTCGATTCCCGGTNTCACGTGAGTGAATCGTGCCGGACGCTGCTGCTGGTCGGCGGGTTTTCTCTGGGTTCTCCCGTTTCCCCCGCCCCTGCATTCCGGCGCTGCTCCATTCTCTTCTGGCTTCATCTCATCCATTCCACGGAAGGCAGTGATAAACCACCGCAGTGTCATCCTGCCTAGTTGCCTTGGTCGCGACGCGCCCTCCATGCCTGCGTGGTGTCCTTGGCTCCGATCAACCTTCGGGTTGCTAATCTCCGCACACACACACTGGTTTGGTAAGAAGTTTTCTTTAAATACGCGAGTAGAGAACGGTTTTTGTGTACAGTATATATTACTGTTATTTATTTCAAAACTACATTTTGGAAAGGGGCGCTTTTTAAAGCAGCAAGGATGCCAGATTCTTTAAAAGACCTTACCCCTCCCCTCCCCTCCCCTGCCCTTACGTAGAATGGTTCCGACGCCCTCGGATCGTATCATTCACAATGTGTAGTAGCTTGCCAGTGCTTTAGGCACGTATGACAAAAAAATGGTTCAGAGGTATCAAAAATTCTAAAGAGTTAGTAATTCGGACATATTTACTGTGCTTTCATTGTTTGCGCGTTTTCGCGTATCTCAGCAAATAAATATCCTGGCAATACGACTTGTTGCCATAAAATATAGAAACCGATTCTCTAGACCGTAGCGTTTTGTTTTTATCATATTCAGTGTATTAAAAAATAGTGAAAATGGGTAGTCCATTTCCAAAGGTATCCTTGTCCGTGTACATTGATTTTCGAGAAACAGCGAAAAATCTATAAGAAGTGTATTTTTTAATGTAGCTATATGACGTTTGACGTGCATGATACTCTTGGTCAAGAACATTGTCTGTAGAAATAAGAGTCTTCTAAAACCAATAATTCCCCTTAAAATAAAATATATTGTATTTAATGTTAGTGAGCAAGGGCTACTTTGGAAATTGAATCTATTTCAAACACCTGCGTTTAGAGGGCCTTCGCGCTGTATTGGACCTGTAAAACATTTGTCATTCCACAGCAAAGGCTAGGAAGTAACTAACAGGACCATTATCGGGAATTGTCATATTTGTTGACAAGGGACGCTTTGGAAACGGACTACTGAGATGGTTAAAAATTCGGCATTTTTAGAACTTTCCTGCGCAGGTTCCTTTAGAGGTAGGATAAAAGTAAAACTGTACAGTCGTAGTGTTAACTACAGACGTTCATCGCGCGCAGTCAAGTCACACTCTTGCATGTCTCATTTGTGCATGAAAGCGGGGCTCAGGGCGCGCGTGTTATTGTCACGCGTATCGCCGCGTCTCGATTGCGAAAAAAACAAACAAAGTCTTGCCAAACAGGCGGGGCGGATAGAACCTACGACTGTTCACACGTAAGCAGATTTTCTGTGCTACCATTTCGATGTTTTGTTGCAGTTCGTTAACGACCGCGCTCTTTCGTTCGTTTTTTTTCTAATACCAAGATTCCGAAATAGGTAATGGACATCAAACTAGACGCTTGTATCTTTATACTTTATTTTATTAATTCCGTTGGAGTTAGAGTTTTTATTAAATTACTTTCAAAAGACTGAAATTTTGTTTTGTACTTCCGGAAATAGTTGACTTTTATAATATATATAGCGGTTCGTTCCCGAACTTTTACATTTATTTATAAAAAGTATTGAATAAAATTTCACGTTTATGATCATGTGTTTTGTTGTAAATACGCACATTGCACTATTCTGTACTGTTACAACAATACACATTGACTATCTAAGAAATGAGTGCCATAAAATTTCTAAACCAACTGACTTCTGGGAATTATCTGCGAGGTCTGCTCTTTCGGCCAGCAGAAATGTTGGCGTGAGCTCAACGTTTTGGCGTGACTCGTAAGGAAAATCTGTAACCGTCGGATTTTATTACACGCGATGAAAACCCATAGATTAAACTACTGCTGTACAGTTTTATTTTTCTCCTGCTTTTTTTGGAACCTGTGCAAGAAGGCTCTGAAAAAGCAGTTTGTAACAATTTTCACAATTTTTTTTTTTTTGGAATAAACTTAGTATCATAAAAAACTAAACTGGACGGGCTTAGAAAATTGTTTTTCTATATGTTCTGGCAAAGAGTAGTATTCCCAGAATATTTATTTGCTGAGATGTAAATAAACGCTCAAACAACGAATGTACAGAAAATATGTTCCGAGTACTAACTCTCAAAGGAGGGAACAACAAGATGCAGGTTTTTCTTCTCCTTTTCCCTCCCTTCTTGGAAAAAAAAATTGTGTTCCCGATGGTCGGCAATCTTGTGGCGGCGCAGGACCGCGCGTTGTCGCCGGGTCATACGTCTGCTCATCGAGGGATTTGTTCAGGGGGTGGTAAATGGTCCGGGGGTTGCCGGCGGATGGTGAGAAGAGGTCTGGGGAGAGAGAGAGGGGGAAGGGGGCTGGTTAGGTTTAGCGGTACCTCGCTCGATGGTCGCCTTCTTCCTCGGGAACAACCCGCCTTGCAGATAAGATGCCTGCGGTCTGCTTGAAGTAACAAANGCTCGATGGTCGCCTTCTTCCTCGGGAACAACCCGCCTTGCAGATAAGATGCCTGCGGTCTGCTTGAAGTAACAACGTTCTCGGGGCTGCTTCAGCACTATCCGATGTCCTGCGTAAGATACGACGGGAAAAACAACCGGCCCGGCGGTTCTGCTGTTTCGGATGGCGTCGCAGGTCCGTGGCTATCAGGTATTGGTGTTTATGTGGCATAAACACCAATACCTGATAGATGCCTGTGTTTGGTTGGAGCCGCATCGAAATTTCAGCACGACACATCGAACGCAATACCTTTCCAAAACCTCTTCAATTCTTACACTGTCGCTCCCCTTGTTTATTTTCCCACTTGAAACCGTCAAGAAGTAAGCAACTGTTTTGCGCCGGTGGTTACCCACGTTCGCAGGTAATTGAGAACTTTTGAAAACTCTTTATAACATCTACGCGTGTCTTTATTTTGTATGCTCCTGACATATTAATGTAATATTTACATTGCAATTGGTGAATGG
>NQII01000304.1:888453-910506 GCA_002778355.1 Clitarchus hookeri
AACCGATCAGGGTGATTGAGGTGAGTATGGAGCAGCACCGGAATGAAAGAGCGGGGGAAATGGGAGATCCCCGAGAAAACCCGCTGATCTGCGACATCGTCAGGCACGATTCTCACATGCGAAAATTAAAGAATTGAACCCGGTTCGCTGAGGTGGGCGGCGAGTTGTCTGACCACTACGCCACCGCTGCCCCTACTAAAACATTGTGGTGAGAGATGGAATTGCACTATTAAAATTTGGTAAGAATGTTCAGGTAATATTCAATTATTAACCGTCTTGATACACTTTCCTCTTTACCTAAGGTTTTAATTTCGGACGTTAAATCGTTCAAAAATTACTTAACAGAGAGAAAATAAAAAAAATTTGCTCTGTTAGTCCATTACGTTGGTTTTTAACTTTTGGATAAATTGTATGAATTACAAAAAAAAAATGGGCTGCCATCTGTTGGCTGGAGGTGACACCACTACCAGGTTTTCGGGCATAAATGCACACAAGCNCTACGCCACCGCTGCCCCTACTAAAACATTGTGGTGAGAGATGGAATTGCACTATTAAAATTTGGTAAGAATGTTTAGGTAATATTCAATTATTAACCGTCTTGATACACTTTCCTCTTTACCTAAGGTTTTAATTTCGGACGTTAAATCGTTCAAAAATTACTTAACAGAGAGAAAATAAAAAAATTTTGCTCTGTTAGTCCATTACGTTGGTTTTTAACTTTTGGATAAATTGTATGAATTACAAAAAAAAAAATGGGCTGCCATCTGTTGGCTGGAGGTGACACCACTACCAGGTTTTCGGGCATAAATGCACACAAGCTGGCCGATAGTAGTCTCTAGCGTATTTGGTAGTACTGTCTGGAAACACACTTCGCATCAGAGGCAATCGCGAATATCTTCGTCTTGCTATAGGTGTGCCGACAAGTAACTGTACGCCTACCGGTTTATNCTGGCCGATAGTAGTCTCTAGCGTATTTGGTAGTACTGTCTGGAAACACACTTCGCATCAGAGGCAATCGCGAATATCTTCGTCTTGCTATAGGTGTGCCGACAAGTAACTGTACGCCTACCGGTTTATGGTGCAGAGCGTACAAGAGAAGAAATTATTTTGGCAGGTTTTCTAACTTGTGTCTGTCCAGTGGTCGGAGATTGCCCTTCCCCTACGCCAAGATAACCAAAAACCTTTTCTGGCAGCTAGTGCAACACGTATCCATTCCGTAAAATGCTGACCGCTCCCGGCCCGAACATCGTCTTGTAAATGCTTACAGGGGAGCGACAAACACCAAAATGTTTCAAACGTAATTTGGGAGCGGGTGGAGCGAATGCGACTAAGTTAGAGGGGGCGGTGAATTGAGCGAAGGCCCCCTAAGAGGGGGAGGGGGACGCGATAGTGCATACAACAAATATCAAGGAATTGCGAATAAATTGTTGAACAGGGAGAAGAGGGCTGCTTTCTGAAGACTTGGATAAGGTGAGAGGAGATTGAAAAGTATACACTTGATGATGAGCTTCGTGGAGTTAGAATATGCGGTAGGAAGTGGTAAACATACTGGCAGTAAACTGAAGAAGGTACGAAAGGTACGGATAACTACTGAATGTTGTGATTGGGTTGATGATGATAGAAATGGGGAAGATGCCATCAAATAGTTGGTATATTGTGGAGCGAAAGGAGAATAGTGTTACATATACGAGTAAATTGTAGAGTGAATTAAGATGTCCTGCTTTCTGGGGAGTTGGAGAATGGAGAGAGCAGTTAGAGGAGGGATATTTGATGTAAGGCAATGACCAACTCGCATAAATATATATATTTTATTATTGCGAAAATTTTAGAAATTCAATAAAACATTGTCACTTTTCCTGCAGTTGAAATTTTCCAGGGTTGTAATTTTTTACTGATATCATTCACTTTTAATTTAAAAAAAGTGAAAATGATACTGTATTTTAGCTAAAGCTAGAGATAAGAAAATAATTTGATTAGACGCGTAGTTTTAAAATTTATGGTTAGAACCATATTTATCCTATCGAAAATATTTTGCATCCTTCAACTGCTAAGGCAGCTAGTATTAAAGGTAAGTCGAAGAACATAAAAGGAAAATCTGAGAATATCGTTAAAACTAAGCGTGTGAACAAACTAAAGGTGGTAACAATAACTTTCACCGAAGATTTGAAAGTTATTTTACCATAGATGTTACAAAATTAACTTTTACAAATTTGAGAGGGTATCAAGAATATTATTATGAGATAGAAACTCGCTTCTGCCTATGCCTTCTTCCGAAAATTCAGTGAAGAACTGTGCTATATAAAAGAGTTCAGTAAAACTAAGCCGAATAGAAAGTATTTCATAATTTTTTTCGAAATTTTTTTTGGCGAATNTATATAAAAGAGTTCAGTAAAACTAAGCCGAATAGAAAGTATTTCATAATTTTTTTCGAAATTTTTTTTGGCGAATTATCCTGTTATTTTTTAGTGTTATTTGGTAATTTTGATTATGGTGCTATTTGGTAGTTTTGAATTTATTCAACGAAGAAAGTCATGCTATGTATTACAAGGAGGAGTGGAGAGGGACCAAGGTATATCGTTAAGCCTCAGTTCCCAAGAGCTTTCGGTATACCGCGTTTTAGTTAAGCAGAACCATAAGTGCGTTGGATGAATCGTCGGTTTTCAAGATCCCATGCTCTGGCTATAGCATTTGTGCCGAGTTCGTTGAAATGAACAATTACATTTTAACGTTTGTGTTATTTGACAATATGGTAAAAGACATGAACTTATGCATTAACGAAGTTAAAAAAATAATAATAATTTGGAATGCATTTTGCGCAAATCAAAGGAGACAGGAAAACATTTTCTGCATATTAGGTAATTGTGAACAGAATTTAAGAAACCACACTTGGGAATGTCAAGAGAGTTGTTTGAAACAACCCTGGCAATTTTATGGGGAGTTTCAGACGAAACAAACAAAAGTCGCCACTATAACTCAGTATACATATTTTTATTTACTTCTAAATCCTTTTATGTCTTACTCTTTACTTACAAATTACTGTATAATGTCGTTAACATACACTAATTTTTCACTTTCTTGATACGTAATTTTTTTTATAAAAGTCAATGGTACGTTAAAACACTTAAATTCTCAGGGAACTGTTACAGGTTGGTACAAATATTTTCCCCTTTAACATAGGTTATGTTTGAATATCCAGCTAAACGACTGTGTTGATTCGTAATATGGCAGAGAGCTGTCCGTCATGTGTTCTGCTGAGCGCATATAGTCTATTCACTGTTACTTCACACTTTTTGAATCAAACGTTTGAAAAATTACCCTATGTATGACGTTCTTTGTTTTTTCCTAATTATATTACGTGTCTCCAGCGTTTTATATTTCTGTGAATGCAAAACTGCCTTATTATTAGTTAAATTTAACTTTTACATATATTTTATTTATAACTTANATATAAAAGAGTTCAGTAAAACTAAGCCGAATAGAAAGTATTTCATAATTTTTTTCGAAATTTTTTTTGGCGAATCATCCTGTTATTTTTTATAGTGTTATTTGGTAATTTTGATTATGGTGCTATTTGGTAGTTTTGAATTTATTCAACGAAGAAAGTCATGCTATGNTAGTGTTATTTGGTAATTTTGATTATGGTGCTATTTGGTAGTTTTGAATTTATTCAACGAAGAAAGTCATGCTATGTATTACAAGGAGGAGCGGAGAGGGACCAAGGTATATCGTTAAGCCTCAGTTCCCAAGAGCTTTCGGTATACCGCGTTTTAGTTAAGCAGAACCATAAGTGCGTTGGATGAATCGTCGGTTTTCAAGATCCCATGCTCTGGCTATAGCATTTGTGCCGAGTTCGTTGAAATGAACAATTACATTTTAACGTTTGTGTTATTTGACAATATGGTAAAAGACATGAACTTATGCATTANTATTTGACAATATGGTAAAAGACATGAACTTATGCATTAACGAAGTTAAAAAAATAATAATAATTTGGAATGCATTTTGCGCAAATCAAAGGAGACAGGAAAACATTTTCTGCATATTAGGTAATTGTGAACAGAATTTAAGAAACGACACTTGGGAATGTCAAGAGAGTTGTTTGAAACAACCCTGGCAATTTTATGGGGAGTTTCAGACGAAACAAACAAAAGTCGCCACTATAACTCAGTATACATATTTTTATTTACTTCTGAATCCTTTTATGTCTTACTCTTTACTTACAAATTACTGTATAATGTCGTTAACATACACTAATTTTTCACTTTCTTGATACGTATTTTTTTTTATAAAAGTCAATGGTACGTTAAAACACTTAAATTCTCAGGGAACTGTTACAGGTTGGTACAAATATTTTCCCCTTTAACATAGGTTATGTTTGAATATCCAGCTAAACGACTGTGTTGATTCGTAATATGGCAGAGAGCTGTCCGTCATGTGTTCTGCTGAGCGCATATAGTCTATTCACTGTTACTTCACACTTTTTGAATCAAACGTTTGAAAAATTACCCTATGTATGACGTTCTTTGTTTTTTCCTAATTATATTATGTGTCTCAAGCGTTTTATATTTCTGTGAATGTAAAACTGCCTTATTAATAGTTAAATTTAACTTTTACATATACTTTATTTTTAACTTATAATATCTAATTTATATGTAAATAAAAACAGGGAGATAATAGCTATGTTGGTAATGCCTAGTATGAAATAGTTCTTATGCAGAATATTATTACACTGAGTGCGCACGAATGCAATGCGCTGTCTCTTCGGCGTAATTTTGTAGACTCGGCTAAGCTTCGTTTGCATGAGGCGGAGGAATATTTTGAAAGTAGAACTTCAGCAGGGTTTAAAGANGGAATATTTTGAAAGTAGGACTTCAGCAGGGTTTCAATAAAGTTGGAAGTAACCATGAATGGACTATACAGTACGCTGAGGCCAGCAAAACTTTGGAACAACTGCTGTTTACTTTGTATATCATATATTGGCCCAAGTGAGTTGTGCGCNAGTTGGAAGTAACCATGAATGGACTATACAGTACGCCGAGGCCAGCAAAACTTTGGAACAACTGCTGTTTACTTTGTATATCATATATTGGCCCAAGTGAGTTGTGCGCCCGCCGAAGAGGTCACGCAGCTATTTCAAAATAAATCGTAACGGAAACAACAAATACGCAGGTATCTGGAAAAGTCAAGTCATCACTTACACCAAGGCTCTTTAATGCTGACTTACGCTGGCTTTGCGGTTGATTGCAGAACCTTTGATGGGTGAAGCTTCAGTCCCATACGACCCGATACATGCATTTTACGAAACAAGTATATGGAAATGTTCTAATGTTGTGAAATATATTATGTATTTAATTTAAAAAAAGAAATTTTAAAAAACTAAATCATTGAATAAAAACCAATTAAAACTTAAAATACACTGTTTAATTTACACTTAATTAAGATTAATGCTATCTTGTTGCAATATGTGTTAACTCTTAACACGCAGTTTTGCGATTTCAATAATTTTCCTTTTTGTAATAATTGCCTAAATGTACGTAAGAATACTTAAAATTAAAAAAAAAACATTGACCGCTAAGAAAATAAAAATTAATGTGGATTATTTATGACCCGCGAATATGGATTTTCTCACACACATTCACTGGCTAATTTCATTAAAATTTCTTTCAATCACAATTTTTGTCACAGCCGTAGAGAGTAGAGTATATTTTTAAGTAATTTCCAACTGCTTATCCCGGCTTATCCAGCAGAAGATAACATAGCAATTGGTGTATTTAAAAACTAATTTTACTGTTCAACAGATGTAACGTGATNGATAACATAGCAATTGGTGTATTTAAAAACTAATTTTACTGTTCAACAGATGTAACGTGATTGGTTCAGCTGCGGCGATGATACACGAACTCCAATGATGCCAAGTTGCAGTACCAATTCTCCGAAAATCCGGTACATTTCATTCTGACAGTCGTAGCGACTGCCGCCACGAAAATACGCACTTCGAAATAATTACGATACTCGCTGCCGTTATGGGCGTACAGAATCAATTCCTTTAAAGTTATTTAAAGTTTTTTTTAAGAATAAAATAATTAGGTAATAAAATGCGGGGCGTTACTTCCGTCTCGTATCATTTTCTGCGTACACTACAATGGTATAGGACATTCACGGTAACTTCACACTTTTCTGAAGTTCTGCTAAAGTTATACTTCTAGGATATTCCTCCGCCTCATGCAAACAGAGTCTAGAAAATTACACTAAAGGGACAGCGCACCGCATTCGTGCGCACTCAGTGCACAGTAATACAATTTTCCATAACAACTATTTCTTACTAGGCATTACCAACACACTNGCATTCGTGCGCACTCAGTGCACAGTAATACAATTTTCCATAACAACTATTTCTTACTAGGCATTACCAACACACGTATTTTCCCCCTGTTTTCATTCATATTAATTATAAATCAAATATTATAATTTACAGATAAAATATAAATAAAAGTTCAATTTAACCAAAAATAGGATACTGCTATGTTAACACAAGTATAAAAAGCTTGTGATACACGACGTATATAGGAAACACATTACACATGGGATGATTTTGCAAAGGTTTGATCCAAAAAGTGTGAAGANGTGATACACGACGTATATAGGAAACACATTACACATGGGATGATTTTGCAAAGGTTTGATCCAAAAAGTGTGAAGAAACCGCGAATAGACCGTAGTCAGTAGTTGTCTTGCAGAGCTTAATTGTGTTTGTCTTCTCATTTTCAAATATTCTAATACACTTTTGGTTAGGCCCATGCGATGAGACTAAAGCATTTTCGCAGTAATTAGTGGCGCAAAACAAAAGAACCATACTGACACCTGCCAAAGCTGAGGTTTGGACGTAGGTGTTGTAATCTGTTCTGTGGCGTGAGGCGCCAACACTTAATACTAGTCCTCAGTGATCGGGCGTAGGAATGCTTCGACACTGTTGTTTAATGGTCCAATTCACTAATGAATGAATACAGGATAATTCAAATTTCACAAATCGAGGTTTTATTGTTGCATGAACATGTGAATTGATACATGAACCCTTGAGACAACTCCCTCCCTTTTCTACGTATGCTCCGTACAATTCGCGTCGTAAAAGGGGGGGGGGGGGATCTTCGTCGCACTTGTTGGATGATTCTAAAAGATCCTTCACACTGCGGGATAACTACTAAAGGTCCTTCACACTCGCTGGATGACTGTACTTATCTGGCTTGCTGTGCTGGTAGTTGTTCTTGCAGATGAGGTCCGGTGAGCTGGAACTGCTCTCGTCCTGTCACGGGCGCCTCGGTGACTCGTCTCGACGTCCCTCCTTCTCGGGTCGACGCAGGACTCTGCGTCTGATGGCGGCTGGCTGCCGTTCTCGTCTCCTGCGGAATCACTCCTCCCTCCCGGAATCTCGTCGGCCGACTGCCATGTTTCCTCGGACTCCTCCGGTTTTGTAGGCCCTCATTGCCATATTAAACTGCCCCGGTTTCTCCAGGTAGCCGCGGACCGCCCCCCTGGGTAATCAACCGCGGGCGTGTACTCCAGCTCCATACTTGGGTCCAGCGTCTGCTGTTTTGTTCTGGTTTACCAGTTTCAGCACTCCGTTCTGTCCGTGCGGAAATAATTGAAAGGGGCCTCTCGTTGCGTTCGTCCAAACGCTCTCTCGGTTTTTATTGTGGTCGAAAGCCTGGGACAAAGCACAGCCTGGCGAGGTCATAAATACGTCTCGCCGTTCCTGCCTGCTCGCGGAGTCTGGCGTCTGCCCTTCTATTCTAGCTGGAGGTTTGTTGTTTGTTCGACATTGTGGGAATACTTCGGGATCTCCCCCTGGCCGCTGCCTTCGTGTTCTTCCCGCTGTCACCTGATTCCACACCGTGACGCTATTCTCCCGCATGTCCGCCTTCCCATGCAAATGGTCGTCTTGTAGGGCCGATCTGGCGCCGTTCCCTTCGTCACGGCTGCCAGGCCCTAAATCCTGATTGATGTCGTTCGCCTGCGAGCTTCGTTAGAGCGTGGTACGGACGAATAAAATATAGGGACGCCGCAGGCGTCAATACAGAATAAACATTAATTTCATGTTAGGCTCAAAGGTTAATGATTTCACTTTATCAAATCTTATGTTTTGTTCTTCCGCAAAATACAGACTACGTTACCAAATACTCATCAATATGAAACCACGGACAATCGNAATCTTATGTTTTGTTCTTCCGCAAAATACAGACTACGTTACCAAATACTCATCAATATGAAACCACGGACAATCTCAGCTCGTTTGGAAGTAGTAGACCCAATCACAAATCTCTTAGGAACATTTGACCTCCTTAATGGCGTGATTAGCGTTTTCGACTTTTTTTCCACGAGGGCAGAGCCCACACACTGTCTTGGACTTGGAATGAACTTTCTGCTAATGCTCCAGACGTTTTGGTGACAAGCAACTACAACGCTTGTTTGTCACTAATACACAGCGTAATCTAGTTCCTATCGAAATTTTAACAAAATGAGTTTATTTTCAAAAAGCATAAACGTAGGACACGAAATGTTAACNAATCTAGTTCCTATCGAAATTTTAACAAAATGAGTTTATTTTCAAAAAGCATAAACGTAGGACACGAAATGTTAACAGAGAAAACGCCCTTGAGCAAGAATAATGAAATCTGTTTGTTCGATGCTCCCCCATTTGTCGACTCTGCTATACAACAAACTTCTCACAGTGATAAAAGTAATTTCGATAAATATTCCGTGATCAAGGTACAAGCTCATTCTAAATGTACAATTATTGAATATTTCAAAGAAGACTGAAGATTTAGAGATTGTGTTTAGACTACATCTACCATCAGGTATTGGGTATTACATGGAAGTAATATACGTACCAAATAACTTCATATATACATATATAATATGAGCATGTATTAAATGTTGTGTATTGAGTTTTGCGTTGTTTTATGATAGATTTTGTAGCGCTTTTAGAGCACGCATCATTGTGCTCTATGTAAAATTTACAAACGTAATTTCCTGCCAGTTATTTTTTTTAGCACGTTTCCTTTCCGTAACTTTCTATTTAAAACCTTCTGCAAGTTTTAAGTTGTAGTTAAATACAAAGAACGAAAACTTCCANTCCTTTCCGTAACTTTCTATTTAAAACCTTCTGCAAGTTTTAAGTTGTAGTTAAATACAAAGAACGAAAACTTCCGAATTTGTTTATCTAAAGTAAAATTAATACATTTTCAAGAATCCTAAGCATTCTTGAAAATGCCATGGGAAGAGAAATGAAGATTAAAAATATTCAATTACTATGTTATTTATGATACTAGCTTAAATATACTGTATTTCTCTTACACATCGTACATTCCAGCATCAACCAAAATACTGTGTTATAAAAATTAATACATATATATATATATACACTTTGAAACGGAAAAAAATTAATAAATTTTGCAGTGGCCTAAAGTAATAAACTTTGTTATAAGTTCTTTCTGGAACGCACGATTCTGATAAAAAAAAAAAGATTCAGCCTATACGTGCACGGAAAATTTGACGTGACGTAACACATACTGGTCGATATTTCCTTGAATCGGACGACACAGAGAAAGCACCGCGTCAAAAGGGGCAAAGTGGCGCAATGGTATTTCCCAATGCGACAGCCACGGGGGAGGCAGGCATTTCGTCGCTCAAACGCGGGCGAGACAAAGACGTCATCGTGCGAGGCAGCCAGCTAGCGGCGTCGAATGGGCCGGGGCGTTTATTGGAAAAACAAACCTGTCCCAGAGCAAGCACATTGCCGCCCGCGCGCGGACCCACAAATACTCGTACGTTTACAGTAGCCTCTGTTGTGGGACCGGTGATTGAATAGGCAGAGATGGCCACCCTCCAAACCTCGTACGCGTTCGGCCATGCGCGCTGTCCGATAAAAACACGCATCTTTTGTGTAGCCGTAGGCAACTGAGAACAGGCATGCTCGCGGATAGGTGGAAAGAGAAAAAAGCAGCATTAACTTGATAGAATATATATGTTTTTTTTTACTGTTGTTTCCGGGGTATAGAGAAGAGAGGATAACAAATTTCAATAAACTCGCTTCCGTGCTAAACANACAGCATTAACTTGATAGAATATATGTGTTTTTTTTTTTACTGTTGTTTCCGGGGTATAGAGAAGAGAGGATAACAAATTTCAATAAACTCGCTTCCGTGCTAAACACTGTTTTTCGAAAGACTAATTTGTTTTTGTTTCGGGACACTTTTTTCTCATCATCCCTTCTGACCTCCCTCACTCTAGCCTTCACCCTCATTCCCACCCCCGTTCCCCCCAAACTTTTACCCCTGCTCTGGCTGAGCTGTGTTTGTGTTTCAAGAGTATCTTGCTTCCGCTGCGCACACAAAAACAACTCCTGCAAACATTGCCAGCAAAAAAAAAATACCGCACAACACACCTTTCTGGGGAAAAAATCCAGGGAGGCACAGGCCTTTTAGCGATAAACTAGCGAACTCTATACACACTCGCGGCAACCTACGCGTGATTATATTTTTCTTCCGTGTTTTTTCCCCACCGTGAAAAAAAAGTTTCCATTTGACGCAGCCGCGCGAAAATTTTCGAATGTGCTCCAGGGTAGCTTCCTCGTTTGGTCGGGATTGTATTGGATGGTGGAGCGTCTGCCCCACGGGCTGGTTTGCAATGGGCCTGCAGCTGCTGGCTGATTTCCCAGATTTCAACATGTCAGCTCTTCCAGAGAAGGAAGCCAGCGCAGTGTTGCATGCAGTTACTTCACAGGAGAATGTGGAGTGAAATGGAAGGAAGAGATTTGGCGGCTCTATACACCGGGGTCTGTAGAGCCGATCAGGGCGAAGCGAGGTGTTGAGCGACACCGGAGTGTAACGTTGGGGTAAAAGGGGAAACCCCTGAGAAATCCCGCCGAGAAGCGGCATCGTCCGGCACGATTCTCAAGTACGAAAATCCGGGAGCGACCCCGCCGGTAATCGAACCAATGTTCGCATTGGTGNGTGGGAGGCGAGTGCTCTATCCGCTGTGCCATCGCGGACCTGCCACAACGTAATACAAAGGTGATTCCGCATCCCCCTCCCAGAATTAAATCTATAAGCAAACAAAATTTTTTTAAGCGTAAGCCCCTGTGCCACGACACAATTTCTCGCAAAAGCTTCTACGAGACCTACTATTCGATTATGCATGCGAGTAGATATGGAGGTTCCTATGGGATAACCTGTCGCACTATACTTGCTGCTACAGAAGTAAACGCGAGGGAATTTATTTTCATTTCACTTCTTCAACTGTAAACATTTGGCGGTTTTTTATTTAAAATTTATTTTTGTTTAGCTGTCTTATTGCTGGTTATCAAAACAAAAAATAAATATAATTACAAGTATCGTCAATAACACACACTACCACCCTCTCTTGGATTGGCTACAATTTCAATCTCGAAGGAAATCTTCCGCCGAAAATTGCCCACGACCAATTACGAAAATGTCCATGAAAGCGGCCAACAGTCGGCTATATTTTCAATCCATACCAGCGTCCATGTAACCCCGCATGGAACCTTTCAAGGAAATTTCTGTCGAGACACATGGGCTTTACTTAACACTTTTATGTTTGTGCACGTTTACACATACTCACGACAAGCTTGAAGAGAGACGCCTGTATCAATCACTGCAAAAAAAGCACTTCTGTTCAACTCTTTTTTTTCTGTACCACTTTCCACCGACCTGTTGATCAACAAACGTCCGCAAAAGTTTACTGTTCTGCGCAAAAATTAATATTTAGCTCTTTGTCAACCAACAGTGTTTGTCCTACCAACGTTTCCTTTTAAGTGCAATACAATACATAATCCATCTTGATAGATTGAGTAGCTGAACAAATATTACTTTTATGTACAGTATATTAAATTAATATCTGACGTACTGTAGGGGAAGACACAATAACTATCACAGAAACTACGGAACTATATACATATGTATATCCGTGTGCATTTTACTTGCTACGGCAGGTAAATGTTCGTACAGCTGTTGCACCAGCTACGTACTTGGTTTTTTAAATTATTTTCCGAATTTCCATGATAATTTTGAGTTATCACACTAACAATATTTGTTCATAAAATTACATTCTTTATTTCCTCGTTCGTGTAGTTGTCTTCATTTCTTCGGAAGGAACGTGTCTTTCATGCTACATTTCGAGTCACAAAATTCAAATTCGTTACTGCTGTGCCAGTAAAAATTAATTTACCACCAAAAATCTCTACTCGAACGTTGAATGAAATTCTAAACACTTTTTGTGTTTGTGCAAAAATAAAAGGTGTTACTTATAAACTTATGTTATATTAAATTCCTCTTGAAAAACACCGCGTTTGTGCCCCTGATCGTCAGTCTTCTGCGTTTTTGAAAACACATTAGCTTGGAGTGATCCAGACTTTTCAAATTCATTGTCGCTCTCGACCGGCGATTTTCTTTCTGGTGACGTCACAAGAATGTTTAAAGCACAATCCACTAAAGAAGCGTGTAATATTTTACTGCGGAAGATATTCAAATGGATTTGTATATCAGGTCGATACCAAAGTTTCTCCAATTACGGTAATAAAAAAAAAAGAAGTGTGAAATGAACGCGGAGTCAAATAACAATAACAAAAAAAAAATATTTTTTTTCTTTTAAGGAACAAGGTAAATCGTATTTTGTTATTGGGGTGAGCATCACTGAGATGGTTCGTATTCTGAATCTTACCATGGTTTGCCTAGGGAGGTCGCTCAAATTATAATGAAGAGTAAGTAACATACGGAATCTAGCAGAGAAGGAAAAAATATATTACTGGCGGTTTTAATAAGATAATGATTTAGTTATTTAGGTTANTTCTTTTTTTTTTCTTTTAAGGAACAAGGTAAATCGTATTTTGTTATTGGGGTGAGCATCACTGAGATGGTTCGTATTCTGAATCTTACCATGGTTTGCCTAGGGAGGTCGCTCAAATTATAATGAAGAGTAAGTAACATACGAAATCTAGCAGACAAGGAAAAAATATATTACTGGCGGTTTTAATAAGATAATGATTTAGTTATTTAGGTTACGTTTCGTGAGCAAAACCTTAAATAAGAAACTAGATTCGCTTGGAAATAGAGCAAATAAACAAACAGTAAAAATAGAGGAAGAAAAGTATTTCCATTGAATATAATCCATTTGTCCCTTCTCGAATATAAGTTCGCATGAACTGAAGCATCACGAAACAACATACGCTTCTCATCAGAAATTTCGTGTATTTCGCTCGTTTAGTCCGCATACATTGTCGAATTTTTAGGACGTTGGGGTAACAGCAATAATTTCAAAATAATTCCTCAAGCTTAATAGAATAGACTCGTTTCTCCAATTCATTTTTTCGTATTAAAACCAAGTGGCTGAAAGACCAAATCGGTACATCAAATTTTTCGTGATTATGTGCTGACAAACCCTTAATCATCGCACAAATATTTTTCTCACCAACTTAAAATTATTTATATCCACAGCTTCAGCTTATTATTGCCATTTTACTTTTGTGCCTTAGGATTAGATATAGAAATATTAAGAAAATAAATAATGGCATATTTTCTTCCAGAACCAGCGCAGCAGCCGACTCTAGAGAATTTGTTGAGCATAAAAAATTATACTGTGAGAAATCAGTTTGTACAATACGGCATGCTCCATAACATTACGGAACTCACTTTCGCAGTTGTCTGTAGCGCGTGTGCAGTTCCCTTAACACGGTTCACCGCTTGTAACGGAGCTGGCGTTGTTATTGTCAGACGGCTATTCGCTACACTTCCTGGTTTCGTTAGCTGCGCTACGCTGGCTGGTTTCACTGTCAATTATCAGGCTCCCACATGTGAGGCTATCTTCACTAGCCAATTTATAGTCTCGTTCATATTATCTAAAATACTTCCTCTGCTCTATCAAGAACCTGACTGCCACAATACATTTATGACAGTACCAAGAACTTATATCTGAATACCTTGTCACATACCATCTGTAAAGTATAGCTTAAGTTTGGCTAGCTTGGTACGGCTAGGGAAGGAACCATGCCAGAAATAAACACGTGTATTAGGGTGTTGTATTGATAAATAACAAAATAAACAAACGAGAACTTACCATAAATGCTGCAGACAACGCAAATATTAATAACTCTCTTCGTATCCTACGCTAGCTCTTTACCTGGCATCACTCAGTTGAGAAAGAATAAAAAGTAAATACTTTTCAAGAATTTAAAAAAACATATTATTAACAGTATCAAACATAATAAGGGATCAGGATAAAATGCCATAAATTTATAAGGACATTATCACTTCTTGTGTGCGAAATGTAAATTTAAATTATATCGTTAGTTGTTACGAATATAAAAATGTTTTAAAGTTTTTTGCATTAAATTAAATAAGTCGCCAAGTTGACTGACAAAGTTTTGCATGGGCTATTGCAAAATAATGTAGATGAGTTAGGGGAATAAGGATTGATTGTATCAACAGCTCCATGCGTCGCACACAAAGGGGTTAAAGCTCGTATTTCTAAATAACACGCCAATGCTCTCTGCTCTGCGTATATTAGCAAAATTTTTTGACAAGTGATGTTATGTTCATTAATGTTTATTTTTCCACTAAGCCGTTGAATGACAAAATCACAATTATGCTACGTTTGATTCCTTTAAGAGTAAATTTTTTTACAAGCGGAAGCGAATTTTTTAATCTGATTTTATAGACCACTAAGTAGCGCTATGCCTACAGGTTATTCACGATAAAGTGTTCTGTCTTATAGAATTTAAAACTTTATATGTCTTATCAAAATATTGTTTTTAGAAATTTATATATATACATACACGGATATTTACATACTTGTCAAAGTTCAAATTTGAGTAATTTTGCGACACAAATAAAACAAAGTTTTAAATGTAACGACACAAAATAAATTTACAAGGACTGTTTCAATAAATTTTATTCATGATGTGGAAATGTGCTTTAAGAAAAATTTAGATACCAGTAAATATCAAAAGTTTAGCGCAAATTTTAAGAACGTCTTATCTTTATTTTCGTGATAACGAAGATTTTTCGAAATTTCTGTCTGGCTTTCTATTTTTCAAATCAGTAATTTAATTCCTGCACACGAATTATTTTTTAATACTGCTATCAAAGTACTTAAAAATTCACTAAGATTTTGTTGGATTGGCATCAGTTAAAAAATCTCTTAGGTTATAGGTGGCCAAAATACAATAAGGTCTGCCATAAAATTCTTACCTTGTACCTCTTAATACCAATTTATAGGCCGTGGATTCAAATATGCGAAAGAACGTATTTGTCTTTTATTATTACTTTAGGAGGAAAAATAATTGACTATCTGGGTACACCAATAAGAAGTTCAAACATGTTAACAAAATAATCTACATTGCACTGCACATGCGTTATAAAACAGTACAGAAAAATCATCGTTAATTTTGACCTTACTTTAGTTAGGAGAATCTTACAACAACGATTTTAATTGGGGTGATATTTTGGAAAATCATTAACGTCCACTCGCAGCTGAAAAAGTTGTGAGTCTAGAAGGAGAAAAAACCGTTCCTGAAGCCTGGTATAGTTTATAGACGCGGTTTCTACAGTTGCTTGCTTTGCCAGGAAATGCCGACCTCTCGTACGGAAAGTTCAGACGTGGATACGTGGGTGTGATGCCCAAATATGCAAGGAGTCTTCGAACTTATACAAACAGAAATTTATATTCAAGGATCTACATTTCGCAGAATACCTACATTTTCAACTGTGCAAGTTTCTGCGAGTAACGGTGAAAGGAGATTTTCTTCACAGTGACGTTCNCAAATTTTTCGTGATTATGTGCTGACAAACCCTTAATCATCGCACAAATATTTTTCTCACCAACTTAAAATTATTATATCCACAGCTTCAGCTTATTATTGCTATTTTACTTTTGTGCCTTAGGATTAGGTNTCACCAACTTAAAATTATTATATCCACAGCTTCAGCTTATTATTGCTATTTTACTTTTGTGCCTTAGGATTAGGTATAGAAATATTAAGAAAATAAATAATGGCATATTTTCTTCCAGAACCAGCGCAGCAGCCGACTCTAGAGAATTTGTTGAGTATAACAAAATATACTGTATATAGCGAGAAATCAGTTTGTACAATACGGCATGCTCCATAACATTACGGAACTCACTTTTGCAGTTGTCTGTAGCGCGTGTGCAGTTCCCTTAACACGGTTCACCGCTTGTAACGGAGCTGGCGTTGTTATTGTCTGACGGCTATTCGCTACATTTCCTGGTTTCGTTAGATGCGCTACGCTGGCTGGTTTCACTGTCAATTATCAGGCTCCCACATGTGAGGCTATCTTCACTAGCCAATTTATAGTCTCGTTCATATTATCTAAAATACTTCCTCTGCTCTATCAAGAACCTGACTGCCACAATACATTTATGACAGTACCAAGAACTTATATCTGAATACCTTGTCACATACCATCTGTAAAGTATAGCTTAAGTTTGGCTAGCTTGGTACGGCTAGGGAAGGAACCATGCCAGAAATAAACACGTGTATTAGGGTGTTGTATTGATAAATAACAAAATAAACAAACGAGAACTTACCATAAATGCTGCAGACAACGCAAATATTAATAAATCTCTTCGTATCCTACGCTAGCTCTTTACCTGGCATCACTCAGTTGAGAAAGAATAAAAAGTAAATACTTTTCAAGAATTAAAAAAAACATATTATTAACAGTATTAAACATAGTAAGGGATCAGGATAAAATGCCATAAATTTATAAGGACATTATCACTTCTTGTGTGCGAAATGTAAATTTAAATTATATCGTTAGTTGTTACGAATATAAAAATGTTTTAAAGTTTTTTGCATTAAATTAAATAAGTCGCCAAGTTGACTGACAAAGTTTTGCATGGGCTATTGCAAAATAATGTAGATGAGTTAGGGGAATAAGGATTGATTGTATCAACAGCTCCATGCGTCGCACACAAAGGGGTTAAAGCTCGTATTTCTAAATAACACGCAAATGCTCTCTGCTCTGCGTATATTAGCAAAATTTTTTGACAAGTGATGTTATGTTCATTAATGTTTATTTTTCCACTAAGCCGTTGAATGACAAAATCACAATTATGCTACGTTTGATTCCTTTAAGAGTAAATTTTTTTACAAGCGGAAGCGAATTTTTTAATCTGATTTTATAGACCACTAAGTAGCGCTATGCCTACAGGTTATTCACGATAAAGTGTTCTGTCTTATAGAATTTAAAACTTTATATGTCTTATCAAAATATTGTTTTTAGAAATTTATATATATACATACACGGATATTTACATACTTGTCAAAGTTCAAATTTGAGTAATTTTGCGACACAAATAAAACAAAGTTTTAAATGTAACGACACAAAATAAATTTACAAGGACTGTTTCAATAAATTTTATTCATGATGTGGAAATGTGCTTTAAGAAAAATTTAGATACCAGTAAATATAAAAAGTTTAGCGCAAATTTTAAGAACGTCTTATCTTTATTTTCGTGATAACGAAGATTTTTCGAAATTTCTGCCTGGCTTTCTATTTTTCAAATCAGTAATTTAATTCCTGCACACGAATGATTTTTTAATACTGTTATCAAAGTACTTAAAAATTCACTAAGATTTTGCTGGATTGGCATCAGTTAAAAAATCTCTTAGGTTATAGGTGGCCAAAATACAATAAGGTCTGCCATAAAATTCTTACCTTGTACCTCTTAATACCAATTTATAGGCCGTGGATTCAAATATGCGAAAGAACGTATTTGTCTTTTATTATTACTTTAGGAGGAAAAATAATTGACTATCTGGGTACACCAATAAGAAGTTCAAACATGTTAACAAAATAATCTACATTGCACTGCACATGCGTTATAAAACAGTACAGAAAAATCATCGTTAATTTTGACCTTACTTTAGTTAGGAGAATCTTACAACAACGATTTTAATTGGGGAGATATTTTGGAAAATCATTAACGTCCACTCGCAGCTGAAAAAGTTGTGAGTCTAGAAGGAGAAAAAACCGTTTCTGAAGCCTGGTATAGTTTATAGACGCGGTTTCTACAGTTGCTTGCTTTGCCAGGAAATGCCGACGTCTCGTACGGAAAGTTCAGACGTGGATACGTGGGTGTGATGCCCAAATATGCAAGGAGTCTTCGAACTTATACAAACAGAAATTTATATTCAAAGATCTACATTTTGCAGAATACCTACATTTTCAACTGTGCAAGTTTCTGCGAGTAACGGTGAAAGGAGATTTTCTTCACAGTGACGTTCATAGATGCAAGGAGCAAGATGAGACAAAATCATTAGAAGGGATTAGTGATTTCCAGCTTTCACACAGAACGTCCTTTCAGCTCTGGCGGGGTAATTAAAGTTTCTAAAGGAAAAAAGTATAAGATGACTTATTTTTTATTTTATAACTTAGAAGCATTCGTAACTAAATAGTTTATCTGGATGAACTTCGCGACATTTATCGTTTAAACTTAAAATGCTCGCTTCGTAAGAAACTGTGGAAGTTGCGNTTTATCTGGATGAACTTCGCGACATTTATCGTTTAAACTTAAAATGCTCGCTTCGTAAGAAACTGTGGAAGTTGCGAAATTGTACAGTCCTCATATTCGCGGCGACTTGAATAATAAGGCGCGAAACATTTTCAGCTCGTTGAATGAAGAGTTTTCCACGATTTTACAAAGTACGCAAAAAAAAAACTAAATCCACTAATCCGAGCAGATTTATCTCAAACTCGGGCGGTCTACGAGAAGATGTCAATGCTCTCGCGAGTCCTAAACTTTTCGCATTCTCTCCGCTGAACAGCAGAAACATTATCGCAGTCCTGCTCTCGGTGTATGGGATACCAGGCAGAAATTCCAGTTTATATTCTTCGGAATTTCTTCTCTGCGGGTAAGGGGGGAGGGGGGTAGAAAAAAAAGTGTTTTCTTGCGGGGGACGGGCAACGAACTTCCCGACGACAGCTCGGCAACAAACTTCTCTCCCTGCTCGCAATCCGTTTATTGTCTGCCTTCCGGAGACAGGAAGTTTTTCCAACCCAGCATCCCTGGTCCAGTCTATCTCAAAACTCGTGCGAAGGTCTTCCCGATGAATTCCTCCTCCCCATCCCCCTTGCCTACCTTCTCATACCGACCACCCTCACCACGGGCATCCATTGCATTGATCGGCGACCGGTCAGAATTTTACCGTAAACACAATTTATTTGAGAGGACTCCCCCCCCCTTTCTAGGGGTGTAGCGTCCTGTTTTGATTTATTCATGTGATTTATGTGGCGGGCACGTCGGGACGAAGGGCTTAATTGATGGGGGACACACCGCGCGGCACTAGAGGGGGTAGGCATGGGCTTTCCCATGGGGTGGAGTAGGGGTCGCGGTAATTTTCGCCTGCGATTACTTTCCTCTACTGTACAGAAGTCTCCCTGTGCTGGGACGAGGCGTCTGTCAGCTGCTGCCCGGGCGCCATCGCAAGCAAAAATTATATTTCAATGCATCAGTGAAACACGGGCACAACGTTTCATGAAATAAAATCAGAAACTGTCAATTACAATAGTTAACGGGCCATATTTCAGGTTATTACAAGCTTACAGCAATTTGTGATCAAATTTTACTATCAACCATTTCGGATCTACTTTAATTTACGGTTTCAAAAGTTACAAAAAAAAATAGTTATGATCCGTGTTTTATTAGAGTCGACACAACGGTTGTTTCTTTGTCATGACCAGTGGGCTGTAGCATTTGTGTTTGGCTATAGTAATATGAACCAATCATCACCTAGACTATTGTAACGGCTTACTCCTGCACATGTTGGAGTAATTTGTTGGTAGCATCGGAAGACAGTGGTACACTTCAACTTCTAAAAGTCCAGATTATTGTTTTGTCCGTGATAGTGAGGCAAACTGGGAGCCGGCCAAGGTCGGGCTGCACCCCTCGCTGGGGGTGTAGCATGTTATACGAAAATTGTAAATAAATTGGACCAACAAAGTTTTTGGCTTGCTTTTGGGAAGTACGTTGTTATTTCTAATGAGTGGCAATAAATATGTGGGATGAGGATATAGCTTATTCATTTTGTTTCCGCATAATTTATTTGAAGAAAGATGACAATAGAGAAATAACACCAGTGACAATGGTTTTATTCCAGTCTCTGTCTCAGCCTTAATGTACAAACGTTTGCGTCAACAGAAAACTTACTAGTTATGGTACGTTTATATTTGGTCAGATCCGTCGAGATGCGCCACATATGTCCTGAGAATACTTTATTTTTTAGCCGTGGTAAAATGAAAATTTATTTGGTGCAGCAATTCTAGATAAATATACGATCACGAAATTATATTAACTGTCGTTAAAACCTGCCAAAAAGTAATAACCAAAATATTACACTGGTAACACAGTTTATGAATTAGCCAATCGCAGGGAGATGATTAACCATTGAGCCTGGCTGTATACAGTACCAGTCACAAATAACGTTACACAATTGTGTACAGTTCGCCTGAATGGGTAGAACTCAACATACAGCTGTACTTGCTTGTTTCCACCAACTTGCAAGGTCTCCAAGGATAAAAAAAAAAATAGATTATTTAATACAAATATTTTTTTAATTTATGAAAAAATCTTTATATGTGCTGATGTTCTTTAATTATTAATACGTATTTCCGTTTACTAATGGGANAAATCCTTCTCGTACCGACCACCCTCACCACGGGCCTCCATTGCATTGATCGGCGACCGGTCAGAATTTTACCGTAAACACAATTTATTTGAGAGGACTCCCCCCCCCTTTCTAGGGGTGTAGCGTCCTGTTTTGATTTATTCATGTGATTTATGTGTCGGGCACGTCGGGACGAAGGGCTTAATTGATGGGGGACACACCACCCGGCACTAGAGGGGGTAGGCGTGGGTTTTCCCATGGGGTGGAGTAGGGGTCGCGGTAATTTTCGCCTGCGATTACTTTCCTCTACTGTACAGAAGTCTCCCTGTGCTGGGACGAGGCGTCTGTCAGCTGCTGCCCGGGCGCCATCGCAAGCAAAAATTATATTTCAATGCATCAGTGAAACACGGGCACAACGTTTCATGAAATAAAATCAGAAACTGTCAATTACAATAGTTAACGGGCCATATTTCAGGTTATTACAAGCTTACAGCAATTTGTGATCAAATTTTACTATCAACCATTTCGGATCTACTTTAATTTACGGTTTCAAAAGTTACAAAAAAAAATAGTTATGATCCGTGTTTTATTAGAGTCGACACAACGGTTGTTTCTTTGTCATGACCAGTGGGCTGTAGCATTTGTGTTTGGCTATAGTAATATGAACCAATCATCACCTAGACTATTGTAACGGCTTACTCCTGCACATGTTGGAGTAATTTGTTGGTAGCATCGGAAGACAGTGGTACACTTCAACTTCTAAAAGTCCAGATTATTGTTTTGTCCGTGATAGTGAGGCAAACTGGGAGCCGGCCAAGGTCGGGCTGCACCCCTCGCTGGGGGTGTAGCATGTTATACGAAAATTGTAAATAAATTGGACCAACAAAGTTTTTGGCTTGCTTTTGGGAAGTACGTTGTTATTTCTAATGAGTGGCAATAAATATGTGGGATGAGGATATAGCTTATTCATTTTGTTTCCGCATAATTTATTTGAAGAAAGATGACAATAGAGAAATAACACCAGTGACAATGGTTTTATTCCAGTCTCTGTCTCAGCCTTAATGTACAAACGTTTGCGTCAACAGAAAACTTACTAGTTATGGTACGTTTATATTTGGTCAGATCCGTCGAGATGCGCCACATATGTCCTGAGAATACTTTATTTTTTAGCCGTGGTAAAATGAAGATTTATTTGGTGCAGCAATTCTAGATAAATATACGATCACGAAATTATATTAACTGTCGTTAAAACCTGCCAAAAAGTAATAACCAAAATATTACACTGGTAACACAGTTTATGAATTAGCCAATCGCAGGGAGATGATTAACCATTGAGCCTGGCTGTATACAGTACC
>NQII01000304.1:911624-939193 GCA_002778355.1 Clitarchus hookeri
TAGGGGTGTAGCGTCCTGTTTTGATTTATTCATGTGATTTATGTGGCGGGCACGTCGGGACGAAGGGCTTAATTGATGGGGGACACACCGCGCGGCACTAGAGGGGGTAGGCATGGGCTTTCCCATGGGGTGGAGTAGGGGTCGCGGTAATTTTCGCCTGCGATTACTTTCCTCTACTGTACAGAAGTCTCCCTGTGCTGGGACGAGGCGTCTGTCAGCTGCTGCCCGGGCGCCATCGCAAGCAAAAATTATATTTCAATGCATCAGTGAAACACAGGCACAACGTTTCATGAAATAAAATCAGAAACTGTCAATTACAATAGTTAACGGGCCATATTTCAGGTTATTACAAGCTTACATCAATTTGTGATCAAATTTTACTATCAACCATTTCGGATCTACTTTAATTTACGGTTTCAAAAGTTACAAAAAAAAAATAGTTATGATCCGTGTTTTATTAGAGTCGACACAACGGTTGTTTCTTTGTCATGACCAGTGGGCTGTAGCATTTGTGTTTGGCTATAGTAATATGAACCAATCATCACCTAGAATATTGTAACGGCTTACTCCTGCACATGTTGGAGTAATTTGTTGGTAGCATCGGAAGAGAGTGGTACACTTCAACTTCTAAAAGTCCAGATTATTGTTTTGTCCGTGATAGTGAGGCAAACTGGGAGCCGGCCAAGGTCGGGCTGCACCCCTCGCTGGGGGTGTAGCATGTTATACGAAAATTGTAAATAAATTGGACCAACAAAGTGTTTGGCTTGCTTTTGGGAAGTACGTTGTTATTTCTAATGAGTGGCAATAAATATGTGGGATGAGGATATAGCTTATTCATTTTGTTTCCGCATAATTTATTTGAAGAAAGATGACAATAGAGAAATAACACCAGTGACAATGGTTTTATTCCAGTCTCTGTCTCAGCCTTAATGTACAAACGTTTGCGTCAACAGAAAACTTACTAGTTATGGTTCGTTTATATTTGGTCAGATCCGTCGAGATGCGCCACATATGTCCTGAGAATACTTTATTTTTTAGCCGTGGTAAAATGAAAATTTATTTGGTGCAGCAATTCTAGATAAATATACGATCACGAAATTATATTAACTGTCGTTAAAACCTGCCAAAAAGTAATAACCAAAATATTACACTGGTAACACAGTTTATGAATTAGCCAATCGCAGGGAGATGATTAACCATTGCGCCTGGCTGTATACAGTACCGGTCACAAATAACGCTACACAATTGTGTACAGTTCGCCTGAATGGGTAGAACTCAACATACAGCTGTACTTGCTTGTTTCCACCAACTTGCAAGGTCTCCAAGTAAGGATAAAAAAAAAATAGATTATTTAATACAAATATACTTTTAATTTATGAAAAAATCTTTATATGTGCTGATGTACTTTAATTATTAATACGTATTTCCGTTTACTAATGGGAAATAAATAACTTTTTTAAAATAATAGTGCATGGCGTAACTAACACGTTTATTGAGACATTTTGAAAGCTACGTCATGTGTAAAAATAATCACTTCCATGGATCAAACGTCGATGAAGTGACACTGTTAAAGCATTAGAAGCAAAAGTATATTACTGTTGCTACGATTATGACTCTAATGCAAGTAAAGTGAAAAATAAATGGGTTTCAGTTGCAGCTAATACAAACATTATAACTAACTCTGATGAGACGGTACTACCTGGCATTATTTTCGTAAATGGCTGTCAACTGTACGTATTCCAGTCAGGGCTCACATGTGAATGTGAGTATGATTCGTAACTGCCTACGGACCGGTGCATAGTGGGGCAGATCACCGCGAAAACCTGGCATTAATTAATATTTCCCGATATTCATTGATTTTAAACTACAATCCATTATTACATGAATAAATGGGTGAATGTAAGTAAAACACACATGAATAGCGTAATTACAAACATATTTATTGCTTTAAATAATTCTGCAATTAAGTGCAGTAGTTTAGACAGGAAGCGTTAATAAACAACAGCCTTTGGCAGAGAGGATAATCAATATGTGTGCCAATGTTTTTCATATAATACATATTTTAGCAAAGTTATAATGTACAAAATAGACAAAAAATATGTTTTATTGTGTTGGAAATAATTTTAATCTTCCTTTACACGCGCTTTCTCAGCAGCACCACGAAATGTCCAGTTTTACAGCGGTAACTTGTAAGCAACGTGCAGAAGGCATNTCACCACGAAATGTCCAATTTTATAGCGGTAACATGTAAGCAACGTGCAGAAGGCATTCAAAGAATCTAACCCATCCTTGCTTTACGTGACATGTTGTCAATCATTTCAAAGTTATGAAAATATTTAGATGCAAGAAAGAACACATGCGTAGCATCTTTGGGTTGATTTACTGTCTGTCAGATAATACAAATCTTTCCATCCACCATGGCGAGAAGAAGACGATGCCGTACATTAACCACATTGCCGTTTGAACAGTATACAGACGGTTGTAAATCGCCAGTTTGTTACTGCATATGAGCATTTTTGGCGGAAATAAAATGGACAGATTCCCTTGCAAACTGAAATTTCACCGGACGAAAAAACCTGTTGGAAGAGAGCCGTGGGATTTGCCAAATCTTATAATGTCCTGATTCCGCATGGCTCATTAACTGAACTGGTACCAGTGTTGTTACAAAAACACTGCTATCACTAGTACACTCTTCGCTGTCAAGTGTTTGCTTGTACTGTACTAACTGTTTCCAGATGAACCATCAAATCCCTACTTACTAACCAACAAAACATACTCTAGCTCTTCAACACGTAACGATTGCAGCACATCTTTTAGACATGGCAGCAATCTCGTAACGGTATGGTCTAACAGCGCCTGCAGTTTTATTTCTGCTCTTGATTGTATGACGGTCATATAATCCGCACAAGTAAATCATGCCCTTTTCTACTCCTGAATCACTTTCAAAGACGGGAGTCGGGTTTTGTCTTTACATCTTATAATGTGACACTGGTGGCGAGTTAGTTTAACATCTACGATCATATCAAGACCTTCTTCTACCAACATCCTCTCTGTGTGCACTCTNACTGGTGGCGAGTTAGTTTAACATCTACGATCATATCAAGACCTTCTTCTACCAACATCCTCTCTGTGTGCACTCTCTCAGAACATTTATAAGCCTACCTATATCTCTCTCCACACACAGGTGTCGCCGATGTTATCCCTTTTGGAATCTTTGAAGATTCCAGATGCCCGGAAGCACGCATACTTACCTGCGTAGCATAGGTCAATTCCTCCAATGACCACATTTTTCTCACTTCTCACTTCTTCCGTTTTATTTCACTTTGTCCTCTCCGATGACTCAGGAAAGAGCTGCTTCGGGAGACCGCAACGAACGTTACCCCTCACGGAATCGTTAAATGTGAACGTGACAGAACCTTCTAGCCACACTTTGTTTTGGTGAAGAAACCTGCCAGCAATTCTATTAGCACAGTTCCACATTTTTTTTTAACTGCAAAGCGAACAATGAAAATACCTGGTTTAATCCTGGAAGTTCCTGTTCCGGGCAGCTTGTCCTCTTCACAATAATATTCTTGGGGGAAAAGTTGAAATAGAGGTGACAGAAGGTACCGCATAGATGCATTATCTCAAATAACTCTTGCCTGGGAAAGCTCCTTAAGCTTCCCTGGCCGGAACTTGCCAGGGACACAAAAAAACGCTGCGTAAATAGATGTGACATTTGAAAGATAAAGTCGAAAATCAATGAATAGGGCAAAAACGGCCATAGATTTATTATTGACTCATAAATTCAAATGATAAACGAAAATTACAGTGAAAAGAGAATGACGCAATAAATGTTAGAACACAACTAAAATCTTCCGTGAAATCTGCTTTCATCCTTTGCAATGCAATTTCATGGAAAGGCTTGTGTTATCCCATTTTCATGATATTTGAAATGAAATAAAACATGTGGTTTTTTGCTTACTAGTAGAACTATCTTCCATGTTAGCTTCATTCGGAAATCCTGGNGAAATGAAATAAAACATGTGGTTTTTTGCTTACTAGTAGAACTATCTTCCATGTTAGCTTCATTCGGAAATCCTGGAAACTGTAGGAGCAGGACAGCCGTAAAGTCGTACGCACGTACAGACGCGTCTAGCACACGCCAGCCCTGTCTAATCGCGGTGACAGGTTGACACATGTTGCATCATATCCTCTCATCTTCGCTGCCAAACAAGGCTTCCCGGTAACTCACGTTTCATTTTTTGAATTTATGCCAGGTTTTGAGGTCGTCTGCCTCACTGTGCGGTGGCTTGGTTCCTTGTAAAGTCAAGTTATGGGACATTCCGCCCTGGGTCGTGTTTTTAAGCCACTCAACAGCTCTTCGATCGAACTGCAGTGGGCTCGTCTGCAAAATGTGTTCTTTGTAAACGTCGATTGAATTTCATTTGTCTGTGCACGTAACTAAATTACATGTCATCCTTTGCGCTGATACGACTTACGAATGGGACATTTTTTTTTGGATTCTGTGACGCAAGGCCTCGTAATTTTTACTAACATGCTGGAATATATTACCGGAAGATAACTTAACTAGCATTTTAACCTGTGGCCTCAATTCAGTTTTACGACAATCAGAGTCTTTTGCAGTATTAGTCATGTTACGTGTAATTTAAAACATAACCTCGCTTAGGGAACTTTGTAAGTTTGAGAATTGTGTTATCAATTGCCAACACTTTTAGTGAATCTTTTATTTGCATAACGTGGATCTCTCCTTCAATCCGAATGGAGTTATGCATCATCCGCAGAACTGGAGTTGCACAAAGAGTTATAAAATATCAACCACTATTGAAGAGGAAAACTTTAGTTCCTTGGAAATAAGTGTTAGTAAACTAAAATATGCAAACACGAAATAATTAATTACTAACGTCAGTACCCATCACACACGCTACTAGTCTGTTGGTGTTTGCTGCAACTTCCACTGTGATGTGCCTAGTGAAAAAATGGTACTTCTTGTTATCATGCAACTAAGGTAGCACGCTACCACAAGCCGCAAGGAGAGCGAATGATCGTACGACACCCATGGCAGCAGGCACAGCGGATGGCAAACCACAGGGATAACAATTGCGCGTGTTCGGTACTCCATCTAGGGGGAGTCCGCTTCTCCGATGATCAGAAGCTGTGCCAGTGGAGAACACAGAATACACAACCATATCCAGAGCATTATACATCACGTGGATAGTACGTTTTGCAACTCCGCTGCAGATAACCACCTGTCAGAGGAGGCAGTCCGAGTCTATACTTTGCAGGGAGTTCACCAACTTGACGGAGATGAATCGATCGCGTGCCACAGGCTTTCATCCTGCCACAAATGGAATGATGGAGGGAATGCACAGGCCGCTCAAGGCAGCCATACTTTGCCACGTGACAGAATGTTGGGCGGACGTTCTGCCTTCCCTACTCAGAGCAGCATGGTAGTAAGATATCCATTCCACTGCAGCTGACTTGGTTAATGGGCGACCACTATGTTTGCATGGAGAGATTCTGGTTGCCCACACGAGAGCTCAACATCTGAATGCCAGGGATATTTTAAAGGAAATCGTATGTGAATGACACTAGTGCGGCGAGCAGAAAGTATACGTTTGCAAGGAACTAGCAACAGTTGAAAAAGTTTTCATCCACTGCGATGGGCCTAAAGGGTGTCTACACCTTTCTTACGTACGCCCATTACCAGTTCTCAGACGGACACAGAAAACAGCAACTCTCCAAGTGCATTTTTGGCATATCACTGTTTCCGTAGAGTAGTGATTTACCACCTTTTCAAATGCATTGCTCCTCTGACAAACGTAATCTTTTCCGCGGCTACTCTACGAAATATCTAATAAAAACCATCATTTTTTGACATTTAACTTAACTGTTATAATAAGAACTTGGAAATAGTTTTTAAATAAGAATTAAATTGCTTAATTTGTTTTAATTTTTATTATTGAAGGCATTAACACAATTCACACAGAAATATACAGGCTGTTCAGAAATTAAATTCCCAAACTATGGGACGTAATTCCTTATGAAAAAAAAGTCGAAAATATATACGACCCCATATACCTAAACGGAATATTAAAGGAGATATAAGCCTATGAATATTGGGTTTTGAAAACGTATTTTTGCTGAATGCCTAGTACAACGCCTACAAAGTCCGCAGCAAAAAGGTGACTTATGCTTCCCATGCTGCAGACACACATGCGTAATGCTGTCCGTCCTCGGTCTGTGCACACTGTTCGGCTTGAGGAAGTGATACGTCAACACATCAATGACATGCCTTCCATTAGTACACACTCCATAGTGCGTCAAATGGGCGAGTCCCATTCAACCATGTGGGAAGTACAGTGGGTAAATCGCCACCGTCCCTACTGCTGGCAGAAAGTACAAGGCATTCAGCAAAAATACGTTTTCAAAACTTGATTTTCACAGGCTATATATTTTCGACTTAATTTTTCATAACAAATCACCTCCCGCAGTTTGGGCGTTTAGTTTCCGAACATTCTGTATAGGGCCTATATATTGGAAAGAAAAGATGTCTTAACTGCCAGCGTTAGTTTTTAACTTTTAATTTGAGCTCCATTGTGTATCACTCCATAAGGAACAAAATTGCGAAATTCATAGCTGAGTCNAGTTTTTAACTTTTAATTTGAGCTCCATTGTGTATCACTCCATAAGGAACAAAATTGCGAAATTCATAGCTGAGTCAAACGTAAAGTCACATGCCAACAGTTAGTACGGCATACCGGTTAAAAACGATTGTGGTAGACCGTCTGAAGCTGGAATATACTATTCGTGACTACCTGCCGGATGACTCCAACAAGGCATATCCTGCCACAAATCCGGGAACACCTCCACTTCCCCTGGTTCCAAACGACACACTCCCTTACTCTTCTGCCTCAACTACGAGATCCGATCGATACGTCAGCTTCCCCGGCCGTCTCTAGGGTGAATTTTCGTAATGTGGGNTTCTGCCTCAACTACGAGATCCGATCGATACGTCAGCTTCCCCGGCCGTCTCTAGGGTGAATTTTCGTAATGTGGGTCCATCACTGGAAGGGTAGGGACATAGTGGCACGTCAATACAGGTCACAAGTATGGCGCATGGAGGCAGGGAGTATCTTCACAGTGACTGGTAGGAAGGCTCCTCACGCCAGCAGTACCTATTAAGTTCCAGCTACACTGTTAAATACTCCCGTAAATTCACGAAAATGTAGAGTTAGTATACGGAAACGCGCTCCGTAATAAAAAAAATACAGGAATTATCTCAGTATGTACAAAATACGGGACCTCTCCGTATTGGTTTTGGAAACGAAAAATGCTGAGACTACGAGAAGCATTTTGCGCCGCTAGTGTCAGAAAGTTATCGTTTTTGCGGCAGCTGCTTTACTTGCGCCACTTAAACTTTGTTTCTTCAAACGTTGAAAAGTAGGACGATCCACTTGTACAGTGCATTCACGGTTTCTTCCAACTTTTCTGAAGCCTTGCTAGAGTTCTACTTCCGGGGTATTCCTCCACTTCATGCAAACAAGGCTTAACTAAGTCTACAAAATTACACCAGAGCGACAACGCACCGCATTCGTGCGCACTCACTTTAATGACATTTTGCATAAGAACTATTTCTTACTATGAATTACCAACACGCCTATTTTCTCTCTGTTTCTTTTCATATTAAATATAAATCAATACTTGTGATTAGTAAATAAAATATAAATAAAAGTTTACCTTAACCAAAAATTAAGTATTTGTATGTTAACAAAAGTATAAAAAGCTAGTGATACGTGACATATTTAGGAAACACGTCATGCATGGGGTGATTTTTCAAATGTTTTATTTAAAAAGTGTGAATAAATTGCAAATAATCTATAATAGTTAGGGACACCTCAAAACTCTAACCATTACTAGAAACTAGCTACTTCTGTTGCTGAGAAAACGTACGTCTATGACAGATATTGTCATAATAGCATGGAATAAATGCAGTTAGTCTGACGTAATTTTGATTCGGGTTCAAATGTCATTGTAGTAAAAAATATTTAACGTTTTAAAAGGTTTTTTATGTACAGTAAAACACCCGCATAACGAAAATTATAGTTTTATTTTGTAATACCCTTTAATGAACAGGAAATTTAGAAAACTAAGTAGCAAATTTTTGGACCGATTCCTTGAACTCACGGAAAGTTCTGTTTGTGAATTGAACAGAACGTGCGTTATTAAATAAATCGTAGTATCCGTAGTTTTTCCAAGATTTTCAGGGTATTACTTTACCAGTGTTTTTTCCCGTAATTTCTTGGATTTTTTTCTAGCGGTTTATAGGTAGACATTCCAGCCCTGGCGCGGGGCCTGAAACAAATAATCAGCAAGGCAGTACTGAGTAGTGGGTCTAGCAGGTCAGTTGTACTTATCTGTAGTGCTCAGGACGGGAATTGTATTACCACATAGCCTATGCTGCTGGCGTTTCGTTTTGCACATGCTCATTTGCCCCCACCTGTTAGTAAATTCTATTCCCAGCATCTTCACACTTTTTTAATCAAACCTTTGACAAATCACCCCATGTAATAGGAGTTCGTTTGTTCCCTTAATATGCCATGTGTCACATTCTTTTATACTTCATTTAACATAAAATTACCTGAGTTTTTATTCAAACTGAACTCTTATTCATATTTTATCTGTAAATTATAATATTTCATTTGTAAGTAATATGAATAAAAACCAACTAAGACGAAATAGGTGTTTTGAAAATGCCTAATACGAAGTAGTTGTTATGCAAAAATGTATTAAGCTGTGTGCGCACGAATGCGGTGCGTTGTTGTCTCTTTGGCGTAATTTCTTAAATTTGGTTAAGTTTGGTTTGCACGAGGCGCAGGAATAGTCTGAAAGTAGAACTTAAGCAAGTCTTCAGGAACTTTGGAAGTAACCATGAAATGACTATATCCTACCAGCTATAGGTAATTTTGGTGGTAGACCATCTGCCATACCATTTAGCACGAAAATAGAATGTGTATGACGAAGCGAGCGTATCCATGCCTAACAGCAAGGAAAGAACAAGTATTCACGAAGGATGTCACCCTTTGTATTTGAGGTGTTATATGTGTATGTGTATGAATTATGTGAAACGTGGTAGTGGACAATTACTGAATACACTTGTGAATGTATCGGGAGCACCCGAGTAAACCAACATCGAAAACCAAAACTTCTTAAACGTTTGAAAAATCTGGACTCTGATCTTTCGGGAACTAAGTCGAGATCGTCGTGGGTGGAAGGCCGGCACTATGACTACAAACAAAAAATTAATATTTCAGCTTCCAAACATGCTTCGTTGTTAATTAAGCATTTCGGAAAGCAACCTCCCAGAAAAAAATATTCCTACCAGCAAGCGCACACACAATATGTTTTGTGATTTCGTCGACGAATTTCATGAGGATGTTATTGACATAAGCCATGTGGGATGGATATACATATTTATAAAAATACGTTTCAAGTAGTGTAGTACAGAGTTATTTAAATAACAGTATAATATCTCATGTCGGACAAATCAGCGCCCTTGATTGCGCGTAGATGAGATGTCAGCTCTGCATTCCTGAATGCGCCTACCGAATTAGCTGCTTATGACGTCACGAGCCGTCACTGATAGCTGCTGTACCTTCATAGTAAGCAGTGCACGTCAATTCAAGAAATGCGTTATCTATATAATTTATTGTTGTTCAGTTATAGTTAAACTTAACTCTAAAGTAAACTATGCCTTTGAGAAATATTTTACCCATTTGATGACGTTCCTGTGTGATCTTTGAATCACCTTTCGGTTATTGATCTCTAAGTAACAGCGGTTAGAACATTGACTAATAATGAGGTAGACCGTTTATTCGTCTTCTGCGCATGTACCCAACATTGACCTACCCCAAAGCAAAACAAGTGTCAAAGTCACATGGTTAACGTGTTTGTTTATATCTTAATTTTTAAATGGCAAGCACGTTTATATTAGTAAAATACTTTTGCCAATTTGAATTTCATCAAACTTTATTACAAAGTTGGTTAAAGTAAGTATACAAATATCTCAAAGCATTGATTTTATCTTTGAAGATTAGTATCAATGGTGAGTTCATTTTATTACGTTAGTATTATTGGACTGTGTCTATTGCCGACCATGAGACTAAATAAAAATCGCACACACGCACAGAACTCAACAAGACAAAAAATCGTCGCCTTTTTTTGTCTTACTGAGTCCTGTGTGTGTGCGCGATTTTTATTTAGTCTCGCGGTTGGCAATGCACGCAGTCCAATCGTACCAACGTAACATCTTTAAGCACTTGTTTACTAAACAGTGTTCTTACCTCAAATCCAATCCACGGCGTTTTTGCAAGTCGTGTTGGCAGAAAAGCAGTTCAATGCTGGGACACAGATATTGGCTCTGCTCAGCCAGCGAAATAACACTACCCCATATTCACTCCACGGGTTAGAAGGCCGCCCTACTACACAAGCCCCTTCTCTAAAGGACAACTTATGTTTATATTTGAGGATGTTTTCTTATTAAAGTATATTTTGTAATCTTTTTCAGGTATGGTTAACATAATTTCCGTCGGAAATGGGGGGATAGGCTTATGAAATAAACGTCAAGTTGTGTATCTGCGTATGGCTATGTAGGCGCGCCTTTGTGTGTGTGTGTGTGTGTGTGTCCGCCTAAAAATTTCAACTTGTATATCCAATATCACCAAACGTGACATATATTTTAGTACATAGTATAGCATATAAATTTTTTTAAAGTTTTTTACAATGCCATGTATATGATTTTTAATATATCTGAAACGCATTTGCAAAACGGTGGCTTTGTAATTTTTTTACTTAATATCGTATTTATAGAACTGTTATAACGATTTTAACCATCTTTGTAGGTATAGCGGCAGTATTTATTGCAATCATTTAATTAACTCATTCGTATATGATTTGGCCCGCGATTTTAAATGATAGCATCATTTTAATATAAAGTTTTTTCATCATTTATCAGGAAGAGCCGAAAACAAAACCAGACAAATATTGTCATGCATCAAGCACAATAACATGTTACCACAACAAAGGAATTTTAATGAATAAGTTACTTTCTTCAAAACGGTGATCTAATAACTTTGTATTGTTATATGCTGCGTCTCTGGAATCGTCGAATCTATTTGAATCTAGCATCGTATGTTGGCAGTACTTAATCTGTGCACCAAATGAACACACTGATAACCAAATTTTTTACCATGTTGAGAGATAGCGCCACTGGAAATACAGGCTGTTTCAAAAATATTCTACCGCTTTCAAAAAGCTATCAAATAATAAAATTTTTTATTAAAATTATTAGAAATTCTTACTATGCCCCCTTACAGATGCACGGCATATCTACACGATATTCAAACTCGTACGTCACATAAGCGAGTATATCTGGTGTCACTGCAGCCACTGCTGTTGTTTTGTGGCTTCAAAGATCGTCAACTGTTGTAGGAAGGAGCGGCACATAAACCTTCACAAGCGCCTACAAAAGAAGATTACAGGCAGTGAGATCGGGCGACCTTGGTTGTCAGCGGTGTAATGCCAAATCAGCAGGTCCCTGACGGCCGATCCATCGGTGCGGAAGCTCGTTCTTCAGGAATGTTCGAACTTGCAAGTGCCAGTGCGGTGGTGGCCCGTCCTACTGGAAAATGAATTCAGCGGAATCTGCTTTTAACTGCGAGAAATGGCGCAGAACACATTCACTTTATGGAAGTCTCTCTCATGCTCGACTACGGTATATGGCTGCTGTGTTCCCATATCCATACGTTGTGGCAGTTCACCGTACCACTGAGATGAAACTTGGCCTTGTCACTGAACACCAAGCGCGAAAGAAGTGTCATCTTCAGCTTCCTTTTCGAGAATGAATCCACAAAAAGCAATAGGTTATTGTTTATAGCCTTGGTGTAGTGCGTGTAAGAGTTCAATCCTGCATAGTTTGGATAACAAACATCGTCGCAATACAAGCCAGATAGTCGTATGGGGAATGCCAAACTCTTGTCTGGCACGAAGAGTAGACTTCTGTGAGATTCTTATAAAACTCCTCCGGATGCGCCCAACGTCTTCTTCGCAAGCATGGAGGCGTCCTGTCGATGTCCCTTTACAGAAATAACCTGTTTGTCGAAACTGCTCGAGCCAACTTTGAATGCATTGAGCAGTTAGGAGTGCAGTGCCGTACTCTCGCCGAAAATCACGCTGTACAGTTGTCATAGACTTGCAGTTGTTGAACTGGCGAATGCAAAAGGCCTACTATTGTGGTGTCGTCATCCTGACGCATAGGCGGCCGTGGTGACTGAGTGGTTAGCCTGCTCGCCTCCCACCACGGTGAACCGGGTTCAATCCCCGGCCGAGTAACTCCAGGCTTTTTGCAAGTGGGAATCGTGCCAGACGATGCCGCTGGTCAACGGGTTTTCTCGGGGATCTCCCGTTTCCCCTTCCTTTGCATTCCGGTGCTACTCCATTCTCACCTCACTTCACTCTCATTAGATCTCAAGACCTCGCTGTTAAGAGTCGCCCAAATATCTCAACTCAACTCAAGTCCTGACGTATACTGAAGGTAGCTCGTCTGCTGGTTACTCACCGTCTATGCACCAGGAAGGCACCTAGCGGCAACCAAGTGAAACTTTTGAATATTCTCTTCGCAGTGGATTGACATGCTCGCTGACGAGTGGGACCCTGAATACGGAGTTGGCACCCAAGTGATTCTGAACCCATTTGGGGAGGGGGGCATATTGAATATCTGAGAGACTTGTAAGAAAAACTTTGTGTTAGATATGTGATTCAACAAAATCCACCACATGTCCCATACAGTAGAGTGCCAATATTGTTCTTGTGGAGTTATATACCATACCTGACATCAAAAATCATGGATGAAATTAATATCTCATGATCTTTTCTACCGATTTCCATAAAATCTAATAAAAAATCTCTTTGGGTTAATCTAAATTTAAACAAGAAATTTATTTTACTCTAGCTGAGCTTTTGAGAACATCATCAAAATTAATTATAGGCCTGTATGTATATATATAATAAATATAATATCTATTTATATATATTAGTGGAAGAAGGTAGGCCAACAATCTATATAGGTGATTTATTTTAACTTTTGTTTTCTATTCTAATTTCCAACATAATATAGTTATTCTTATTTTTTGGTTGATTAGTGTGTAATTTGTCTCAGTATTTGTTAAGGGGCCTGCCAACCTGGAGCTGTTTTCAACGTTTGAGGCCAAGAAGTGCAGGAGTGATAAGGGCGACACTGCCACGCGCATCAAGTGCTCCATCGATATATGCAAGACTCTGAACTGGCGTGCAGTGTTCTCGTCATGCTGCGTCTACCTGTGGGACTTTAAGTGGCGACCCTATAATTTTATTGGTATAAAATATGTAGCAAGGTTCATCACGTCCTTCGTGTAGTTTTGTATCTATCTGATCAGAATATTTTGAGATGCAAAGCTTCGAAAAGGCAGTTTTTATTTTTGTTGGAGTGCTCCAACACTATGTCTTTAATGTGCCAGATGTCTTGAAAGTAATCGACAGGCATCGTCTGAAGTGTGTATTCTGTATGTGGACCAGTACNTCTTTAATGTGCCAGATGTCTTGAAAGTAATCGACAGGCATCGTCTGAAGTGTGTATTCTATATGTGGACCAGTACATTGGGCGTACGTTTAATAGTTTCGTGGAATACAGTGTATTTTAAACACATTGCCAGGCAGTTAAACACCAGGTAGGCGGGCCTATTAAGCAATAGCCTTTACACTTTCTCTGACATTTTGAATTTCTTCCATAGATGATAATTATTAGAATTGTTACCATGCTGCTTACTCAATTTATAGCCAGTGCACACGATTGTGTACATAATGCACTAGGATTTTTTGNAGAATTGTTACCATGCTGCTTACTCAATTTATAGCCAGTGCACACGATTGTGTACATAATGCACTAGGATTTTTTGGCCGGTATTCTGTAGTACGAAGCTCAATACATTCTCCGTGAGTAACTGATATGTAAACCATATTACTGTNTTTTTTGGCCGGTATTCTGTAGTACGAAGCTCAATACATTCTCCGTGAGTAACTGATATGTAAACCATATTACTGTTCTAGATCAGTAATGGGCATGAACGCCGCCCCAGCACTGCTTTGTGAGATTTTGTTTTATGTTACCCAAGCAGCACGCATTTCCTACCAATAATTATTATTCCCATCTTTTTAGTGAACTTATGAAAACAGAACTACTACGACCCGACACGTTTATAATGTTTTAATGTCGTGCCGGCTTTCTTTAGAAATAACGTACACATTATGTTATAGTCAGACGGGATGAATTTATAAATAAAAACATTCGGATGATAAACTACTAAAGGCTTTTCACGGTAAAGTAAGCACTTTTGAAATCAACTTATGAAAAATTTTACTACTCCTACATGCATGTATATAAACGGGAACACTGACTGACATGCGCCCTGTAAAGTTGGTAACGACGGAGAGAAAATAGTGCCATGTCTTAATGTTGGATTAAAAGTGTCAGAAGAATATTTGAGAATACCAATATTTTAAGGCAGAAAAGGTAGGTGTATATCACGCAGTTATGTCCAGGGGTCACACTGTTGTAGTGTGTGCGTTCAGAATGGAAGGTCGCCATTTTTTGCCAGACTACTACTGATGCCGACGAGCTGGATACGAGGGTCTTATATAAATAGTGCTCATGTTGTAGGTGTTGTGGGGTGCGAGATGTCACTGCTATGTAAAAACCTCGGCGAATAGCATCATAATGTGCAACAAGATTACAGATATCTCCCCAATACTTACACTTGCTGCGACATGTTAGGTCAGCCTCGACAGTCGTACGGCCCATACTCGAGGCTTCAACGTCCATGATGTAATACCCATACATGTAAGTTAATTAATCTAATTATTTATGTACACAGCAGACCTAGGCCACGCAGGGTAGTATCCATATGCTTCCACAGTCTTCCAGCATAGTGGTATGTATGTGTCCTGTACACTCTTCAGTCCACCAGCAGATTGCACCATTGTCTATGTCACGTAGGACAAAGTTCACTTACTTGTTCTCGTGATGCTGTTCGGTAAATATCTGCAAATTCTGTGTGCACTGCAAGAATTTGACTGTTGGTCGGAGATTACCAATGGCACACCTATCGTTCTTGTAGCATGGTAGAATCTGGCTGTGGAAATGATCACAAACATCATGATATCCACACATATGATTTTCACCATCACATATCTGTTTTTGCTCGTGTTCGAATGCTGGTTGAAATACCACTCGTCTATAACCAACAAAGTACCGATCGTACATGTTCACATTTTGCAGTCGGAACTGTACACAGTTGTGTTTGTCGAACGTATTGTTCTTGGTGATGGTGGTTGTCTACTGAAGGCTGCACCGCTGCTGACTGCTGACGAGATGTAACGCTCGCTGCTTCTTATATGTCTGTGACGGCGTGCTCACGTTACTGTAGCCAAGTAAACTTCACACGTTAGCGGAGACCACATTGCCGTCCACATAATCGTCCCTCACTTCATGACAACTGTGTGTCTGTCGCATGTGCAGGACTCCATCCAATGTACAATCGTATCGTTGTAGTTGGGATGACGAAGTTCATCTGCTATTGTCTTCTTAAACCATACCTGACGTAGCTGCTCTTCGTTTGCGTGAGCCGACACAGTCGCAGTGGCACAGGGCAGCATCGAGTCCGTATGTAGGAAATGCACTGGACACATAACGAAGCTACAGGATGTTGGGTATAAGATGTAACACTCCTCTTCAGTGTTGTGACACGCCCAGTGTTCGAACCCATTAGAGCATTCCACTTTCTCTGGCATTCCTGGCGTATTGAAATGTACCCAACAGTAACCTCCCATAATGCCACCGTACTTGGCCATGTCCAGTGGGTGGAAGGCGGTGTGCATTACGTTCTATGTGCACACATGGAGAACTGGAGTTCTAGTGAGGAAAGTTAGAGACACTATATATTTTCTTCTTCCTACACCCCTCAGTGCGGGGACAGTGTACACTTACGAGAATTCTACAATGTGCATTGCCTTACCCTTGCCTATTGGCTTGGTATCGGCATACAATACGTGCACTGTAGTCTTGTTAAGCAGTTTCCTGTCCGTCTCCAATATAAGTTGCATGTACCGCTTAGGTAGATGTATCTGTAACTCTGAGTCTATTATGCATGTCATGCTCTTGCTGTAGACTTTATCCACCAGCCAGAAGTCAAATACTGCGTACTGCTTCCCGATCTCCATATTGTTCAGTTTTCTATACTGTGCGACACCATTCAGCTTAGCTCTAAGTCCGTCCATGATGCCAGATAGTACTAACGTGTAAGGAAGCGAGAGAGAGAGAGAGCAAGCTATATGCGCAAGTGCGGGCAGCCACTAATAGTACTGTGGTTTAACCTCTGCGCCGGGTCGGTATTTCTATTGTCTTCTGTTAGAAGAAAGAAAAAATTCAATTACTATTCCCCCCACCACCACAGTGGTATGTGCCATCATCGCCGCACTCCATAGTCTATGTCCTTAGCAGCAGCATGTTCAAGCAAGGACATGCCCAGCCTAGTCTGCACGTGGCATAGTCTTGTTTAGTTTTCGTGTACTGAGCTATCAAGGTTTTTAATGACAGGCAGCTGTATTCTGACTGCAGATCGCATAGTGATATGTTCGCATCACAATAAATTCTCAACTATCTCTTCTGCTCTAGACCGTCCATGAAGACCAAACCATCTGCCTCCACGGTAAATATATCGGTGAGTATGCCACGTATTTTATTGTATTCTACATCACCCTCGTACAATTCAAACCATGGTAGCATTTTTCCAGCCTCATATTCATTACCTTACTTTTCCTATCCGGCATTCTCCATGAATACTGAGGTAGAAATGTACATGTTGCTATGCTGCTGTCTACATACACTTTGCAGATGTGCTTAATAATGATCCCGCATGATGACATGCAGACCTGAACGTAAGGGAAAATTACTGCGGCCTGATGATCACTGGACAATATGTGATAATTACGTTATTATTTTAACTACCAGCCTATCGAGAGTTATTAAGACGTATGTCTGAGTATTGACTGGGAAATTCTCCGAGGTGGTCATTTAAATCCTACAGTCGACTACGCCAGACTTTAGCCTATCATCCCGTTTGCTAACGTCAAACGCAAGCAGTGGGGTGGTGCTCATGAAGTCACTCGGTTCTAGCATCGGTGATTGTATTTGCCTGTAGCATGATCTCTGAAAGTCTGCGTACATTTGATACAGTAACATAAACAAACCTTTCGTGAAATCAGAGTTCTGATCGATATAGGGATTACTCTCAGAGCTGAGAAATATTTTTACATTCTTTATTTTTATGTGGTCGAATTTCGAGTGGTCTGCATTGACGACATTTCCTGTTTGGAATGCTACCACTATGTACCTCGGTTTCTCGCTTGCGAAGCTTCGTCTTTACATTCCAGTTTATGCCTACAGAGCATGGAATGCTCGGGTATGTCTCTAAACTCCAAGTACTAAATGTGATATCGATATCTCTGCCTTTCTCTGCATATTTCAAGACTTTCGTGCACTCCGAAATTTACACCTGGACGTGTGAAAACAGCCATTCAATGGACCTTATCACCAGCGCCATAGCTTCTGGTCCAGCAGCGGTATTCATAACCGTGTTCGTTTGCATGTTGGCCAAGAGAATAACCAGTTCTTGTTTGGAATTAATAATTACGTGCCTGCAGTCTTCGGCAAAGCCTAGCAGCATGGCCAATTGGATGCAGACTTCGAAGTGGCCGCCATCTTCGATGGGTACCTTATAGTCTATCTCGATTCCCCAGCTGGCAATTTTAGCTGCCCGCAGTTGGTTGTCTGTAAGGGACAGGTAGTTTTTTATGGTGTCCATAATTCCAAAATCTCTTGTGGCATCCACCTCACAACTGCTGAGCTCATACGCGATTATACTAATCATGTGTAATATTCCGTTTCTGATAATGTGTGTTCTCACAGGTACCTCACCATCGAAATTGGTAATTTTTCCACTGAACCTCAAATACGAATTACATGGCACAGTGTATATATCTTGTATTTGCACCAGGATCCGAACCTCGGACGAGAGTATGTATGGTCCTGGCAGATAGGGCGTATATGTGTGGACCTCTGCCTTAGTAATTGCATCTTCGAAACCTACGGGTTCTTCCATGTTCAATATTTCTGCATCCATTATTTTTAACTTTAATTCTCAGTCCTCTAAGGAAATGCACATGATCAGGCGTTAACACACTGGGTGTTTGTCTCGTACTGACTTCCAGTTTGCTATGGCATAATGCTTTTATTATTTTATTTCACTGTCCCTTGATTCTCAGACCCATCTTTCCATAATTGTAATCGCACTGTAATTTCCTCACCTCGGAAATTAATAAAATCGTTATCTTGATCTACTATTGACACAACCACTTCCTGTATGCACTCGATCACGACTAGAATGTAAATGGGCATCTTTGGTACATCCACCATCTTATAGTCTGGAGGAATCAGCGCAGAGAATTCATGCAGCGTTTGACTGGGCTTCCCATTGAGGTACGATCCGGTAGCCAAATTACAGTTTATTCTTATAATCTTAATGGGGAACATGTTTACTTGTAGCATGGATTCGTATGACTTCTGCACATCGTACATTGTATTTGGAAATCCGAGCATTGCAGCGAGGGTATCACTTTTCGTGAAATCTATATTCGCGGTACAGTATATCTCGCTGCACAGGGTATTAGCATTACCTCTTAGTGCCAACATAACTTCCGGTCTACTACCCGGTTAAGGTAATCTTCAGTCTCACATGAGCCTGTTGGTATGCGTACCTTGCCGGTCTTACCGTCGTGTTTCACATACCGGAACATGCAATTACGCTCGTCGATGTTCCATACAGAGAAGTAGGTTTGAAAGTCAATGACAGCCATGGACCACGCCCCTTCCATATTCAGCGGAGGAAAATATACGTAGCATAGTTCGGGGCTATTGCCTGTCAGGATCAGGGTTACGGACATGACTGCNTATTCAGCGGAGGAAAATATACGTAGCATAGTTCGGGGCTATTGCCTGTCAGGATCAGGGTTACGGACATGACTGCGGCTTGGAGACAGTGCGTCCTCCATTATGTAGGGTTGGCTAATCCTACCTCGCAAGGAAGTGTAGGCACAGGTGACCTTCCACTTGCTAGGCAGCTTTTCGGTGTCGTGGTTGTAGCTTAGTTTCACATTTCCCAAATACGTTTTCAGTTCTGGTGGCGCTCTCAAATTGCCGTAGCTGTCATAATATTCCGCGGCGTGTCTGCGCTTTTTATACATGCTCCAATGGGTCCCTGGTTCACAGCTAGTATCCAGGTTTACTATACCAAACTCTGTTTATATCGGGCTATGCGGTAGTCGGTTCCGCATGAACATGTCATGGGAATTCGATATTTTTACTTGCGAGCAAACTTTTGTANCGGGCTATGCGGTAGTCGGTTCCGCATGAACATGTCATGGGAATTCGATATTTTTACTTGCGAGCAAACTTTTGTATGTCTATGTTTGTGAGTGGACGACCGGGCAGTGACTTTAAGACTGCCTCTTTCGCTTGTTCTTTTATTTTCTCTTTCCCCGCACCGCCACTTACATAGTATGCACGAAGGTACAGGCTGCTGCCATTTTTTTTACCTCTATCAAGCACTTCTATATGTCGATTGTGTCGGATGGCTTCGGCCAACTGTCATTTTCTTCCTTAACCATGTTCACCAATCTCGATATACTACTTTCGCCTCTGATAAGGCTGCCGAGTATGCCGAGTACTGGCATAACGAAGGGCAAGATGCCTCCTCGCTTCCTTACTAATTTGTGAGGTTTCCTCCATGTCTTCCCAGTTGTTTTCCTCCTTCCAAACTCGAAACCCATTCCCCTCTTAACTCTAGTTTTCATAATCTTGGACACACCCCAGGCAGCTAGATGGTCGCGCCGAGTTTGGACTTGGGCGACCTGACTATTTACTTAGATTTTTCGGCGAGAACAGTGTCAGCTGCATGCCTATCTTCCAACTTGCTACTGGTCGCATAGGCGATATCGTATTCCTTGCACTCCTCGTCCAATGAATTGACAGAGATGTCACCACACTTCAATATATATGCTAGACATGTGCCAGGCCTGCAGTAATTGTAGATGGGAATGTGTGCCTCGAAAGGAATGTTGTTGATCAGTGTATTCACCAGTCCTTCACCACTCTTCGTCTTACTCCCATGGCATATTACGAAATACTAACACAACTAGGTCGCCATGCCTACTTTATATTTTTATTTTGTGGTGTGTGGCCGTCTACTTCGCCAGACCTTCTAATTGGCCACCCACATCACCTGACATCGGGCGCGCGTGCACAGGCCAACTACCTCACCAGGTTGCGAACATGGTTGCGATGACATAAGTACCAGTGGTTTACCTGTTCCCTTATCAGTTCAATGGAGGTCGTGCCACAAACCACCACACTTCCTGTTCGCATCACTGCTGATGACGAAACTATCTCTCGCGATTCATGTCATGGGATGTGTTGCATNTGCACAGGCCAACTACCTCACCAGGTTGCGAACATGGTTGCGATGACATAAGTACCAGTGGTTTACCTGTTCCCTTATCAGTTCAATGGAGGTCGTGCCACACCCCACCACACTTCCTGTTCGCATCACTGCTGATGACGAAACTATCTCTCGCGATTCATGTCATGGGATGTGTTGCATNCCACCACACTTCCTGTTCGCATCACTGCTGATGACGAAACTATCTCTCGCGATTCATGTCATGGGATGTGTTGCATTTGGCCGACAGTGACTCTTCCAGCAATGCTTATAAGGACGAGACACACCCCAAGTTCGTCATTATTGCTGATCTATTTCTGGATGTTGGCTTAACCAACCGGCTCAGGTCTGACAAAGAAGCTGGATGGAAGCAATCGATTTGGGTATGTTTATTGGAATGATGCTAATGAACTCGTATCACATCTACGACTGCAAGTTGCATCTCAGCAGGCTGGCAATAATTCCCACATGAGTGAGATTGTTAATATTGTGTGAAGGTCGATACATATACTAAAAAATGNAGAACAACTGTGTGAAGGTCGATACATATACTAAAAAATGTCTCGTGTACAGATTGCTCATAAGCTCCACAGGATGTTATATGACTGCACCTGTGTTTATTTCCAGGCCGGTGTGATGCTGGTAATGCAGTGGGCTGGACTGGGCGTGGACGGTCGTTAAACATGGTCTCAGTTACTGATAGCTTCTCCTTGCACCGCTGATTATTTATGGTCAGGTGTGTGCTTGCAGACTGGGCACGTCGTCTGTTCCCATGGACTTTTTTACGATTGGGGTGTAATTTCCTACTTGTATTACGATGTGGTGCGTGTTGCTTAATATTCATGGAGGCCCCAACACGCACACAGGATGGTGGCCTGCTGGCAGCATCAGTTATTGATTACCTCTGGGCTAGACATCGACCATTCCCATGGGATTTCTTGAGGGGTGGGCCACTGATGGCCATGGTCCTTTCTCACACAGTTTATTAGTTCTACACTTATTCATTGCCGACTTCACTATGTATTCTTGGACGAGCCTGTGGGACTGGAATATTGTCTTGTTTTTTATTGTGTGCAGCAGTTGTGTTTGGAAGTTGTTTTACTCTTGTCTGGGGCTGGTAAGGAGGTCTGATAGGCCCTCACTGGTCCTTATTTCTACATGTTACAACACACCTGGTAAACATTTCACATTTGTGTGCGATGATAGACGAGGAATGCTTCACTGATGACGAGCTCATCTGCGCTCTGTATGTTGCTGACGTTGATTTGTTGCACCACCTGTCGACTGGCGATCATCGTGCGTTTGTGGGCTGTTTGTGCCTGCTCTGCCACCTCACGAAGGCTCTGGCGAGGACCATGACGAGGACTATGATGGTGTGCCAACTGACCTCTCTTGCGGTCGTCGTGGCAGTGGTGTGTCGTGGTCGACGGACCCGCGGCCTCGTTCGCGGCCTGTACTAGCTCCTCGGCAGGACGTGATACGGCCCATGGCTGTCGTGGCGCCGATGTCATGCCCCGCGCTACTCCCGGAGGCTCCAATGACGACGAGGTTGTCGACAACAACATTGGTTTGGCCGATGACATTGCAACCGACAATGTTCCAACAGGTGCGGGCCCCTTGGTTCACGCAACCTCTGCATTGGTGCCCGCTCTCGACTTAAACACAGAGATGCAGCAGGCTGTAGTGGAGGCGCAGCGGGCGGACACGGAAGTCCAGGAAGCAAATAGCATGGAGCTTCATGCTAACCATTTTGCATTAACATCTCTGCAGGATGTGCTCCTCGCAGATCGAGCTCAGCATGCGAGTGCTCAGGACACACACAAGGACTGTAGTGTGATGCTACATGGTATTCACACCCTCCTGTTGCTCTGTGTGGTTGGTCTTAGTGATCCACCTGCTGGTGGCACCGACAACAACGAGGTCGACAAACCCAATAACAATTATGACAACGACGACAATGTCGACAATGATAGTGACACTGGAGACGAGGATGACGACAAGGACAGTGCCGACGACAACGATTTTGATGGCGCCGACGTCGTGGACAACAGTGGAGGCTGACTGTCTGACTGACTGACTGACTGTTTGGAATGCTCCTCAGCACCATCATCTCCTGCGGTTGGCTCATCGACTGGTAAGTGCTTCTTTCCTTTTGGTTTTTGTACTGGTAGTTTCGTTTATATTCTGGGACATTTATTAATGTTCGTGCTCTTATATATACGTTCGTGCGGGACAGTGGCCGGGGCACTGGCTGGGTGCCATCATTTATATTTTTTTTTTGCTAGACTCGAATTCTTTTTTTTATGTGGTCATTTATTTATTTTTGTATATGCACATAAAGTCCTGCAGGCCTCGTGTTGGGTGGCATCATCTTTTCCACATTGCAGTACTACACACGTCTACCTCCTTTCGTGTCCTACATTTCCCATTGCGGCAGTGGTCTGGTGGTGTAGACGTCTGATTGACAACCCAAGGCTGGTAGGGGTCGGTCCTGTGTTCCGGCATTTTTTGAGCTCTACTTGCGCCGAATAACACATGTGTAAGGGCGAGGGTCCCGCCTACTGCGCGCTGGACTTCGTCCGTAAGACTTCGTCCTGCCTAGCAGCAGACTTCGGAAGTGAAGATGGCGGTCGGTGATGGCACGCTCTAGCTAACGGTGGAGGAAAACGGACGACGGCGGCGGTGCTGCTTCTAGCAGACGACATGGAGACGATGACATCTCTGGCGGGTGGTGGGGGAAGTGTGGGGTTTGGTGGTGTGCTCTGATGTCCAATAGGAGAAATGAAGCTCGCGACTCTCCTGGCAGGTACCGGGGAAAAAGTGGATGAGGGAATCCAATATGGTGGCGATGGTGTAATGCTAGGAGACAATGCGGGCAAGACGGTGGCTGACATAATCCAAGATGGCGGTCGTGATGTCATTTAAGATGGCAGATGTAACATCACCCAAGATGGCGGCTGTGACATCATCCAAGATGGTGGCTGTGTGGCCACGTGTCTGCATCCTGCTACCTGGTCTGTGAATTCCCCTTTTATAACTACTAATATTATTTGATTTACTGTCTGTTTTTGAAATGCATATGAGATTAAGAATTAGCAAAATTGTGAAATATTTACTCGTCTAATAATTTTACAGTTTTACTTGACTGGCGCATGAATAAAGTGATCAGGCCCATGGCTATGTTTATTTTACATACCGCAAAACTATACGAAATGTATATACAAGTAGATCTCAAACAGAGTTTTTAAAAGTGCTCACTTTACCATGAAAATCCTACTATTATGGCAAAATCTACAGTAAAATTGAAACTCAAACCTACCTATCTTTTTCAAAATTGGCAACGTTTCAGTGCACTCCTACGAACTCCGCTTCTTGCCTACAAGGCACGTATCGAGCTCGCTTTGTTCGTTTGTTGTTCAGTGCATTAGCTGAATATTAAAGAAAAATATGAAATGTTTCATTTATTTATATAATGAACTACATTTTGTGCCAGTTATTTTGGCACTGATTTCTTGTCTATGTAATCCCCTTAATTTAATTTTATTTATTTGGTATTTCGTTAAATAATTTTTTTCCTATTGGAACGCGCTGTAGTTATGATTAATATTTTTTGGTTTATTCACTTTGAAGTTGTATAACGAACTTCATCGTCTAAAATTTGTGTCATGTTTAAATATTTGCTTATTTTATTCTAGACTTTTGTTCAAAAAAATAATTTTCTTAATGTTTATTAATTATTTACGTACATAACATAGTGTAAATTCTTGGTTTCCAATTACCCAAATGAAAAATGTCATTTGTGATTTATAACATGTCGTTCTATCATCCTTGAGATGAAATAGTGTTTTTATCCGCCGTTTTGGGTAAGTTTGTTTGCGGATATTTCCGATTTCGACGTGATCGTATTATTTTGTGTTTGCAATACTTTTTTTTTAGGAATTATTGTATTTTTTTATACAGCCGTTCCTGGTTCGCCTGATATGGCTTACCCTTGTGTCCAACCCTTTGCATCCTTCTTGTGATNTTTTTTTATACAGCCGTTCCTGGTTCGCCTGATATGGCTTACCCTTGTGTCCAACCCTTTGCATCCTTCTTGTGATGTGAGCCGCACGCCAAATCATGGCATGGTCGTTTTGACAATGGTTCCACTTCTTTCAGCCGGCACCGCAGTAAAGTCTGACATTCAAGTTCGACTATCAAGTAACCTCAAAATTATTTTTGCCTGCTGCATGTGCTCGGGAGTGCTCCGAACTTTCTGTCTTTTGACGCGACGTCTGTTGTTGCATTACCAAATATAATTGTTTAGACTGTTAAACTACAAATTTATAATTTTTTTCTACTTAGTTAAAAGTAAAAAAAAAAATAAGGTTATGGAAAATGCGCAGTATTGTTATATTTCAAATGAAGCGATCGCGGGTACCCGACGATATAGTCATGGCCATAGAATATAATAAAAAAGGAGATTATAGCTTGTTCGCAAATAATACTCTAATATAACAAAAAAGAAAAAAAAAGTTAAAACTCATTTNAAAAAAGGAGATTATAGCTTGTTCGCAAATAATACTCTAATATAACAAAAAAGAAAAAAAAAGTTAAAACTCATTTACCTATAAAAGAAAAATAAAGTTTTATTTTTTATTTATACTCATGCTGATATATACTGTGACAAAATATATAATATTACAGTTATNAGAAAAATAAAGTTTTATTTTTTATTTATACTCATGCTGATATATACTGTGACAAAAAATATAATATTACAGTTATTGTATAGAAATAAGCCTTATTTATTTCCTCAATTATCGTCCATGCAAAATATATAATTTTACTACTATTATGTTGTGTTTGATAAAACATCAGCTACACCACGAGTGTGCTTAATACTTTTTTTTTATACCGTTGTTGTAATAAGCAAAACAGGAGCACGCCCATAATGTCTGCTTGTAGTAGGAAACCCAAGGCTACAGATGAATCTAGATTCCGCCTTCCTTGTGTCGTAACGAGAGTAACTATGGGTGCTCAAGTTTGTGACACGAAGGTACTACAAAACCATTTACTTATGTAAGATTAGTGTCCGAATAAATTTATCTCATTATTTTATTTTACCCTCTTGAATTACGAAATAAGGACCGCTATTCCTCCTCCCCTCCAACNAATAAATTTATCTCATTATTTTATTTTACCCTCTTGAATTACGAAATAAGGACCGCTATTCCTCCTCCCCTCCAAACCACAAACTACCACCAAAATATAAGCGTTCCCGAACTCCTTACACGCTTGTTCTAGGTTATGAATGGTTCTTACNAACCACAAACTACCACCAAAATATAAGCGTTCCCGAACTCCTTACACGCTTGTTCTAGGTTATGAATGGTTCTTACTTCTACCGGCGAACATGAAGTCTACGACTCGTTGGTTGTGATACCGAAACAAGTGCTGTGTCGACTTAAAGTACAGTACGCGTCATAAAATGTGTTACTTGCAACACTTGGAACCATAAATTAAATTGGATATAATGGGATTAGGGGGGTGGGGGTGGGACATAAAATAAAGCTGTAAAGATTACTCGTATTTCACAATTTTCTGGAAGCGAATAGAGAAAAACTAATAACAAGCAATCCCACGGAATTGTTTTTACTATCTACGAGAGCAAATATTTTACCAGAGTGATGTATGTCTGCCGTGCTGTTTCTGACGCCGTAAATTATCTTATCTTGGCGCAAGATGATATGCGAAATAAATGCATCAGTATTGTTAAATAGTTGCTCACAAATTTGACAAAAACCGTTATCTAGGATTGCCATTTGTAGTTTTTCTATGTTGGTTGACGTATCTGGAGTTTATTTATATCTCCTACTGTTTCAACCGGTTCAGTAACGTATTATTTTTTGAGTTCAGTGTTGCATTCGCGTAATTTTTTTGTAGAGTCTATTTACGGTTACTTCCAACATTTCTGAAGCCCTGCTGAAGTTCTACTTTCAGGACATTCCTCCGTCTTATGCAAACGAAGCTTAACCGAGTCTAGGAAATTACACCAAAGGGAGAGCGCACCGCATTCGTACACACTCAGTGTGATAATATTTTATATAAGAACGATTTCTTATCAGGCATTGCCAGCACTCCTATTTTCTTCCTCTTTTTGTTCATATTAATTATAAATTAAATATTATAACTTATGGATAAAAATTAGTAAAGGTTCCATTTAACCAAACATATGGTATTTTTATGTTTACAGAAGTAGAAAACGCCTGTGATACACAGCTTATTTAGGAAACAACCAATTACGTCGTGCGTGGTGTGTTTCTTCAAAGGTTCGATTCAAAAAGTGTGAAGAAGCCGCGAATAGGCTATACGCGCTGTACTCGTGCGCAGCGTTCTCCTTACAAGCAGCGAACAGCGTACTGCGTGCTCCATGNCGAATAGGCTATACGCGCTGTACTCGTGCGCAGCGTTCTCCTTACAAGCAGCGAACAGCGTACTGCGTGCTCCATTATACTGGCATTAACCATTCACTTCATGGAGGCGTAGGAAATCGCACAAATCAGATTACCCACGAGGAAGAGTGGGCACTGATTTCTCGCTCTGCTCAGCGTCGGTAAGTATCATTCATACGTTAACGTGATCGTGTACACGGTGACAGAACGAGTTAAAATTCGTGACTTCGGCACGTTCTTTGGCTNCATTCATACGTTAACGTGATCGTGTACACGGTGACAGAACGAGTTAAAATTCGTGACTTCGGCACGTTCTTTGGCTGCTTCCCTCTTGGACGGACGGCCAGTCGAAGAGAGAGCGCCCACCTGGAACATCTCCAGACACTGTAGTTCGGAGACCTTCGCGCAACGTGCTTCTCCGCAGCTCGCAGGGTGCCAGCGTTAGTTTGCATCGATTACCGATCGACAGCTTGGCCCAGGGGGGCACGTC